>VWZY01004409.1:0-73722 GCA_013399075.1 Chloroceryle aenea | reverse complement strand
GGGGTGGGGGCAGTGCACAGAAGAAAGGATGTAGGCAATGTGAACCAGAAAGCAGCAAATATTGTTGTAGGCATTCTCTACTAACTACCTGTACAAGAAGTTTCTACAGGTTTCAGTACAGGCCCTGCTCTGCAGTACCAAGTGTCAATTAGGAACTTTCAATACACTGGACTGTAACTCTTGTTGCCTGGTTAGATGTCTTCTATGCACTTGCTACACATACTGAAGCAAAACACCAACCGTAGAAGAAATTATCAGAATTTGTTAGTGTAGTGCAACAGTTTGATGTAGTGGGAGGAGTTCAGTGTGGGGCTGAACTTGAAAGCATTTCCATTGTTTCAGACTTTTCCAAGATCCTGCTGGGAAGAGCCTTGCAGTAATCTTAAATTCATTACATGCTTTGCTAGGTAAGCACTGAGAAGCTATGAAAAGGAACTCGACTTTACCAATTTACAAAATAAGTGAGCCCTTTTTGCTAATGACACTTAAGATATCTAACAGTCTGTATGTTGACAACTTACAGAAGGCATGGATCTACGTATTTGTTTTTTCCTTGCGTTTGAAAGTGCTTTTCCTAGCAAATACTATTCCTTTGTAACTTAGAATATGGACTATTAGTATTACTTTCAGAAATGGAAATTAGATTAGTTTCAGACAGGTACAATGAATTATAATTATCAATAAAACAAACTTTTTCCTTGAGGGTTGCTGTCCCAAGCAACACCATCTTGTATCTTTTCAAAAGGACTTTTTGCATCAGTGTAGCCCCTGCTGTTCTTTGCTTTTAGGGGTGGCAAGGGAGGAAAAGAGAAGTATAAAAGCTTGCTCTCAACTTACAGTCCAACAAGTGGAGACCAAGTAAGAAAACAGAATCACTGTTATTTTAAGGCCTTTGGTAATTGAAGTTCCTTTGTGGTAGGTTATAGAATGGAAGAAACTCCTGTCAAGATCAGCTTTTCCAATTCACTTAAACCTTCACCACATTGGTATGATGTGCTTCTTGCTTACAATAGTCTTTTGCATGGTAAGCCTGCTTGTCTGGGTATACAGATATACATTCGGCCTTGTGATAAGGCTGTAGGGGAAGACTGATAAGCATAAAATGCACACAGAGTAAAGACTTCTCCCTTAGTCAAAGATGAATGCAATTACATTGATTGGGCAGCACTGAAACAGTAATGGCTACCCTGTGGTTGAAGGAATCCAAATGCCGTTGTGCTAAAATTCATTTTCCAGCTCCATTGAGAAGGTGGGTGGGGTGTAAAATGTGTAGTATTTTGGGATTAATTCACTAGAAATGATTGGTCATAGACAAGGACATGAAACTAATACTAACAGGATTATTATGATCTGAGACTACCAAGAAGAATGCTATAAACATCTTTATCTACAAAAGGGCCTCCCTTTCCCCTGCTGAAACACTACTGAACAGTACAATATTTCATACCTGTGACCTTTCAGATTAAAAAAAAATTAGCAAAGAGAATACAGACAGCTGCAGGAAGAAGTTTGCAAGCCTCACAGTCTCTTCTAATTATTTTCTGTAAAGTGGCAAAATACTTGAGATTCTTTCGTTTTGCCACTTCTCTTGTGTATCTGTTCTTTCACCTGACAGCTTGAGTCATTTAAGAGATTCCCATATGAAAAGAAGCAATCAGTTCTGGGACAGATTTCAAGAGTTAACTGGTCAAAATGGAACTGAAAAACAAAAAAAAAAATTGTGCACTGCTTTAATAATTCAGAATCTTTCCTCCATACAGTAACTTATTAATGCATTTTGTCAATGAATATTTTAACAGCATTACTGCATAGCATTTATTTACTATATAGAAGTTATTTCCAGGTAACTTGGTTTATTTAGTTCAAACCCTGTGTTAATAAGAAGCTGAAAAATTGGCTGTCTGAGGATCAGCTAAGGATTGAAGACAGAACTCTAGCTTTGAACAGAAACACAAGTATTTTCACAGGTTGTAGAAAATGCAGTATTAAATGTCTTTGCCTTATTCTGATTTAGGTGTGAGAGGGGGGGAACATCATATCTATACCTCTTTTATCATCAGTTCTGTATGAAATAGGCTCTTGGCATGAAATACTGAGCTACACGGAGGATAGCATTAGAAAATGATCAATGCTGGCAAGGGAGCAATCAGCCATTTTAGTTTAGGTGAGCAAAATAAAATCAAATCATTAAGCTATTTAAAAAATTTATTAGACTATAATCATCACACAATGATGTTATTTATTATAATTATCACACAATGAGTTATTACTGAGAACCAAGTATCTAAACAGAAAATAATAATCCATCAACTAATCAATTGAGTCTGTCACAGACATTTACCTGTAATGCAGATGAATTCACCGGCTGCAAAAATACAGGAGCACAGATACAGAGAAGTCTGAATAAAACTTTTTAATGTACTCCAAAATCCCACTTCTAATGGAAATTTTCCATAACAATAACAAAAATAAAAAAGCAAGCATATTCAAATAACTTTCAGTTCTTTCCAGTAGAACCAAAGCCACCTTCACCACGTTCTGTGTCATCTAGATCCTGAAAGACATCAATTACTAAATTACTGCCTTAATTTGCCTTTTGTTTCTATACAACAGATATTGTCTATAGAGGAAGGTACATTTACTTGTAATAGATACAATTGAGAAAACAAAAAATGAGAGATTTAAAAATACCTCTAGTACAAGCTTAAACAAATCCCAGACTGAGACTATTTCTAGTATAGTTAAACTATCTTTTTTAACTGAAAATTAAATTAAAAAAAAAAAATATTTAAAATCCACACAAATGCATTCAAAACATCAAGACTTGTATTCAGGCAGCAATGCTACTATTTAGTTTTAACACTGGAAGTATTTTTATAGCCAAGTATTTATGAATACCACACAGAAATTTCAGCTCATATGTAACTATCTTAAACTACTAGCTACTGAAAATAGCAGAAATATTTTTTTCTGGCAACTTACTTGAACTTCTTCTAGCTCAGGATAGCAAATGCGTTCACAGATGAGCTGAGCAATCCTATCACCTTTTTTAACTGCAATGAAGTTAAACTCTTATTAGCTCCTTCAAAAAAAGTGAACAATCAACTCTGATACTCTTGAAAGTATCAGAATGTACTAAAGTGGAAGCACTTACTTGAAACTTAGTTATGCAGATATTAATAGTCTCCCAAAAATTCAGGCTAAGGTAAACTTGTGCTTAGTCCTTTTAAAGGTGAAGTTCCAGCAGCAGTACCAGCTCAAGGCAGCTCCCCTCATTCCTGCTGCCATACTGTGACATCTTAAGTGTCATCATGTATTAAGTACTGCAGAGGTGGAGACAGCTGTATGTATAATGTGGCTCCTTTTGTGAGCTAGACCCAGAAATTGATTTCTCTAGGGGAAAATCTCCAAACTGACAAAGTAAACAAAATGTCTGATTAGAACCCAGGCTGGTTCACAAAACTTCCATAAGAAGCTTGTGCTGAGAAGTTGCAGGAAAGACTATGAAAACATTGGCAATATTGTAACTGGTACCTGAGGCTTAAAACCACTGCTTGCAGAGACGGCACCATTAAGGGAAAAATCATATCCTTACTACTCATGTTTTCCAGCATACTGGAGAAATTTTTATCTTAAGTATGACTTTGACACATTTTGGGCTTTTGGGGGGTTGGATTGTTTGTTTATGGTGGTTTTGGTTTTGTGTTGTGTGTGGTGTTTTGTTGTTTGCTGGGTTTGGGTTTTTTGTTTGGGGTTTGGTTTTTTTTTTGCAGTGCAAGGAGGAGACTTAATACAAAGCTGCACTTCAGCACAGCTCATGAATCTAAACCTTAGCCAAGTATGTAGGGTGTTTTGGGTTTTTTTTTTGTTTGGTTATGTGGTGGTGGTATGTTTTGTTGGTTTTGGTTTCTTCTTCACTTGTTGCCTAACTTGCTAGGAGTGGAATCTTCTTGTGTTTCCTTGAGAGAACATTGTTGGGTTTCCATGGTTTTTTTAATAGTAAGAAGAAAAATGTTCTCGGCTAATTTTAACTTTTCATAGATTTAAATAAATAAATGCAATTTCTCATCCCCAGTCTGGTGGCTGAAAGCTGGCTCTGCAAAGCTTAACACATACCTTCAAAACTCTCCTTCCCAAAGTTGAAAAGTACCACGCCAACATTTCCCCTGTAATCCTCATCAATAACACCAGCTGTCATAAGAAAGAATTGAGAGGGATATCCAGTTAATAAATGTTGGCTGTATATTAGGTGAGGGCTAGGTTAGTAGATGATTGCAGTATCTCATATCGACATCCTTTAGGCTACTCATGCACAATGAGACTATATATATATGAAAATACTGAAATACCTAAAAATGCTAATCCATCTTGTAAAAAGAACTGAAAAACACCATTGCATACTAAGACGTCTTACCACTGTACTCCTAGTTTTAGTTATAATACCTTTTCTGAAATCACAACAGCTGGACTCAATTCAGGCTCCATTTGTTTTGCTAACTTCAGCTCTTTGAGTGTCAAGCAAAAATCAGTTTTTAACTCTTAATATTTTGATTGTTATTCAGCTACATTCAAGTTGCAAATACTGTAAAACAAGCTTGCTCTTATATTTTGTGTAACTGTATTAACTACATATTTTGGGATATTATCTACCAATACACATTAAAATAATCATATTCTGCTGCTTTGGGGGTTTTCTCTTGGATAGAGGAATTGTATTTCTAGTAGAAAACAGAGTATTGCCTTCCTTGTGGACAAAGCATGTATTTTGAAGTCTACTTGCAGAAATAATTCAAATAATAAAGTTACATATCAATCTGTCACACCAAGACATTCCCAGTCTCAAAATACTATATTTAAACATTATAAATATCAGAGGCAATTGCAGTATGGAATTCTAATGTTGAACCACAATGTATGCACTTAAGAATAGAAAACTGGTGACGATTTTTTTTTTCTTTTTTCTTCAGCTCTGTAAAAATATTGCAGTACATATATGGCCTAGAGTTACTGCACTAGTTCTAGTGTGGAAAAGGTATTTGTACAGCTCTCTTTTCCCTTGACATGTTATGGGTTAATCCAATCACGTTTCTGAATAGCTTCCTAATTAAGGAGTTAGTAACACTGGGACTATCCCAGTGTATCTGAAAATTCAGAAAAACATGCAGTTCTGCAGTTAACTTGCTGCATTTATATGTATAAAATGTATCAATTACAGTAGTGTGGTTAGATACCACATGTAAGAAGCCTCTTGCATGTCACATTTTCACTTCACTTGTCTGAACAAAATCTGAAGAAATGCTTCTTCCTTAAAAGCATACCTGATGCAAACACAGCTTGCAATTAAGAGTTGATGTTACGGATTAGGAAAATAACATTTCAAAGTATGCTTTGTAGCCAAAACAATTAGTCTAATTCTTTTGCTGAGTGACTGAAAACACTGTCAAAGCCATGGTAATTTCAAATTATTATAATAATTACAGGCACATCTGGGCAAAGATATTGTGAAATGCATTCCCTACCAATCATCTTCTCTGTAAATGTATTATACCTCCGCTGATACAGTCTTACAGAATTTAACTACCATGTAGATTTTGAGTTCAAGCTACGCTACTTGTATCAAAAAATGTGATCCCTGGAAGATACAGGACAATAGGATCCAGGTGATCAGTTTTCCTTCTGTAAAGGGTCCAAACTCACTCTAAGTAACAGGATGTACTGGCAAAACATCTTAACATCCTTGGTGTTCTTTTGGAACACCAAGTTGCAATAATTACATACATTGCTGAGGATTAAGGCACTTTTCTAAATTATGTATACTGGGTGGAAACCCCCTAAATCACTTTGGGAAAAATCATGCATTGGAATTGGCAGCTTGACATTGTCTTGTTCTGTCAGAAGTCTGGCATGTCACTTGTTGGGAAAGTATCCACACCTAGCAGATGTGAATTCTGAACATATTCTTGCATGATCCCATTTTTTCTCCCTAACCTCTAGGACTTCTGGCAATGTATTTTTACTTAAATGGAAAATGCCCTTGTTGTGACAAAAGTACTTCTGCGGGACAAGTTGAAATTATGCGAGAATTGCTTTGGTTTTGTTTTGTGGTTTATTTACTAACAGTCTACTAACAGTCGGTAATAGATTTTACTCATTGTTTGACACTTGTCAGCTCTTTTAAAATCTGAACATAGGTCATCCTGATAAGCACTTCCTTCTGTTTTTTCACTTTCAGAGTGAAAAGACAGAGCATATGTATTTTTTCATATAAACAAACCCCCATGTTTTAAATGTATCACTTTAAAGAATGACACTATAGTAGACCACGTGTAACACAGAAAGTCATAAGGGTGTAGAGAATCGTTTGTTCCCATCTTAGTGCTCTTTTCTATGTTACTCAGCAACACTTAAGAAACCTCAGTGTAACAGACATGCAAGAATCAATTAATATTTAAGCCTGAATGACACAGCTGGCACAGATGTTGCCCTTTAACCTCCAATATCGTAACTGTATCACAGGCACAGCCAGACTTTGATATGCCATAAAGTAGTTCTGCAGCAGCTCTAAATTATACTGGAAATTGCTTTGTTTATGGCTGCTTGGCATTAGAAAGAGAATGATTCATGGAGTTACCGTTCCTCGCCTCTAGAGCCAAGCCTGTAAGTAAAGGCTGAGTACCACTGTTCTATACAGTTTCTCTTGTTCAATGCTGGGCGTGGGAGGAAACAAACAAGAAAGCCCAAAAACCTATCAAGAAGGAAGATACTTCAACTTTTCAGCATTTTCCTTGTCAGCTTCCATTATGACTCAAATTATAATACGCTTGCAAAAAATATGCTTGCAGCCATCCAGTACTTTTGAAGATACACATTAGATGCTGCTTTTTTTATGTCATTACATCAGAAACTTGGGTTTTTTTGGTTATTTTACTACAGTTTAGTGCCAGAAACCCCAACTGCTTAGGTGTTTAACAGGCAGAAAATGTAACTTACAACAGTATTCTTGTCCAGTTAGAAAAAAGTAACACGTGTTTAGTTTTAGTTAAATTGCTGTGGATACAGCTGGGCTCAGAATAACTCCTCGGTACATTTAGAGTGAGAGCTGTGCAATGTAGATGCCATTTTATAATACAGTAGTTAAGAGAATCTGCCAGTGTTCTGATCAGCCCTGCTGCAAAACTGGAATTGAACTTTCAATGTCAGTTACTTCATGTTACAGTTATGAGGATGTGGCAAAAAGACGGTGAGGCTTTCATGAAGGCTTCTGATTATAGATATGCCTGTAATAAATGTTTTTGAAGAGCCATCTGTGAATTTTTCATCAAGCTTAAAGAAAATCTCAAAATATTTTTAAAAACCAACCTGTTCAAAACAAATCTGTTGCTAGTACTGAGAAAGAAAACAAAAAACAAACCCAACAGTAAAGACTTGTAGAAAGTAGGATTTTAGATTTCTTTCAAAAGACTTTATATTGTTAAGTACAAAGTTATGAGTTTAAATTTCATTTGCTTTACAAAATCTACTCTTACTGATGAAAATGTAACAAACTAAAGCTCTTTTCATCTTAATAACCACTTATATCCACAGTAACGGTGTATTCCAGTGCTTTCTATCATTCTTTTTGAATATCATCCTCAGTGTAAAAGAATATTTATATGTTATTGATTTAATTAATTCAGATGTTACACTAGACTAGATATTTAGTCAAAATGGAGAAAGAATGTAAAAAAAAATAAAATTAAATTTTAAAAGCATCTTTAAAGATTAAGCTAAAAAATAATTTCTATGCCAGGCATTGCCTACAGAAGTACAATATGGTCGTTATTTTAAAAAAATCTGTAATATTTTTATAGTTCAGCAGGTTTAAAAATTATTATGATGCACTGGCTCTCTGAGGTATTATCCAGTTATCTCCTTTTGCCAGACTGCCAGTGAAGCTAGCATTATTTATTTACACATATTAAAATGTGAAATTAAGGCACTTCTGCAATTAAGATTTACAAAGTCTTAGTGAAAAGAACAAAAAATCTTACCACCAACATCTATGAAGTGCTTTGCAGCTAAACCAGAACGTGGTGCTAGAAAACAAGATATTTTTTTTGTAAGTGTAAACATTTATTACTTAAAACTCTTACACAGTATTTACAGGTCTGTGTGTTTGCAGATTTGTGGGAAGAACTGTTTCCACAGTCTTTCTAAAATAAACATGATTTTACAGGAACTACTGTAAGTGTTAATGTATACATTAAACAAAATAACAGCTGTTAGAGGCTACAATAAAATTGCAATCTTTAAGTGATATAAGCATATCTTTGTGTAGAAAACCCAACTGCAGACTAGGTTTCTCCAAAGAGGGCAACCAGGGCAGACAACAACTATCTAATCTCGTTTTGGTGGCTAGAAACTGGTTTGGAATAATCTCAAAAGACTACTGGGTCAACACATTCAGGTTCCAACGGAAAATTTTACTTACCTTGGCCTACTTTGATAAGGCACTAACATGTTACTCTCTTCAAAATTGTCTTTGTCTGGGATAAGAGAAATGCACACGCATTCTCTCCTTTCAGATGAAAAGGCACAGCAAATTCTGATCACACTATTCCACTTTTATATTAAGAATTTACACACAATTCAGAAAAAGAATGTGCAAAACACAACAAAATATACAAGTTCTCTCAAGTATTCTGTCACAAAAAGTAGTAAATTCTACTACAGCAGTATTCTTACTGCAGTAGTATTCTTACTCTTACTGGATTTTTTTAAACATCCAGGGGTCTATTTATTTATGTCCCCATTACCTATGGGTCACGGTGATGTGAATTCTGAAACTGCAGAGAAATAATAAACCATTCCATAGCCAGTAAAGTTGTTTGTAGACTATGAAAATTTTTGCAGTTTTTTTGTCATTTGACATACACTGAGCCTCAAAAGTATTTAGCAAGATGTGTCTACTACAAGGTTTAATAAATCAGTCATGTGACACCTCTTTGTGTATACTAATTCTGAAAGAAAAGGCAGAATCTAGATGTGAAGATAGCATCAATCCTGTTCTACAGTGACTGTGCAGCCTATTTTAGGGTTGGTTTCCTTACCTACTCGGCCATAGCATCCGGAAGGAAGTGCAATTTGAATATCTGTTTTCACTACAGCCTTGTCCATGGGTGGTATCACACAGTCATAGGCACTACATTAAAAAAAAGAAACAGTAGTTTATAAAAGAAATATTTACAGTTAAATTTTAAGCAAGAAGGGTGCTTTTTTTTTATTATTTTTTCTGAGCAGCTCAAAAGTTCACTATTCACATGATTTTGTTAGGAACTGCAAACCAGATTTTAAGAACTTTCTGAAGGTACCCAACTGGAGGCTTAATGAAAGGCAGCGATTACAGTATCACAGTGAGACTGTTTACTTCTTTAAGGCAAGTATATTTTGGCCTTGATGAAGAACTGCTTTTAAATATTGGAAAGCACCGAGAGATTTTTTTTTTCGTGTGCGAAATGGGCTTTTTCTGAATGCACCACTCTAACAAGAACAAAAACACAGTAAGGCAAAACGAATAAAAAGTCTAAATGTCAAGTGTTGTGAGACAAAGCTTCAGGAAGGATGTCAGACAGGCAAAGGAAGAAAAAGCTAGGCTGATTATTCAAATACTAAAAAAGGGAAGGTAGAGAAGGTTGCAGTGGAGTTCAGGTATAACCAGTCTTTGATTACAGAAACACTACACAACTAACCACAAGCTTAGCTGTAGCTACTCCTTTGAGCAATGGCTATCATCAGTTCAAGCAAGCAAAAAGCCTCAGTCTGTACAGCACCGCCCATCGTTTCCAGCTAGGAGCATTATCAAACTTCATATGGCAGGCAGCAGCCAAGTGGAAAGCAGAAACGCATAAGCACGGGCAGGGAAAGCCCTCGTGCACTGCCATTTTCTCCTTTCAAGTGGAAGGCACCTGATCCAGGCTGGTACAACAGCTTGCAGGCTGATGCGTCCAGCCTGACACTGGGCCAAGGGCTGCATCCCTACCCGAGGGCCGTCACAGATCTCGGAAACTAAATTAGAGAGAGGGATGGAGGGACAAGGGAGATAACGAACAGGCCAGCTCTAGTCGCCTCTTCTGCAGGGCCCGTGGGGTGCTCCGAGCAGCTCTGCTCGGCAAGAAAACCTGCCTCCCGAGGGCCCTCTCCGCCCCGAGCCAGCGGGCACCTCTCCACGAGAGGGAACGGGCCGGCCCAGGGCAGGGCACGGGCTCCTTTGCCGGATGGGATACCCTCACCTGTACAGATCGTAGCCTGCAGCCCGAGCAGAGCCCCTAGAGGGGGTGAAGGCATTCTTAGACAGCTTAGTGAAGCGGAGCCGTGGGGTGGGCTCCTCAGGCACGGAGCCCTTCTGCCTCTTGTTGGGGGACGGCTGTGGGACGACCTCGGAAGAGGGCATCTCTGAGCGGGGACGGGAAGGAGAGAGAGACGCGCCGTGAGGTAGGGAAAAGCCCGCGAAAACCGGCACGGCCCACTGAATGTGGAAACGGAGGGGTAAGACGCTCCNTGGCAGCCGGGACGTGCCCTGTTACAGCTCCCTCGGGGGCATCCTCCATGTCCCCCCGTTCCCAGGCCGCACAGCAGGCGTGGCCGTTCCCCAGTGCAGCGTAGCGGCTGTCCGGGCGTGCGTCCTCCTGCACATCATCTGTATCCTCCTGCAGAAACCGGCAGGCGGTACAGGAGCGTTTGTATTATGAAAGAAAAACAACAGCGTCCCCTCAGGCAAACTCATTAATGCTCCGCCTGTCTTATTCTTCTTTCTCAGAGCAGAATACTTTTATGACTTCGCCATCTTTGATTTTGATATTCTTTGCTTTCTTTTGCCATCCCGTCTATAAAAGGCTTCCCTAAAGTCCCCTATGGTTCTCTGCGCTGTGGGCTGACGGGCGTACCCACTGGATTCATGGTTGCAAAACTTGGCCTTGCCCACTGTGATGTGTCTTTTCCACCGTGTGAAATTGCTACAAATGGGAGTTCTGCTGGCTGGTCTAAATTTTGTCAACCGTTCTTTGTGGCTTTTTATTAAAGATTAAAATGTGATTATTTCCTTGCTCTGTTGTAAATGCAGCCAGATGGCAGTGAAACCATTGCTACACGTTGCAGTGCAATTGTGAAAAATACTTTGAAAACTTTCTTTTATTCCTGTTCAGCACTCCAGTCTTAATAGTGTGCAATGTTTGAATGAGGATGTGTATGTATCACTGATCTATGTGAAAAAGCTACTTAGAATGTTGTATAACTTCAAATGTAAGCCATCCACAAATTGAAGTTTATAAGAATTCAAGTTTTATCAAATGAATTTCAAATTATAAATAGTTATTAATACAAGCAGAACTTTATAGAGGTTACATCTGTATCATGCATTGTAGTGCAGAAAAAAAGAATAACTTCATTAATGGCCTGGCTCAGGGAGGCAGGCTGGGCTCTAAGTTTTGTCGAGGGTAGTCTGCAAGTCCATGAATAGTAAGTACATAGGAAGACTCATCCAAATATATGATCAAGGAGAAAGGTCACAGACAAGTAACACTTTCCCCCCAGATCTTTACAAGGAAGAAAAAAAAGCCAAACAAACCTTCTTGAAGTCTGGGCAACTTTGCCTTGGTCCTAGGAATGTGCTGTTTGCTCTGTAGGTAAACAGTCAGTTGGTCAATATTCCTGCATTCTTGATTGCTGGTTAGGGCTGCTCTCTATTGGGCATTTCCACCTGACTTTGAAAAACAATAGTGAGATAAACTGAAATTCTCTGCCTTTTACCTAGATTGAGAGTAGGAGGGGAGGCTGCTTTGCTTTACACAGAAAGAAACATAGAGCTTCTTTCAGGGCTAATAATCCATAAAATTCTCCGCACTGAAGAGAAGTGGGGGTGTTAGAATGAGCATTTTTATTAGAAGAAAACTGTCTTTAAAAGAGAGACTCTCCATTCTAGTCATGCTTAGAACAGCTGTCTCCCTCTTGGTGATTAAGCTTTGTATTTTAAAAGGCTGCTGTGAGGGTGTTTATTTATAATGAGGCTCTGTTTTTGCTTGTGTGATTTGCTGTACAGTGTGGGGGCTGTGGAATTTTGCCATCACTTTTTAGTCTGTTCCAGAACAACCTTAGTACTTTATTAACTGAATTTCCTCTGATGAAATTCCAGAACCAGCATGACTGTGGATTATTGCTCTTGTTACTTGTGGAGACAGTTAAACCTTGCTATGTTTGTTTGTCCTTGCACTGGCACAACTACGTTTTCCATTTTTCCTAGCAGTGCGAGATGTTCCTCAGCAACACTGGCCATGCAGCCTCGATGGGCTGTGTATCTGCCAAGGGGCTGTACCAAGCAGGTACCAGAATGACTAGATGTTTATCAGTGGTCTGAAGGATTCTGAACTACACTGTTAAAAACCCTTGCCGTTCCTCACCTGTAACTGGAGGGATGAGTCACTCACTTGGAAAACAGCTGCAGCACACAATGAAGGGTTTATTGCCTTTCTGACAAAAGGTACAATCAGGTATCAGGGGAGATCGAGCAGGAGCTTGGAGGCATCCTCAGTTACTCCTTGAGTCCAATGACATGCGACCAGAGCTAGCAGCTTGGGGGAGATCACTGAACTTCAAGCTGCAGAGTCTGAGGGATTCTATTCAGTTATGGAGAGTTAAATGAGTCAGTAACAGCTAAAACTCTGTAGCTGCCTGCCCCATATCTACAACTTCAGTGTTAACTCCTGTTACCTGTTGCTGTGTCTGTTACATGTAAACTAATCAGTTGCGTAAACTGCTTTTGCCTTGAAGAAAACCTTGTAACAAGACGTTACCATGTGGTAACCATGTGGTATTGTGTACCATGTGGTACTACATGGAATCATAGAAAAAGAGGGAAAAGATGAAGAATGTCCAGGTTTTCTGAGAATGAAGGGCATCCTGTCATATTTTGCCTAGCCAGGAAAGTTTTAGATTGGACTTCTCAAATATGTAATAAAAATTGCAGGGGTTTAATACTGGCAAAATTTACTAAGCATCTGGCTGGAGCTTTGTACTTTGTGATAATGATGCTTAAGCGTAAAACTCCTTTGGGTGTGAACTATGATAGCAGTGTGTGTTTGGCGCTATGTGGCTCAAGCATTTGCAGCTGTTTATTTTCAGAATGCGGTACCTTTTTGTCTAGGTAGCTTTTCACGTGCACTATTGGGTTGACCCCACCCCCCAAACTAATCGCTGTTGGGGACTGAAAATCTACAGAAAGGCATGTTGGAAGAACGCTGTTCTGGAGGGTTAGAGGGGGACACCTATTACAGTTCCTAAACACTATGCCCTAGGCTTCTGTGATCAAGATGGGTAACTTGCCAGTGGTTGTAAAAAGATTTAAGGAAAAGTATTCTCTGTACTATGTACTGTGATACCTGTTGGAGCTCCACTAACACTGGGAGGGAAAGGCAAGATTCACTGATGAGAGGAGCGATAGTGGATCATTTTAACAGGCCCTTAAGCACAAGCTTAGCTGTGCAGGAGTCTTTTTTGAAGAAGACTCAAAATAGTCTTCATTCTTTCATTGCAAGGATATTTTCACACTTGATCTGCTCAACTCATCTATGCTTCCTTTTGTTTTGTTGATCAAATCAACCTTAAATTATATAAACCTGCATAGCTGGTAGTGTGATATAAGTTCAAAATGTGCTAGACAGCTTTAGAGACTTTTTTTTCTAGATATGTCAAACTTGTAATTAAAATTCAGTTACTAACATGGTGATTAAAATTTGGCAGTTGTTTTTTGCATGATTTATATAAAAGATGAAGTGTCTGTTACAAAATAGGAAGAGGAGGTAGGTAGACTAAGAAAATATCAACATTGCAATTTAAGATCGTTCATCATTAGTATCCTCTACAAATTGGTTGTGCACACAGTTCAGAAATTAGGATGAGGAACAAGAAATGGAAGCTCCCTGGAAACTGATGTGTTTCATTTACTTGTGAATTTGTGGAAATAACGCTTTCAGGTAGTTAAATGTCTAGGGTTTGTGCTGTTCATTATAAAGCCCGTAACGTTGTTGTGTGAATATATCTAATTAATCACTGTAGTCGTGGCAAGTAATTTTACAGAGATAAGTGTTAGTTTTTGATGGCTGTTCATTTAGAAGCATGTCTCCTGGGGTTTATTGTTGCAGTGCCCGCAGTGACGTGCTTGTGAAGAGGTGTGAATAGTATGAGAAGTGCCATTGCTGGTTCATATTGTGCTCCTTCTCTTTTTGGATCTGCTTATGTCCCCCAAATCTGTTTGGGTCACTGTTCCCTCATGTATGTTCTTAGTGTAGATTGAGAATTCCAGTATTTGAGAATATTTAGGAAACAATCTCCACTCATGTAGAGAATTGAAGGTCTTAATGCGGGTGTGTAATTCCCCTGTGTCCTTCCATAGAGAGTGATAAGGAAAACACTTAGAGAAGCCTCCCTAAAAGTGCTGTGTGGTTTGTTTTTTTTTTTTTGTTTGGTTTATTTAGTTGTTTTTTTGTGTGGTGTTTGTTGCTTTTTTTTTTTCCTTCCAGATTATACCTGTTTGGTGTCTGAAGTGAGGTGGAAAAGATAGTTGCCATTGCAATTCTACGAAGGTGGAAGGACCTGACAGCATCTAACAAGTGTCTGTATCATTGCTAAAGTCACTGCAAAGGATGAGAATAATCTGTTTTGCAGGTGCAGAATGTGATGTTTGGTTTGCTCAGAGCTGTGCAGGAAGCTTAGTATATCTAGCAAACTCGTATATCTGTGTCATGCAGTTAAACTGCAAAATGTCCTTCGGTCTGGTGATAAATGTGCAAGAAGGAGCTAAAGAAGAACATTATGAGAAAGTATCACCATTTCATATCCTGGCTTTAATAGATGGAGAAAATAAAACATGGATTATTGGGCTGCATTACCATGTTCTGCTGAATTGCTGCTGTTGAACTTGGAAAAATGTGAATATAAAATATTTGTCATATTTGGAGATGGAGTGCTAGATCCTCTACAAGTTAAAGTCTAATAATTCAAGCAAAGATGGGAGCAGAAGCCTGCTTTAAAATAAACATTTAGCAACCTTCAGGGTCCTCTGGCTTTCCTGGGGCTTAGATTTCAGTTGATCTCTGCAAAGGAGTTGCAGAACTACAGTAATTAAATTATCTACATTCCTTTGTGGTCTTTAAATTATGCTTACACATAGGCTATGGCCATTAAAAAGAGAAGCTGTTTTTATTGACAATTGAAATTATAGATACTATAATGTTGCAGAATAGAAAATAGAAAAACTACACAAATTATTGGATTTCCTTTATTTTAAGTTAGTGTATAATTAATATTATTTAGAAAGTTTGAAAATAAGAGATATTTTATATAAATCAAAATATGAGTCATTCACCTCAGCTAGTGGAAGTTTTTATTGTTTTCTAATCACATAAATCACTGTATATATTGCCCCAAAATACAATGTCAGATTGTGTTAACCCTAACATTCTTAGCAAAAATTGTCAGAATATCTAGTATTTTGCTATTTTTTCTGTGAAATTCACTTAACACATTTAATTGTTGCAATCATACATTTCATTCCATGCCAGAGCTTGAAAATTCATTATCAAGTCTTGTCATATAGTATACATATTTTTATATATGAAACTTGTTTGTCAGTTAATTAGAAGCATTTGAATTAATATAGATTAGCAAAACAATTTAGATGAAAGCATCTGCTGTAGGCATAGGTCTTAATTTGGCAATATTCTAATTAAACAGCATTGACATATTCTACTTGCATTATATCAGTTTGGTTTTGACCTGATAGATACTGTACAGGGTTGGTTTTTCTCTCTCCCAATATGGTGCATTTCATTGTAATCCTCCTGTGTGTCTATCAGCAACTATGACTGCCATTTTAAAGAAGTGGGTTTTATAGATTTAATGCATATTGTGTTGTAGTGGTTAATTTTGGTTTTCTAGGATAAATATCAAAAGCATTTTCAGTACCTTATAAAATCTGTGGAATTTCTCTGTGTTCAAAATATTTGCTGTCTTCTGTTATATATATGTATATACCTATTGGTAGATTTTCCTTATTTGTCTGTACTGAAGTCTATCACCAGCAGGCACCGTTTACATGGTATGTTGTGTGTGGTTTGGGTTGTGGGGTTTTTTGTTTGTTGGTTTGTTTGTTTTTTTTGTCAAACTCTTCACTGTTTTGCTTTGGATTTTTGAAAATTTTTCAATTAATAAGTTTTAGATCTCTATATAAAAGTGTATCTTTAATAAATCCTCGCTATTAAAAATGTAGGTGTTCAAATGAAGCAAGGGATATTCTAGGCACTGATGTTGTTCTAAGAATAGAAAGTCAGTACATTTTTGTGGTTGCCCCTGATCATTAAGGTTGGAGGAAGGTTCTTGGAGAGAATTTCTAGCCAAGACATGTACAGGTAATCAGACACTACTCCTTTCCTTGCCACTGGGAGGCTCCTGCTTAAACAGAGAGAGAAAAAAAAAACAAACAAAATTTAACATTACCAAGACAGGGATATCCTGATGACATGCATCTCACTAAATATTAAGTAGAAAACATCAACTATTCCTATATGACTCTGAATGTTCCTAATTAGATTACATGATTGGTTTAATCTTGTAAAGCACAAAGCTATTATTAGGCCATAATCTTGCAAATGCTTGCTCACCTGGTTAGTGCCATAAATGCAGCTAGTTGTACTGGACATGGACTGCTTATGGTTCTAACCTTAAACTGGTAAAGAAGCATTTTCAGGGTCGTAAAACTCCAAAACACAATATGGTTTTCAAAAGGAATAAAAATACAGTATGTGCACAGCTTTGCAGTCCATCAGCTTACTTTTTGATCTGTAATTAAGGAGATGGGAGTTTTAAAGTATGGGTCAATTTACGGTAAATATTACCTGATCACCTCTTTTTTTTGAGCTAAAGACGTTTATCTGCATCACAAACATTAATTCATTTACTGAAGCTGTGCATAGAAAAATAACGAAAAATTTATTCTGAAAATGGCTGTTTGTTTGGTGGTGGTTTTTTTAGCTAGTAGGAAACATATTCAGTGTGGTCCTGGAGGCATCAGTCCAGATGCAAGTCCTTCAAAAGGTCCTTAAAAGATTCTTTTTGCCCTCAATGAATTAACACAAGTGTTTCTGTTGCTTTAGTCCAGACTCCCTTTACACATTAGATTATTCTCTCAGAATCAAAATCTTGCAACTCACAGGACAATGAGGTTAGCTGCCCTTGAATTCTCTTGCAAGAGTTCATTCAGACGGACTTGGCGGTAACTCTGATTAAAACAAAATAGAGGGAAAAGAAAAAAATCAGTTAGGTTCTGGTGCCTTATGGACTTCTACACTACCCATTGCCTGTGAGGTTTTCTGCTATTGCTTTGGCAGCGCTGAAAGCCAGGTTTGCTCTGTTGTCCAGGATGACAGAGATAGCAAAATAGGTATCAGAGCTGTCTCACACATACTTTTTAAGTATTTCTTTGGCTATGGAGTATAGGAACTGTACAGAGCCTGCTTTGTGCTATTGTTTGATGGTGTTTAATATATCAATTTATTATGTGTCCAGCTGCCATACTGGTAGGACTGAATGTCAGTCAAATGAGCACTTTGCCAGAAATTTACCTCTTAAACAAAAGACTAGAAGTCTGGAGTAAGACTTAGCTGCTTTATGTGTTGTGTATTTCTGTGGACTTCTACAAATTGCCTAAATGTCTGTTACTCTGAGATTCAGCCAAGATTACTCTGTGGTTGGGCTCAGGCCCTCAAGGTTTTTATAACCTAAGACAAGTCATAGAGAACAAGTGACCAGGGCAGGTTTGTGTACAGGGAGATTTCAGTATGGGCCACAGATGTATCTTAACTGGTCTTAGAAATTATTCTCTTTTTCCCTGGAGAAGGTAAAAAAATAGGTTTATTTCTTCATTCAGACTTTAAATTTTCCTTCTCTACAGAAATTTTGCTGTTCTTTTATGCATGTTATATAGGTAAGAATCCTCATAATTTAGCCAGTTGCTATCTCATGAGAGTCATCCTGTAACGTCACCCTTTATCTGTGCTGCCAGATTTTTCTTTCTTGAATTTTAAATGTGTGCTAATGTCCTCTGTAAAATTCCCAGAACTGGCTTACTTCTGAAGATAAGGGGCATGTCTTTCCAGGTGTAAGCTAAACTTTTTGTTGCTGTTATTATTTTATAGAGAAATTTGATGTTTTCATATTGCTGACTGCTTTCAACCTGTGAGGTTTATTCCTGGTTCCTTAGTTGGTGACCTAGACAAGACCAAGCTCAACCACCTATTTTTTTCCTATTGTATCCTCGCTGGTTCTGTACACAAGAGTGTATATCTGGGATTATATTGCTGTTTTTTTTTATATAGTAGTGACCAGTGATAGGACAAGGGGGAATGGGTGTAAGTTGGAGCATAGGAGGTTCAAGTTGAACATTCGAAAAAATTTTTTTACTGTAAGGGTAACAGAGCCCTGGAACAGGCTGCCCAGGGGAGTCGTGGAGTCTCCTTCACTGGAGACATTCAAAACCCGCCTGGACATGTTCCTAGGTGATGTACTCTAGGTGGCCCTGCTCTAGCAGGGGGGGTTGGACTAGATGATCTTTCGAGGTCCCTTCCAACCCCTAGGATTCTGTGATTCTGTGATTCTGTGATACTGCGATGTTCTAATTGCTCTGACTCCCAAGTTTTCATGCTTTGTGCCAAGAGTATTTCAGAAGTTTTCTACCTGCAGCTGACTACCATAACTTTATGCTGGCTATCAAATCTATGAAAAGGGTAATACAGTGAGAAGTCAGTCTGCTTCCCAGCTGCTGCAATGGTTATCTGAAATCACCATTGATTTCAGCTTATGTTAATATGTCAGACTGTGACCTTTAGCGGCTCTGAGCTCAGACACACAATCCTTGCTCTGTTGAGGAAGTTACCAGCACATAAAGTGGAAATAACTAAACACTGAGTGCGCTCAGGTTAGTGCAGAAGGAACCATAAATAAAACTGCTACATTATTTCTCTGTGAGTTCAGGACAGCTTGTCTCTTAAGGGTGGAAGAATTTGTAGTATCCTTTCAGCACTGGCCTGAAGCAGCCTGGTGGTTTGTTGCTGAAAAGGTATGCTCCAACAAAATTAAAGAGGAGCCCACGTTCTAATTTACCCAGTGGATCAGCCAGTATCAGCCTTGCCGTGCCCTTGAGCTGTGAGAGCTCCTGTGTTGTAGCCAGGTTTAGTCTTCACTCTGCCATTGAGGTAAAAATCCACGTTAAATCTTGCCTTTGGAAAAATTCCTACAGGTGGTTGTAGGATCTGGATTCATTTCTAAATTTCCTGAAGTGGTGAAGGTTTGGAACTGCACTCCTTAAAAGGTTCAAGTTCTAAAATGTTGGAGCCATTTAAAAAACCTCTCAGCAGATCTTATTAGCTAAAGCTCAGCGCAGTACTGTGTGGCTTCTAGTTCAGAGGTGTTTTTCATCTGGCTGGCTCTGATGTGGGCAGAGCTTCTCATCAGCCTGGAAGACACTGCGTAAACATGCCAAGGTCTTACAGAGTGCTGAATAATGCAATCATAACACACCTCCACAATGCTTGCATTATAAATCCAATTTGTAAATATCAAATACAGGTTTGTACGTGGCATGTTTCTAATTCCATATCTGGTATTTCACATTTTCTTACTAATCGCTTTAAACATCTGAAGTGTTAGAAAAGGTACAGATGTAAAAAGGTAAGCAAGGATTTACCTTCTCCTTGAATGCTTCCAGCTCTGCATCTGTAATTTTCCAAGGAGTCTCTCGCTTTAATTTCTCAGCAGTTGTTATATCTTTGCAGCTTTCATGGAGACGATATGGTTCAATCATCTCTTCAAAGAATTTCCAGCTGAAAAAGGAATTACAAAGGAGGCCTTGCTGCAGGGTATGAACTCACTTGCTTATTTCAGAGCCATTGTGTATGGTAGGCTCCACTGTCTATAACTGTAGCTGACACACAAAATCTGTAACTGTTCTTTGCTACATTGTGCCCCAAGTTATATCTGTGCCATTTCAATATATCTGGATTGTTTGAGGATAATTAAAAGGTTATTTGAGGATAATTAAAAGGTTATTTGAGGATAATTAAATAGGCATTTGGCCTATTATAGTTGCAAAGAATGTTCTGTATTTTCCTGGTTTTAACAAAAATACTGAAATGAATTCTACAGCAAGTCCAAACTGTCGTATTTTGATTACTAATGGTAACAATGAATATGGTTTCCTCATAAATCCTGAGCTTTTATTGTTGTTTTAGCATTAGGTGGAGCAATCGTCTGACTGATACAGCTTTACTGTTACAGTTTTAATGAAATGAAGAAACAGGTGATATAATCTCCTGTGGCAAGGGACTGAAGGCTTTTTCTATATGGGAGCTCAGATTTGTATTCACTTTCCAACTTTTCCACAGACTTTCTTGCTAAATTTCAACTTTTTTTCTTGAAGCTTTTGACTGGCATCATCTGGAAAAGTTTATCATCCTTCTGTACTTCCCTGCTTGTCCCTTTATTGATCGAAGTCTCTGTCATCCTACACAGACCTCAGGGAGTTTCTCTTATATTAATACATTTACATGTATTTCTATGAACACTTTATGCTGACAGGCCTGACTGTGAAGTGAAACAGGAGGCTGGGCACAGGCTGGACTTTGCTAAATAGCCAGGAAGTCAAGAGATATGTTAAAGGCTGTGACATATATCATTTAAAGTTGCTAAGTTGCTAGAAAGTTTGTCAGCACCCTTAGTGTCTGTTTCAGTATGTAAAATAGTGGTAATTCTCTTATTATTAGTGAAAGAAATGGGATGCCAGCTGGGAAGGCGATGCAGTGGTCTAGCAAGTGTCTGGCACAATATTCACTTGTTCTGTTCAGATGGAGTGGATGCAGCAAATGTGTGTGGTTTTTTTATGTTAATGCCAGATAGAAATTCTTTTTGATACTTTTATTTATGTGAAATCACTGCATAGTACTGAGGAAAAAAAAAAAAAAAGTGTTCTGCACAGTTCTTATGGAATTAAAAATATTAGCTGAGAGATCAAGAGGGCACCAATAAGTGACTTTAGGTATCTATTAATAAAATCTTTATGTTCTTTAATTGCATTTCCTAAGTCAGAATCTCTAAAGCACTGTAGAAAGACTTGTTAAACTAATACTGGTTTTGCAAAGTTATGCATGTGTATAGAAATGGGACATGGAAAGATTAAGAGACTAATCTAAGATTGCACTTGAACTCAGAAAAATGTTTTGGGTGGAGAAGAGGAGCACTTTGAGCATGAAAGAACTATGGATCTAGTAAGAGGGGAGTAAGGAGTGGGATGGAAGAGGTGAGAACATTTTCAGAGGACCAAGAGAAATTTTGTGAATAGGGTTAGGATTCAGCTGCTCCCCAAGTGACCTGCTATACCCTTTTGGCTCCATAAAGTAGAAGAAATAGGTGATTTCTATAGAGATATGCTCAAGTCCTTACTTTCTAAAACTTTTTTTTGTTTTTTGGTAGCTAATACAGTTGGAGGTGGAGCTTCTTGAGCACAGTTTTACCAACTTCCTAACCTCTGCCTAATGGCATTAATTCTGTAGATAACTTAATTTTTACTAACATTATATTTGAGTGTTAGGGGGGTATTATAATATTGTCATCATGTCAAAGAAGACGTATGCTTATGTTTGGCCAGAAAAATGTTAAGTTTATGATTTCATGGTAAATCCTAGAAGACTGAGTTGGCAGAGTTGGTAAGTTTACAAGGGAACTGTGACTGGCTGATACATATGATGAAAGGAAGTCTATTACAAGCTAAATAGATGTGAAAAGCCATAATAAAATGCCTGTTAAATTTAGTGGCTCATAAGTATGGTGTTAATTAATCTTTATTAAAATTAAGTGGTATCATTACAACAAAGAAAAAGGCTGCCTTAGATTTCTGATTGTTAAAAGGTTCTATTCTTTTTCTGCACTAGGTACTTAGAAAATGATTGCAATAAAGTGACAGTGTTATTCTTTGTGGTATGTTTTGGTTTGTTTTTTTTTTTAATGCTCAACATAAAAGAAACAAGCTCCTGACAAAAGCTGGCTGCTAAATAATGGATATGTTTCTTACCTCTCTTTGTTGGGCTTTATATTGATATCACAAATGATATTAATATCAGCAAATTTTATTCTGAATTTGCTTAGAAGTGAAGCCATCCTGAAAAAAAGAGAACATTTTATCAGTATTTCTGAGTGTCTTGCATCAAAGAGCACTCATAAATGAATTAAGATATCAAATGCAGTTGTCTCATTATTTTTAACTATATGACAAATTACATTAAATGCTTTAGTGTTGCAGTTTCCAATTACAGAACTGGATTGGTGTGATTGCTGTAGTATAATTCATTTAACTGATGATCGATGAAAATCACAAAAACTGGAAATGAATAGCAGAGGGAAGAGTGTTTACATTTTTGGGGAAAAATGATATTTTTAAGTATTTGCAAAGGCTTGAGTTATAAAGGAAAAATATTCAAAATAGCGCAAGACAGAATTCTCTGATACTTAGAGAAGACTTCTGTTATTGTATAATTATCAGAATTCTGTGCATGGAGCACGTACAAGACTGGTAGTGCATTTGTTGGTAAAAATACGGTCTGGAAGATTGATGTACTATACATACAGAAGCTTTTTCATTTATGAATTTATATTGATCTACTCACATGTAGTCATTATGTATTTTCATAAAAGAAAATACTTTTCTGCCTCACTTCGCAGGGGGAATAGTTTATAGCTTTGTGTTAGGTTAGAGACATTTAGTTAGGTTAGTTTGCCTTTGGCTGAAGCTTGTCTGGGAATTTTATTCCCCTTTTCCCAGGTTTTGAGTTTGGTTTTTTTTTTTTATTGTCCTGTATGTAAGCTTTGGAATTTGAAAAGGTCAGAAAGTCCCTGGGAGCAAACCATGATAGAAATACATATTTGCTTATGACCTGAGAATTTATTTGTTCTTTTTTATTTCAGAACAACCTACAGCTTATATAACTCTTGATGTCCCTTGGAGCAATCCCTGTTTTGATCACCAAAAAGAGCAAGTCTCAATTTCTGCAGGAAGGCTTTAATATTTGGGGAATTCCATTTAGCAAAAGTCCAGACGCATTTAACTTCTGAATTGAAAATGCAATAGATGAAAATGTGCTCAGGTGTGGTTGTATTAGGTTGACCTAGGGAATGGAATAGCCACCTGACCTCTGGATTTGTCTCTTTGAAGGCTTCTGTTTGTGGTGGGTAGAATATGCTGTTGAGGAAAGCTAATGTATAAGTAGAATGCATACACATATTGTTTTCTTGGAGACAAACTATGTCATTGTCAACTGTACTGACCATACTGTTCACTCTGTTTTTTGTAGTACAAGCAGTGTATACAGGTGTCAGAGCTGCCTCTGTGAAGATCTGTCCTGTTTTGACAAATCCAATTTGGTGTCAAAACCACCTCCTTCCTCTCAACAAAATTTGGTGACTTGAGTGTTTGTATGCAGGTGTTGGTTGTGGTCCTGAGCCACCAAGCTATAGCAGACTCTGTACAGGGACCAGAGGAAACTTTCCCCCAGGTCCTTGAACAGCAGTAAGGCTTTTTTTACCCAGTGATAAGAATACTTTCTACAAAAGCTTCTGAATCTCTTCTAGAGAATTGACTTTAGGGTACTCCTTACAACTGACAGAACAACAGTGGAGTAAAGTTTCATTCATGTGAAAGAAAAAGCTTAAGGGAGAATCCCTGTGGCAGCTGTCTTTCTGATGTGCCATGTTGTAATTCCAGTGATGCAGGCTAAATTCTAACTCTTGTTCTTGCTTCCATCTCATTATCTGATTATGTTGTTTCTAACTCACTATATGGTGCTGCTGCTCTTTGTTAAGCAGTTACTGACTTCTATCCCAAATTGGCCTGATTCCACTGGTGGTGAAATGGCTGTGCCTGTGGTTTGTAAAGTGATCTGGAAGCAAAGGTCCTATATACAGTGATCATGAAAGCAAGTTTATATTAGTACCTTTCATTTGCTTGAAGGCAAATGATCATTAGAAAATCTAGACTCTTGAAAGCTAAGTCAAATCAACTTGGTCCTAAAGTTCATTAGCTTGCTCTTTAACTTCTTTACATTTTGCCACAGTTAATCACATTTATGTGAGCTATCTGTCTATGGTATTTGCATATGAGAAGTTTTATGTGCAATTTCACTTACTGTTAACTGGACAAGCTCATGTAAATCCCATAAAACTAATCATATTTTTATTACAGAATGCTGACTGCTCTTCTTAGAGAAGGAAATACAAGATATTAATAGGAAAAATTACTGGATGTGAATTTCCTTTGGTAATCACCATTTACACTGAGCGTCGAGAGTTATACTGTAAGCTTAACACCTTTCTACCCAGTATGTCATCTTTTTTCATGTACACGGTACAACAAACCAGTTGTGCTGAGAGATTCCCAGCTTCCTGCTGTATATGCATTATATTCAGCATCAATTCAAACACCGAGACAAATGTAGTTATATTTACACTAGCTTTTCTTCTTCAATCCTATTGACTTTTCCTCCAGTGAAGATTCTTAATTTGCAGTTTTTCCACTTCTTTCTGATAGTTAGAATGTAAGGAATTAGGATTGTTAGACCTGGAAGAACATACAAAATTGCAGGAAGATCAAGTTAGTGCATTGTGTGGTAAAAAATCCATCCTTCATTTCATTAGTGTGGGACATAAGTTAATCTTAAAACATTTAAGACGGAGAGAAAATTGACTGCATCATCTTAAAAGAACACAGTTTTGTGCAACTTCCCAAGCCTGTTATTTCTGTAACACAGAAATCTCTTTTCCCTGTGGTTCTTACTCAAATACCTTACCTCCATCATCGAACAGCCACCAAATGTCAATTGTACCTTTTCCTTGCTTCTTTTTAAATTGAGTGCTAGCTTCTAGCAGCTTCTGATTGAATTCACCCACGTGCATTGACTGCATTGTGTTAATGGTGCTCTCTGTAATGAGAGGAAAAAAACCCACGGAATTATTTCTGACAAGTGAGGCAACAAGTAGCTTTAGGAAGTCAAGTGGAGAAAAAGCTTCAAGAAAATGAACTTTCTGACATAATTTCTATACTTTAAATCTAAAAAAAAATTACATCGTGGATGCTATGGACTTTTAATATACCAACATGTACAGAAACCAAAGCCTGTCTAATACTTTATCACTAGATTGTGACATCTTGAAAAGGGTTATCTGATTATTTGTTTTATGGAACTTTTTATTTAAACTAAAACTCACTGGGGCCTTAAAAAGCAGTTGGGAAATATCTGGCAGATTTTAGAACTCAGTGGCATCATTTTGCATCCCTTACAAGCTCAGCTGTGTGTTGTAAAATATAGAGCTCCTGAAATACATAGTAATGGTGGGCAAAGAGAGCTAGTGGGCTACAGTGAGAGCACAGGTGAAGCAAAGACTGGAAGGCAGAAAGCATAAGCATATATGGCAACTTCCCTGTACTTGAGAAGGTCATTGTTAATTGAAAATATCTTTGATTCTCACTCTTTGCTTGGCTGGCTTTAAAAGGTACAGTCTTGACTATGTATTAAAAGTATCTTCTCATTCCATCTTTTGAAGCCTGTGGCTTTATTACTGCTTCTCTTTCAATGATTTCAAAGAGGTGGTGTCAGAGAAATATTTTAAATGGAGCAGACAGGCTTCTTTAGAGGTTTTTCTGTGATCTGCTAGGTTCTGAAAATGCTTTGTTTGGTTTTCCTGCATTTCTGGAGCATGGACAGGTTAATTCTAAAGCAGTTATTGGCTTCCCTCTACGGTCCTAGCATCTATGCTGGAAGATGCAACAACTCTGGGGAGGATGAATGTATAAGCAAAACAGAGAGGCAGGGATATTTATTAACATAATCTATCTCATATATAGAGCCAAAGTATGTAATATGTATTTCCCTTGTCATTGAGCTAAATTGAAAAGGAGAGTTGAAACAGGGGTGCACATTCTTGTGGTATTTATTATAAGAATATAGTTGACTGAAGCCTGCAAAATGAACTGAAGTCTGCCAAGTAAAGAATAATGATGCTTTATGTTTTCAGTCTGTAGATCTTTTTGATACCCGTGGGAGTTGCATGCACCACCAGATGTAATAGTCTCTGCAGGTGAAAATTCTGAAAACACTTGTCTGCATACAAACGTGGCTTCGGATGGGTCATTAGCATTACAGCTTAGCAATTGTGAAACGAGACCCTTAATTCTCCCTGTATCATTTTATTGTATCTGAAATGTAATTTTTGATGTTGTCACCTATAAGTTTATGTGTTAATTATTTGACAGCATGCTATATATGTACTTTCAGTACTTTGGCCATTTTTACTTGTGCTTTTATGAAATTATTCTTAGACTAGAGAGCAGTTGTGCTATTTTTATCTGTTTTATTAGCTGCGTACTGGGTTTGTGTGTGTGTGCGTTGAGTAAAGTGAGATTGCTTGTTCCCTGAGTATTGTGCACATGTTCCAGTTTTCTTTAAAGAGAAAAAAAAAAGAAGAGTCTCTATTTAAAAATGAAACACACCCTATTTAAGAAAACAACAACGACCACCAAACAAAAGTACACACACAAACAAACAAGAAACAAAATCCACCTTGTTCTGTATTCCTCAATCTTTAATAATGGTGTTCTATTTCTGATGAATATAAACTGAGCTGAGCAGCTCATGTAGTGAATGAGGAAAAAAAAATTAGTTGTGTAGTGTGAGTTGTCCTACCTGCAGAGGATGCTCACTCTGTCCTGCATTACATGGTTGTGTCCACCAAGACAGGTCTGCACAGGGTAGGTTCTGCTCCAGGGCTTTCTGTGTGGCTCAAGAGTTTTCGCCTTGCATATTGGTGAAAATGTGATTTATTGAAGGGTCGAGGAGAAGCTGTCATTTTGAAACTTACCCTTTTTTGGTTCATGTTTTGAGATATTGAATGTACTGGCTTTTCTGAAGAATCCACAGATGCCACTTTTTCCTTCTTCAAAATCATTTTCTTTAATGGTAGCTTCCAGTGCCAATCTCTCCTGCTCCAGCTTCTCTAATTCCTCTGTGTATTGGGAAAAGTAAGGGAACTGGTAACACATCACTTTCTTTTTTAAATTAAATCACTTACTGAAATAATAGCGGTGGTGTATTTGCTGTTGTGGTACTTGGTAAACAATGCAAAGCTGTGGGGAGGAAAAACTCCCTTAATGTTATTTTTCCTTGCAAACCAATAAGGACAAGGAAGCTGAATTCATCTCTGTAAGGCCTAACTTAGGGTGCCTACACCTAAAGTGGTGGTGTGTGCACCTGATCTCATTTTTCTTCTTCCAGATCAAGTTCAGTATTTCTGTATTTTATAGTTACATGAGATGGTAGTTACTGAGCTATGTCTGTGGATTTGTTTGGTTGGTTTCTTTCGCCAAGAACTTGAAAGCACGTTAGGAAAACTGGTTTTCTGAAGTGAGAAAGCTGAGGTATTGAGTTCTAGCCCTTGAGTCCCTATTCTAAGAACAAGGTCACATAGCTTTGGACTTTGACATTCTCAGAAATATGTAAGGATCCTGAATGTGTATCGGTTTCTATGCTGAAATTAATTTTTAATGTTTTAATTTTTTCAGCATTCACTGAAAAGATGTTAAGATTTTGGTAGCTAATTCTCTAAATCCAGTAATATAAAAGAACAATATTGGATTTTTCTGAGGAAAAAAGTACCATGTGTTATTGTGGAACATATTATGGTAATTCACTAATTAATAAGATCCAGGCATTTGCCTGAAGAAATTTTTTTTCATAAGGAAAACTTCTATTTGAGTAATACATGAACTAAGAGTGGGGTAAATTCATTTAAGACATTGTGTTAAAAACAAGGCAAACAAACAACCAAACCCCAAAACAACAAACCAAACACGAAAAGAAACAATCACCCTGACTAGCTAGGCATTATTAGCTCTGTTGCATGCTCAGTTGCCAAAAGAAAGGAATATGTCTTTTATTTCAGAATCCATGACAGCTATGTGCTTCTAATTATTAGACATGATGATAGTCTCTGACTTAATGGTTACCCAAAACTAAAATTTCAATTTCTCTATTTTACAGAATGCTGCAGCAAGTATAATAGAATACAGTAATTATTTTTTTTTCCCACTACAGAGACTTTGTATCTGCTTCAAAACAACAACAAGAAATGGTATTTGCTGTAATTTCACCTGTATTCTAATGACTCTATCTTCTGAGCAGTCAGTTTCTGATTTACCTTAAAGAGATTTACCTGTCTCTCTTTGCTCAATGTGTAAATAGAGGGGAGGAAAAAAAGCATTATTAGTTTGGGATTTTTTTTGTAATTCCCCATAGTTTTGCCCTGTAGTTGTCCATGCACATTAAGCTGCCAGTCTTCTCGGTGAATATTCATCCACCTTTCTTTCTTAAACGGGTTTCTGCTGCCTTTTAATTCGGAGATAATATTTGCTTTGGGGAGTTGCCTCATCCTAGAATCCTAGTCCTCTTTAACGGGGGGATAATTTTGTTTTTAATTAGCTAAGGTACTTAAGCCCTTTCTGGGTCTTCTCCCCGGTAGTTCTGAGCCTGGTCTGTGTGTCTCTGGGAAACGGGGGAGAAGCTGGAGGCAGTTCTACAGCAGGCGGCAGCAAAGAGTCGCCATTCTTTTTATGCCTGCCTATGTTCCTTGTCTATTGATCTTTATCTAATTAATTTATAACAGAAAACATCTCTGTGGTGGGGAGGACGAGGGACGCTAGAGTAGTGTCCAGGTTTAGACTGCATCTGTCTGCTCAAGTGGACAAATTTAAGAGAACTGGGAAAAATATACTGAAAACCTAGAGAATTGTTCTGATGGGGTTTTTATATGGAATTATTCTTTCTTCAAAGTACCTGAGGAGCCAGTAAGACCTCTGTGTCCTAAAGAGGGAAAAGGAAAACGAAGGGCACCATTGTATGTGGCTCTTGGAAACTCTTTCTTTAGGTCCTGCTACCTGCCTCCCTCTGTGTTTTCCACTCAGATGGCATATCTCCCAGAACTGTTGTGGTATGGTGGAAGGTTTTCCCTTTCCCCTTGAGATACATACTGCTAACCTAAGGAAGAATGAACAAAAACATGAAAAAGAACTCATCTTTTTTGTGGGTTACAGATTTTTGCATGGATGGGAATTTTCTGGGCCCCAGCATTCCACAGAGATAGTACCACAAGTGCAGCTTTCTGGTTCCTTCCAGTCCCAGAGATCACAGGTAGGCACAGGGAGGAAGATGTGCCTCTGAAGCAGGAAGGAAACATGCCACGCAATGGCTGGTTGCCGTGACACAGCATGATTTTGCTGCTTTGGTCTGTGCCTGTGCTGGAAATGCCTTGGGAGTTGAGTATTCTGGTGTGTGGAGACCCTAAATGTGTGCGGCTTGGCCTCCTTCTGTCACTGCCAGTGCTTCAGCAAGGATTTCAGGCAGGATTGAAACTGCAGAAGCAATGAGGAACTGTAGAAATTAGGGGTATAGGGACTATTCTAGAAACCAGGTGGTGATTCTAAGATTCCTTCTCATGCTGAGCATGCAACCAGCATAGATGTTCAGCTGTTGAGTCACCACATACCTTGAACCTGGAGGACCTGAGATATATCAAATCCTTGATTAATTCTGACAATAATCATGCCGAGCTCAAAATCAAAGGCATCACTGAAAAGAAAGAAAGAAAAAGAATAAATAACCTTTTGCATCATGCATGTTAATGAGAGCATACTTTGAGCAGATCAGTGAAGGTGTTAGTACTCACAGGGAGGTGTTCCTGCCATGTACTGGGCTGTTCTAGGTAAAACTACAGAAGGAATTGCCCAAGTAAAGCTTTCTTCCCTCATTTAAAAATGGAGTATCACTGGCATGAGAACAGATACGCTGTGGCTGAAATGGGTCTTTCTGACAACACTTTTTAGGACCAAAGTGGCCGTTGAGTAGTGGTTTGTGTTTGCTGGGGTTTTTTTTCTCCCTTCTCCAAGGAAATAACACAGCTAGGGTGGCTTATGTTGTTCTTTAACTGTCTCCAGCTTTACAGGTGATTTTTGAGCCAGAGTCTATGGGAAGCCTGTTTCTAAATGACTGTTTCCCAGCTAAATCTCAACTCGCAGAGCTGCTGAGCCTTAGGCACACATGAGATTTGAAGCAAGGCTTTTCCTTTGTCTCCTAGGCTTAAAAGAAGAATTCCATGATGTTCTCTTATTCCCTCAGTATATACATTAGGGTTGTTTTTCTCTGAGCTCCTGCCCGCAAAAAACAGGAAAATACAGTTCTGCAAAAGCACTGCTGAGAGCAGTGCAGTTTTTTCCTGTAGCATTGTCAAGCCACATTGGCTCTGACAGCACCAGATGTTTGCTAAGCAGATCTTGCTAGGTGTGTGAAGCCAAGGAGCTGTTTTAACGGGCAGGAACTTCTGTTACAGAGCTAGCAGGTGTGAACTTAGATTGGTAAGTATTTTCTTACGTTGTTTCTATATGTCAAGTTCTGTATGGAAATGCTATATTAATCTAGTCTAAGAGAAGTAAAAAAGGAGATGCTGAACTGGGACTTACTGTATAATGCCCACATAGTTTTCAACTTGCGTGGCAGTGGCATTTCTCCAGTCCTTCTTAAATCCAATCACCAAGGTATTTGGTTTCATTCTACCCAAGCCTGAGGCCTAACAATATTAAAACACTGCTTGAGAAGGTACACACAACATGCTTTTACTGTAAATGAAAAGTAATGGCAAAGATAACTGAAGTAATGTTCTGGAGACGCTTAGAACCTGATTGCATTTCATGAATGTCCTTCATGCTCATACCCATGCAGAAAGCGGAAAGATTAGCTCTAAATCATTCCAGCTATAAATGATTTTAGATGACAGAAATGTAGTTTTCCTAATTTAGCATTCATTTGCATTTATTCTGACATGCTCTCATTAAAATGGTTCAGTAACTTGGAATCAAGAGAGAGTTCAAGCACTGTTCGTATGCTCATTCTAACATAATAGCATAAAGCTTTTATCAGATTTGTAATGCTCAATAGATAAGCTGAGTCTGAAGTCTCTTAAAACATCTCAGATACACAGAGAAGGCGTATCCTCTTAAGAATTTTTTTTTTCCCTTGAACTTAGAAACAGTTGCTGTTCTTTGTCATATTCTTTCCAAAAGATTATCCAAAATTAGCTGAACATGCTTTATAGATAAAATTACAGTTCATAAACAACAAGAAGAACAAATGGCTTGTCAAGATATTGGATAGCATCTAGGCCCAGTTTTGAATTCTAAAACCTGTATAATTAAGTGTTGTCACATCTAGATTCAGCTAACCTAAGTTTTATAGAAATCTAAATACTTAAGGTATTAGGAACCTTCAGGAGACCCACACATACACCAGCTTGTCAGGTTGTTACACTTGCCAATTTTTACTGCTAGCAAAAAACAAATAGGTAAAAGATGTTGGAACCTGGATGTTTTTTTGTTGTGGGTTTTTTTTTTGAGTAGCACTGATGCATCTGCTCAATTTACATTGAAATGAATAGTTGGCTGGCAAACCAATGCATATGTCCTTAGGTTACAATAGTGATGATACAGTTATTCTTCTGTTTACTGGAAGGGAATTATTTGTGGTCCAGTAGTTGACTTTGGCAAGTGTTTAAGTAGTAATGGAGAGGAAGAAATGATCAGACTGTAACATTTCTCAAAGACATTAGAAGGATCTCCTATTGAGGCAATGTATAAACCCAAGATAAGGTGTCCTTGTGAGGCTTTAATAGAACAAAGGGATCTTTATTAATGATATTTCATCTTGCTCCATTCAGCAAGTGTGTAAAGAGCCCTGGTAGGCTACCAGTGGGTGACTTTTACCCAACCTATTTTAGTTGATTCCCTACTGTCTCAGTTTACATTGATGTCTTTTCAGCAGTGTATTTTGTTGAAAAGATAGGAATTTTCTCTACGTTTTGCCTCAGTACCTGTATGTTTAAATATTCATATATGTAAGAGAAAGAGATGGGGAAAAATGAAAACAGTGCCTCTGTGCCTTCATTAAGGCCATTTTAAATGGACTGTTGGAAATATCTTCTGTATTCTTAGAGTAATAGAAAAATATTGCAGACTCTTTTATTTAGATAGCCTTCTCTCTGCAGAAAATGTATATTACACATTTTCAGTTTTCAATTAATGCAAAAATACTCTCAGATATTTATTATGCTTCACAATACCAAACAATAGAATTGAAGTGTATCAAGTGTTGGCTGCGTAGACATTCATAAGTTTCCCTGTAGATGCCTCTCTTTTTTATTTTTTTTTTTTTATAATAGCTTCTTGTTCATTTAGGAGAGACTTGGTCTGCTTTCTTTATGAAAAAGCCTGTAATATAATATACATGTACCCCCACAACATCCTTTCTGTTTATAACATTATCCATATATACATAGGACTTCTTAACAAGTAAACAGTAATGCTTTACATAAAAGGATGCTTTGATGCACCCCTCTTCTGTGCATTCTGTAAACAAAAAGCTTACTTGAAGTAGACTTTTAACTCCATCTCTGAAGCTGTCAGCTGCCACTGCCGCATAAAAGGCTTTTCTTTTGTTCTTTGTTAGCCAGTCCTGCTTTTTTGCCATGCTGTTGTTCATTTCCTTAACACACAGCTTGCGTGGTCCCTGCATGATACAATAAAATAATATTAAGAAGGCTTTGTATTATACATTACACAGGGATTTTGAAGGAGTTACCTAGTCTGCTGTGGGTGCAAATAGAGAATGAAAAATATATTTCCAAAAAGGGTCCACAGAGATTCAGCCCTTTGGAAAGATGTGCTGCTAACATAATTCACGTTCCATTCAGGAGGGCTAAGGCTATTAAGACTACTTAAATATAGTGAGTCCGACAGACAGAAGGGCTGCTATGGATTGTAATGTCTTAAAAAGATATCTTAGGTATGATGAAGCATCTCAGAGTGAATAAAGTCTCTCCCCAACTCAACTATGTAAACAAGTCTCAGCAGATCTAAATATATATAGTTAAGCTCCTTTTGACTAATAGTAAGAGAAAAAAGTTTAGTGCCATACAATTAAAGATGCAGATGCCTGTGTTACCAGGTTATTCCAGTGGTCATCTTAATGAGGCAAAAACCAAATGTATATCCAAGTCACAAGACATGATACACTGACATGACAGCAGAGAATGGGCTGGCAGTGGGTCCCCAAGAGATTAAGGCCAGGAAAGATAACAACCAAGTCAGCAATCATGGCCTTTGGAAAGATTGAGATAAGTTTGGGAAGCATGTATCTGGAATTTAATTGGTTTAAAATTTCTGCATTTGAGTTTAAGGTTTGCTAGGCTTTGTTTATTCTCTTTCATGTCTTTAGGAAGCTGAATCAGTAGTCCAGATCTTTTGCAGTGAAGATGAAATCTTGAGACAGACAATCGGGAATCTCAAATACTTGTGTTAGTGTTAGAAGGCTGGACAGGTAGTCTTTGGTTTCCAAGGCAGAATAGAAGAGCATGTCCAGAAACATCAGAGACAAAAGCAGTAATTAGACACACCAGAAGGATAGACCTGGCTTGGAAGCACTTGAAATCCAGTGAACATTTCTGTGTGCCCAACTTGGGAAGTGGAACCAGTGTGGTTTGTTACAAGCAGCTAGTTTTGAACTTTAGTTTGCTACAGTTCCATTTTGTGCAGAAGTCATTCCTTTGTGCTTTTAAAATTTTCTAATTTTTTGAGGATGCTAGCAAGTTGCAATTTTGTTTCCAACAGAACAGATAACTAGAGAAATTGGAAGAATTTTCCTATAATGTAAAGCTAGGAAGGCTTGGTAAACTAATGCTCAGGAGATTGTATTTAAAAATTCATATTTAAATCTTTTGCATTTAAAGTAAGTTAAGATAGGGTAGCTTCTTCAGGTAAGCTGGGAAGCTGATTAAAATAGAGCTGAGGGAGATTGAGATTTTTTTTTTTCTCCATAGCAAATACTGTAAGCTCAGAATTTATTTCCCATTCAAGAGCAGTGTAAAACTCGAACTGAAAGAAATTCTCTCCAAAATGAAATGTATGGGATGGATCACTTCAATAAATTTCTAAAAGGTGATTTTGAATGTAAAGCCAGAATGTCCTTCTTTCAAAACTTCAGACTAACTGAAACTTTTTTTTTGGTGCCTTCTAGAAGTAAATGGCATGTACTATGCATTTATTTAGATGTAGAAATAACTGCAATACATTTACTTTCAGTGAATTGTCTTTAGCTTCTAGAATAGTAGGCAAGTCCTTCAAAATAAACTTTGCAGCTAGTTCCATCTAAAATCCAGAAAATAGCACTGAGAATGAATCTGTGAAATCACAGGAACTGTCCTCAGGAATCTGTGTGCTAATACAGTACAGCACCACTATGTGCCAGTATATCTATGTATATATCTACGTACATGTTTGTATATATATATAGCAGTCTGGTTATGTCCTGGACAAGGGATATTCCTCCTTCACCCTGCCACTCTGGCTACTAGAGAATTAATGTTGGCTTCGTACTGAGGTGCAAGGGGCAAGGATTCACCTGGCACTGGTACATCAGCTGTCAGTGCTCCCTGATCATTAGGACAACCCTTCTTAGTGAGTTGACAGGTGCTGCAACAAGCCCCTCACTACAAGAAGGACATTGAGGTGCTGGAACATATCCAAAGAAGAGCAATGAAGCTGGTGAAGGAGCTAGAACATAAATCTTATGAAGAGCAGCTGAGGGAATTTAGGTTGTTTACTCTGGAGAAAATGAGGCTTAGGGAAGACCTTCTCACTCTCATACAACTACCTGAAAGGAAGTTTTAGTGAGGTGTGGGTTGGTCTCTTCGCCCATGTAACATGCCATAGGACAAGAGGAAGTGGCCTCAAGTTGCACCAGGGGTGGTTTAGATTGGACATTAGGAAAAATTTCTTCATTGAAAGCGTTGTTAAACACTGGAACAGGCTGTCCAAGGAAGTGGTACAGTCCCCATCCCTGGAGGTAATTTTATAGATGTGTAGACGTGGGCTTTTAGGCACATGGTTTAGTGGTAACCTGGCAGTTCTGGGTTAATGGTTTGACTTGGTGAATTTAAAGGTCTCTTCCATTGAAAACAATTCTATGATATTAGAGAAACTTGCCTAAGAATACAGGAAAACTTGCTGAAACTTAACTTTAAGAAGCTGCATGGTTTCAGGATCTTGTTGGGATTGATTCTATGCTTACTGAAGGCAGTGAGAAAGTTAATGATAATTATGGTAGAGAATAATTGGGACCATTCACTCATTATAGATTAATTTCATTTAGGAAGTGTCACATGTAGATCTTCTGGACTTCCATTCTGCAATGTTGCAGCATCAAATGAATTATTCCTACACTCTTATGGAGGAATACATCATTTCAGTAATAAATCTATCATGAGATGGATTTTTTTTTTTCTCCCTCTCAAAATTAGAAGGTCGTTGTACTATTTAAGATACGTTTTCTTCTCTATGCTATAAAACCATCTATTTTTGTTCTGTCCTAATGAGAGACTAGATCCTTTAAGATACGTAATTTTCTCTGTTAGTTATAACTGGAAATATACTTTATTCCTGTCTTTAGATCTCAGAAAAGCATTCTTATCCTCAAAATTAGCATTGTTACAGTCTTGGAGAAACCACTGCAAGGGGAGCTGAATTGCTTGCTAAACACCGACACTGCAAATAAGGTATTTGATTCTTTCACTATAATCCTTCATGGAGTTCTTTTTTTTTATATATTATTTATTTTCTTTGTGTGTTTTGTGTTTCGTTTGGTTTATTTTGTTTTAAAGCCTTGCTGTGTCCACTTAAAAAAAAAAGTAAAATCAGTTTTTTTCAAACTAGTTTTTGGTCCGTCTACTACGAAATCTGGAATGCATCTCAATGAGGCATTTACCATCAGGCTCTACATCAGCCGATAGCTTTCTTGTCAGGACTTATGACAAAATTCATTCTTAGTGAGAAGCTCTTTCAGGGTCTGCACAGACACCCGTCAGCACCAATGGGAACATTGTGTGCCGAGTGAGAGTGGAATGCGTAATGGAGATCTGCAGCACCCACTGGTGCTGAATTTTCAGATTTATATGAGTTGACCTTACCGTGTACACTTCACAACAGATGCAGAGCCCATTGTTCTTTGTGAAAGCATGTGTGATGTCTAGCAGAGCAGGCCTGATCATAGGAGCTCCTGTTAATGCTATGCACTGAGGTCTGTTAGGAGGAAAAAAAGAGACTGTATTTAATTCGGTGATGCACTAATTCAGAATAAGCCATTTTACTATGGACTGGAAATCTTACCTGAAGTTTTTCACATGGTCTTCCACTGTAGTTAATGCCAGAGCACTGTCTAAGGCATTAATGTAGTGAAGAGCCTGTGTAGAAGAGCCCCAGTTTACTTCTGCATATAATAAAAATAAATAATGCATATTAAACCATGGGCTTTTCCCTGTGTTCTATTGCAAAGATCAGCAATCATGTTATCTGCACCAACGCAGGGTATATTCTCGCATGCTTCATAGATGCAGAACTATTGTTCTTGTGCTTCATAATAGAACAGGTTTTCCTTGTGTGATGCAAAAACAAATATAAAAATAAATCATCTCATTCTTTATATAAAATTGTAAGGAATGTTCTTAAACATCCTCTGTTTAAAAACTGTTTTGTTTTTATTTTTGTCTATTCCATTAACTTTGTATCTTTATCCCATCTATAAAATTAGTCATGTATTTGGTGCGTAACTTCAGGAAGTTCAAATTAAACCATTAGGACGGAACATTGCTAGCTCCCATTAGCTCTGTTATACTATATAGGTAAAAAATTGTTCTCCAAAACCAGTTTTGGCATATACATCTTTTCTCATTATTATGCAGCTGTTTGGTGGATGGAGACAGATAAGAAAAAGCTTTCCACACTTTGAGACCTACATTAATGCAAATCGAGTCCCATTTTGCCAAGATCTAAACCTAACACTTAGTGCAACTAAGTGGAGGTTTGTGTAGAGGTCATCTTATCAAAGGAGTCTAAGTCTTTTCTGAACTCTTCAGTTGCTGGTAAGTAAGTGGTGAACAAAAGTCACTCTTTTAGAGAGCAGGAGATAGATAGGTTTATATAATGTCTTCAGTGAATTTAACCAAGCTTTAAGCTGCTACTTTGCAACAACACTGGTGATAAGCTAGGGAAGGGTAGAAATCCTCAAATGCTTTTGACAACTGTCTTGTGATAGGTGTGTTCTCCTACAACTGGAAATATTTACAGAAAAAGAGCACAGATCATCCCAGTGGGTATGAGAACACAGACAGGGAGGACATGCAACAGTGCAGCAATATGCACAGAAAAGAATATACGTAGGCTCAGACCAGGTGTTGCTAACCCATGCTAGCTGCAATGAAAGCACATTCGTTCTGCTGGGAAACTTGCCTCTTTTACTTGTATTGGTTTTTTTCTACTGCAAAAGTAGTTCAGATGCTTAGCACTGAAATCTGTACCTGGGTTAGTTTTGTCCTGGGTATAACTAACCAGACTGTCTAGTCTCATGCTATATTGTGCTGTATTGTATTTGTGCAGATTTCTCAAGATAGCTCTTGTTATTTGCTGAGCTACTAAGTAGTTTTTTTCCAGGAGTAAAGTGTGCGCATCTTTCTTGATTTACTAAGGAGCTGTAGGGAGGTGTAGGAGGTTGATCAGTTCATGGGTAGTTCAGCTTGCATTTTTGTTGTATAATGGGCAAGAGGTTTACATTTTGAGTGAGGTTCCCAAATGAGTCAGCTAAGAGCACAGCAAAATTCAGACAAGGTTTTGTGTGTGCATGGATAAAAGTTACCAGTGATACTCAAGTAAAAGCCCCTATGTAGTAAAGGCATGATGAGAAGAAGCCAGGATACTGGAATGTTTACAGAAAGCCCTGAATCATTGCAATGTTTGTTAAGCAAAAATTCACCAATCATCTTAATCTGTATTATATAATGAGATATAATGATGATACAGGCTTCCCTCTAAATAAAGATATTGGAGAAAAAGTAGTATCTAATTCTGTAAGTGGAATTAATTCCTGTAAAATCCAGTCTGGCTGCATAACATACACATAAAATGATAGTATTTTGTGGCCTTACCTGGTTTCTTATATGTTACATAGATATATAGAAAGAGCTCAATCGCGTAAGTGATGAGAGCAGCCCACCAGTTGATGACAAACATGACACCACAGCACAGCAGGGCTCCAAAAAGTGACACCCACATGTTATAATATCTGAATGCAGGTCTCCAACCTGTTTTAAAAGAATGCAGGAAATTGGAGAAGCATAAAATAGATCAATCAAATGGTGATCCACTGATTTTGTGTGTACAAACGCATGTTTAATTTATTTAATGTCTGGCAGAATGGTTGGGATTAGGCATCACAAGTAACAACAGATAGTTGGGTGTTGACTGACATAGATTTCTATACATACAGAGCCTGGATTTGAGTAGCCATTCTGTTTATATGCATTTTTACCAAATTAAAGCTCACTGGTTCAGAACTGAAAATAGATTTTCTTGTAACTGCAGGTAATTGGCTACTGTGTCCTTTTGATGCATACAATACACAGAACTTAGTAATGGGAATTTGCTGAGAGGAGAGTTTATCCCAGTGCTGTAAGTGCACCTGTCTAAAGTTTGGAAATTGCCTGGTCCCACTGCAGAAAAAGAAAATAATTTGCAGTTGATTTAAGGATATTATTCCTGCTGCTCTTCATCTGCAGTACTGAATCCATCCTCTGCTAGTAATTAAAATAATGAGCCAAGCAGTGAGCCTCTATGTTTTGCAGGTCTCTGCCAGGTATTCTACAGAGCATACTCTTTGGAGAAGGGAAGAAACACAGAAGATACAAGAGACTGAGCAACCCTATCGTGGATCATCCTTGTAGTGAGGGAATGGGAAGGTCCTGCTGTGAAAAAAATTTACATCCTTGCAATTGCTGTAATCTATCACTGTGAATTAGCAGAAATTAACTGGAGGAAATGAGAGAAGAGAAATGGCTGCAGTTTTGTTTGAAGTGTTAAGTAGTGTCAGAGCAGAGCCGGATGCATGCACATGAAGTCTATAGAGGCAATTTTTGCTCAGCTCCAAGGCCCTGGAAAGCAGATCTGTGTTTGTTCAGCTGTGCAGGTAATTAGCAGAAATGCTCATCTTTTCTGCCCTCTGAACAAAAGGCATCATGCAGATCTGTAGGAAGGAAGTTGAGGTAGGCATTTATATCACTAGTGCAGTTCCTTCACACTGAAAATCAAAAATGTATTCCTCGCTACTTAAATTTAATAAAGGATTCACAGCAACAGGAAATTGTCTTTTCTGTTGCTCAGATGATTGATTTCAGTCCTTAAGGTGTCACCCTTTCAATGATGAAGATGATGAGAATTATTACGCTGTGGCGATGCAAAAGCCTGAAAGCCAGTATGTTCCTTTGCTGCACAAATGTAGAGTGTTCAAGTTATCCCTGAACTGGACCTCATTGCATTACACCTCACAATTCTACTACTAGCACTGCAGAGCTGCGCTGATGTTTAGCGGACCCATTCTTTTTTCTACATGTTCCTTTCCAGGCAGTATCACTTCTTGTTCAATTATGTTCTTCTGAACTTTCCTGTAAAAGTCACTGTAGATTCGGAGGAGAAAGGCAGAATGCCTCCCCACTATACCTTGCTTGCTTGATGTGGCTAGAGTTGGCATAGGTTTTTATCCACCCATGTTGTGTGATAGTAAGGGGAAAAAAAACCACCCTGAGGAGGCGCTTTTCTGCTCCAGTGGGAACCACCGAAGTCTTTTTCATCCTGTACAGCTGTAGGGAATGTAAGGACTAGAGCCATTATCTTCTGGAGATGAAAAAAATGTCATCATATTCAATGGGTGCAGAAAGACCTCAGATCACATAGCTTATATTTTACAGGTACTGCAGCTTTCTCTGACACATAGTCAAAAACTTGCAGCGATTAGAAGCCCACATTTAGATCACTGGTGAATGCACACTCACCTGGAGATTTTGCATATGAGGCATGAAAACAGGAGAAATTAATCAAAGCGTATGAAGCCAGGAAAAAATTGGAGATGATGGGAGCAATTGTATTCAGTTCAGCTGCAAGACACACACAGACAAGTCAGACATAGGCACCAGTTTCCTAGATTGTTGGATAGCTTTTTCCTGACAGTGCATTAAATCTGAACACTGTCCAAAATTGTCATTCAGGGAGAGCTTTGTTATTTTCCTGGGGTACTACTTTAAGGCCACCTTGATAAACCTTCATTCATATTAAGTAGTGTCTGCTGATGCTGACTGTAATGATATTGTGTGCTATGCCAGGTTATATTTGATACTTTGATTCTAAAGACCACCTCTTAATGATGTAGGCCTGCTGTAAATTTCAGAATTTAATATATATTATTGAGAGGACAGATGCATTTCACATGAGATTTATAATTAAAACTTACTGGTTTGCTTTTTCTCTACTAAGCTTACGATTTACTTAGTGTCACACAGATTGAATTTCAAATCCTTAAAAAAACTAATTTAAAAATCTTCACAACCCTAAACATGGTAGCTGAAATTTTCTACCACCAGTGCTGGCAAACTGGGATTTGCTTTGGAGCTGACTCTGCTTGGCAGAGTGGACTTCCTAATTATCTTGGAACTACCTCAGAGCTACGTGTAATATAAACTGGAAAACTGTTTGTTTTCTTTGAAGATGGTAACTTTGCCCTATTTAGCACAGTTCTAAGCACTGCCCTCTTCAGGCGGAGTGAAGAATTGCACCTAGTCCACGCCTTTGAAATGAGGCTGTGGAGATGTAGAGATGTTTCCAGAGTCTATTAGAGTCCCTGTTCGTTTCTTTTTGCCTCTTTTAAGAATAATGGAATTACTACCAAGGCTTTTAGTGTGCTTGGGCTTGTCAGAGCTTACCGGAGTGGAAACTTTTTCTACCTGTAGCTAATCATTGCATTAAAATACAAGTTTATATAATTTCAGAACATGATGTTATAGCCATTGTGCAACAATATACAAACCAATCAAAATGAATGCCATAGCAATCACAAAAGTGAGAACATATCCCCTGATGGGCTCATTGTTTTTTCCATATCCTTTGGCAAAGAATTCAAGCCCTTTGTAGACGTTGTCCTTGCAAAGAGCCTAGTGGACAAATCAGAACATAATTCTATTAAGCAGTGCTTTCTTGCATCAAAAGTTCACTGTCTGTGAGTGAGAGCCTGCTAGGATTTTGCTAAACAAAAATTAAATCTATCTTAATATTTCAAGTACATCTACTGCTATGGCATATAAACATTTAAATAAGGCGATAAGCCCATATCCTACTATATTGCTATATAGCGGGGAAATAGAATCACAGGCATTTAATACTCATTCAGTATTTTATAAAAAGATTAACTGACTAGCTAAACAGAGTCTAAATTGGAGGAACTGAAGCACAAATCAGTAGCTTGTAGAGGTTATCTTTTTCTTCCATGTCCTCTGTTCCCATTTTGTTCAAATAGCTGCTGCCCAGACAGCTTCTGGCCAGCTTGTTTGAACACACCTGCCAGCACCTGAATCTTACAGTCCTGAGCACTCCTGCATATTTCTGTCAGTCCTGTGATTACAGGGTGACTTTCTGTAAGAAGACAAAAGTGGTCTATCTATAGCAAGCATACATGTATCCCCCACTCTTACAGCAAAGCTGAGCTCGGGCCAAAGGAACATTATCACCCCTATATGATCAGAGTAAGACCTGCGTATTTCTGTTGCAAAATGTCCTACATACTGTTTCATCTGCCTCTTCCTCCCACTTGTGTCAGTGTTGTTTAAATATATCACATCTGGTACATTCAAACCAGAATATAAGGAAATGGGTAGTTTAATTTTACCTGGAAAACTTTGGGTGCGCTGACAAGAGATGCTAGAGCTGATGACAGAGTAGCAGAAAAGATGCCAGCTGTGATAAGAGGACCAAAGCCAGACACCATGCTCATCACCTTTAGGACAAAAGAAGTTAAAAGAAGAGTAGTCAGCCTTGCATTTGCACACACATTCTATTCTATTTAAGTCCTCTGTTTCTATTTGTCCCCGCTTTTCATGGTTCTCAGTTCAATACACTACAAACCAGCTGTGAAGTAGGGAAAGACTATTATCTTGTTTTAGTAAAAAGCAAGGGAGGCACAGCCAAACTTTCATTATATAAGTAGGCAGCTGTCTACTGAGGCAGACTCTCTGACATTTTCTCACCTCCTTTCCTAACTGGTTCCTGTAAGTCACAGCCTCTACATGATGGCTAACTAGTAAGCTTGTAGCAAGAAGGGAAAATGGAAATGGCAGCAGAAAGCAGCAAAGTATGAAATGTGGTTAGAGGCACTTTCTTTGGTTTGGTTTCATTTGGGTTTTTTATTGGTTATTTAATATGGGTTCAAAAGAAAAAATACCTGATTGTTCTGGCATAACAGTAGAGCTGCAAACAGTAATGATGGTCACTGTCAGACCTCCCTCAGCCCTCCCAGGGTGTCTGCACTGGCCTCTGTGACCACTGAATCAAAAGGGTTGTTTAAAAGCACTAGACAAGAAAGCTAAAATGGACAGATGTGATTTCCAGATGCTTTTTAGTGTGTAGGAAGTACTCCATGAAAGAAACCAGTTAATCCTGGAGATCTGTCAGATGAAGACGTTTGTTGGGTTTTTTCTGACTTTAGTCTGGTGAAGATAAATAGAAGAAGTGAAACTCTGTTTATGGTTATAGGGAGGTCACAGATTTTAAGGGTTGCCCTGGGCCTGGACCTGGGCAGCAGATCTAAGGTGGGAGTGAGGATAGCAGTTGATCAAGAAAGGAAGGAAAAGTAGTCTGTGGCAAGAACAGTGTATTCCTTTTAAGATGGTTACCCAGCCCTGTCATTTAGCAGAGCCAGCTGGGAAAAAAGCAAGTGTCTTTAAAAGCTATAAATGACTAGTTGAAAAGCAAGTGCAGGTAGGTGGTGAATTCCTCTCGTGGACCATGAAGCACAGGGGCTGAAGCTGTGGTTGTCAGGCTGCAGAATAACTGCTTTACTTTGATGCTTTGCCTAAGCTTTATTTTGAAGAATAAAAATGGCAGAGAGTCTCTGTCTGGTCTAGGAGAAAGACCCCATTACTTTGCACTTGTTTTTTCACTCAACTATTTTTGGATACTATTTTTAAAGAAGTGAGAAATCCATTTTTTGTACTGTGGCACAAACCTGTAACAGTGACCACAGCACCCCTGAGGTAAAATCACATCCATTTGTAAAGAGCAGTGAGATGATTTGCTCATCTAACAGGGGTTCCTGAGGTCTCTGTTAAGCCTAGATTTTGAGTCTGAAGATGTTACAACATCCACTGCTGCATGGTACTAGTTGAAAGAGGAGGTAAAGACCTTAGCAGAGTGCTGGGAGCACTAGTGATGGACAGTATGAAGGTAATGTGGAATGCAGGGGACTTTTCCCTTTGATTATTCCTATAGTTTTTTATGGTTTTAGATAAAAGTGAATGTCTTATTGTTAGTTGTCAGCAAATGTTTTTTCATGTTTGTCATTATGTATTCATGTATTGATTATGATTATACATATTATCTTATTAAAACCTGAAAATTATTCATCAGCCCATAATCACATGGCTGGCTTGCACATCTGGAAAAATCATAGCCTAGGCTGCAGGCAGATGATCCATTACAGCTCATTCCAGCTACAACTGTGTCATTGATGTTCCCAGTAGCATCTCGTACAACACAGGAGGCTGTGGAAACAACAACATATTATTATTTTCCTTCCTTGTGACATTGGAAGAATGTTCTCACCGCACTTTGTTACCCTGCACACATTTTGTACAACTGCTGCCTTGGTCTCATCCCAAAGAGCAATGTTTCATGTTGGGCAGAGATTACTTCCCTGTAGTGTGGCTTAGTTTCTCGTATTGTCTGTAAGCAAATGCTTATTTCTGATACTTTTAAAATAACCAGCTAGTTGACTAATGAGGACTAGCATATCTCTGAGAGTAGAGAATCAGAGATCAACAATAAATTAAGTGAGGATCTTAGGTTTATTCACACAAATTTTGTAACAGGGTCATACAATTGCTTTAGAGACTCAGATCCTTAGCCATTCAAATTGATGTAGCCTTAGTGATACCAATAAACTGAGAAAAACTTTAAACATGAGAAGCTATCTATTTTTTTTAATTAATAATTATGCTGTCCTTTTGCTTGCCACCAGAAATGGGAAGAAACATACAAAGTTAACTTAGAGTGCTGATCTTAACATGTTTAGTGTTCAAAATATAAGTTTATTTAGTATCATCAAATATATCAAAACCATTGTTATTGAGAGTCCCAAGGTAACAATTATCTGTTTAGAAAACCAATATGCATACAAAAAGGAAAAAAAGAAGGTAATGCACTGTAAAATAGACAGCTCTAAAGCTGGAATACAGCTATTGCTTGTGAGAACAGAACAATGAATGAACACAGATTTATAATAGAAAGTAAGGAATAGTCATTCCTTATAATGCAATATTATAACCAAATATATATATATAATAAATATATAAATATATATATAAAACACCAAATAATGCAATAACCTGAGCTGCAGCTTGACTCAAGTATTCTGTCTTTGGATAAAATACAAGAACCACAAAAGTCAAGAAGGCTTGAGATTCATCTCCCATAAAAGGGAGTACCTTGCAGGGCTTTCATACAGTATTGAGGCATTTGCTCCTAAGGAGGAGTGTCATTTAAAACATTCTTTCTTACAGTACTACTCAAATAGCAAAACCTAATTTTTTTAAACATTTTTTACATTTTTAACATTTTTTTCTCATTACATTGTACCCTTGAAATGAGAATTTAATTGCATATTCCTCCAACACAGATCACGGCTTCAGTACAGGTCTCTGTTTTACTCTTGGTCCATTTTGTTACCTCATATTCCAATACTGAGAGCACCAGTCATGTGGTTCATCTTCAAGATAGGCAATTGATTTCTGTCTTTGACATAGAGCATAAAAAAATATTTCTGTTACCCTGTCACTCGGTACTGCCCAATAAGACTAGTGAGAGCAAGTAGAAGCCATGTGAAATTTCAGTGTGAATGAGGAACAAAAGATCAGCAGATTGATCAGAGCTTCCTTTAACCTTTACTATGCTATAGATACCATGTGGTAGTGGTCTTCATCACCAAATCAATTGCAAAAGTAGCCATACAAATTATGCGAAAGTCCATCTGCCAAATTTGCTGGTTGCTGTTGTTTTCCTCACTGTTTTTACATACAGTTAAATCAAAACCACTCTCTCTACATAAGAAAGCCAGAGGATGAAAAAGCAGTGTGGTTAATCATTCATTGGCATACCACACTTTCAAACTTTTTTGGCTGTATAAATTAGGACATGGTGGAGAGGTTCTGTACTTACCTGCACATATTGCAACAGCAATGTAAGCAACTGTAGTAATTACAATGGCCAGCATCGTTCCTTTGGGTATCGCACTTTGTGGATCCTTAAAACAAAGCAATGACCCAAAAAACACTTGTGAGTTTGTGTGGTCCAGTCTGATTGCAGTTGCATGCTAGAGAGTCCTCCCCCACTGTTATATGAAGATATCTTTAGAGGGCAGATTTTTATCACTTGCTCCTGTGCCAGACATAGGGAAGGACATTCTGCAGGAGCAGAGGTCGTATTTGTAGCAGCACAAGGGCTCTGCATTTCCAGGAGCTCCAAACTCTCTTCATATTGCAGTGGGCTTTATTTTAATGCTTAATGTTACAATGGGTAAAATAGTTACTGAACTAAACATCAGAATCCTGTGGATGACAAGATGGGACCATTTTTGGTTAATCGATAAGATAGATGCAAATAGTCGCCGTGTACAGAATACAGTACTTTTGTCATTAGCAACTAGAAATCATTAGTTATGTCTTGAACAGGCTACTTCATTTCACTGTTTGGACTTCTAATTTAGGTAGTTTAATAAAGCTGCTTTATAATGCTTATTAGCTTTGATCGTGTCACTGTAAAAGTCCAAAAATCTGCCTTCTACATTGTAATTTTGAAGAGCATTTTAATACTAGCCAGTCTTACAACTTAGTGTATGTTTTGGTTTGGGTTTTTTATGCTAGGACTTGTCTTGTTTTAGCAATGTTTTTTAAGTCAAAAGATGAGTGGAATGCATTTTAAGCCACAGACTCTTGTATTTAACTATGCTTGTTGCATGGGAAAATCCAAAATCCAAATTCAGAGTGTTGTGTGAGACATGGATGAATGGCTTAACTGTGTTAATAATTAATGTAACTTTTAAATGCGGCAAGGATTTATTGAGCTGAAAAATAATTACAAAATCACTTCAGCTGCATAGGACCTTTTGCTCTCAGATCATGGTAACTGTAATTTGTACAGTTCTGGTGTGCATGTTTTAAGTCACTGTCTATGTGGAATCTCTTGCTGTAATCTTAAAAACTGTAACATCAAATCTTAAAGTTTTTTACAGCTTTACAGCTTTTAAATTTTATCAATTATTAAACACATATTTAATATGCTGTTAGGACATTGGGGCTTGCTGCAAACCCCACTAAAGTCACTAGGAAGACCAGCTGTTCCTGTAAGTAGCCTGGAGTAGGCTGCTACTAGAGTGTGTAGCTGCTACTGGACTGTGTAGTGGCTACAGAAGCATGTATGTAGGTGTTTGCAGCATATTCTAAAGAAGGTTTGATTGGTTGATTGTACACTTTTTAAATACTTCTTAGCTTGCGTTTTAGATTTCTGGAGAGGCTGTTAATTTAATTAGATCTGTCTAATGCATCTAAACATGCTCAGTGGGGAATCTGCAGCTTGGAGGACTTGGTTGTAGAAATCCACTTATTGCCAGACTGAAAGAACTGCTGAGAGCCAACAGGAGAACTACTTGTCCTGGTCTGCTTAGACTCTTTCAAATAGCTTATGAAAGAAGTGATGCTGCTTTGGGAGCTTGCCATGTATAAAGAGCACTATATATGGCAAAATAATTATTTTGTTTGATAAAAGGATGGAGATTGTGTGAGGATGATTCAGTCTCACTGGAGAGAAGTACAATGATTTTTGTTTTTTTAATTAAAAACAGAATCTCACAGATGCCATTAGTGGCTCAGTTTCTATGTATTTCTCTCTGTGCTTGGCTTCAAAAGCAGTCCTCTGAAAACAAAAGAGATGAAACATGAAGCCCAGTGTGAGGAAGAGCAACAGAACTGACTGTCAGGGTTGGTAGGATCTGGTGAACTTGTGACCAGTGTGCCAATACAGAAATAATAGACCATTGTTTGAATCCTTAAGGTGTACACAACAGTGGGTCTAGATGATAAAGCCAGATAACTTAATTTGCCGTGCTGGGATTATCAAGGTGTGAGCCACATCTTTTTTGTGACCTTTTTTGTTGGTGTTTTTTAGTATTAGATTGCAAGAGTTGAGTTATGGATACCTCTGTAATATTACAAGAACTTTAGAAATGCACCAAAGTATTGCATTGCATTGTTCCACATTTACCAGAGATGTTTTACCAAATGCTTTGCTGAGCTTTAAATTACTTCAGCTTTAAATATTCTTTGCATTAAATACAGTGTGCAAAGTCATGAAGACTAGGGGGCACTCAAAGTGAAAACTTAATTCCTGTCTCTGATTTACCAGTATGTTTAGATACTGGAAATATCATCTGTGACACAGGAGTGGGATGTACTTGCTTTCATTAAATGCTCTGTTTGCTCTGCCCTTGCTATGACCCTGAATAGAAAAAGACCAATTCTTGTGAGTAGAAACATGAGCTTTACAGTTATACTTTTTAGGATGATGTTTTAGGAGATTTTTCAAAAGAGTGCCAGCAGATACACATGTAATTTCTCTTATGTCATGTGCTGCTAATAGGCCATTAATGATATATTATTATAGGTTATTGAAACATGCTTTTAAATGGTATAGCAAGCCAAATCTGAATGCAGTAATTTCTGTAAATAGCCATAATGCATTATGAGAGAAAATGTGAACGGATATTTTAAAATAATAAAGCAGGTACTTAAAAGTGAGAGTTTTGCTTCCCCAAATAAGACATGATTTAAAAGTGACTACAGTGTTGATTCATAATTTGTTTTCTTGTTCTTTTTTCAGCCTACAGGTAGTAATATGAAGTTAATCAAATACATACTTTCAGATCTCCTGAGATATTGGCCCCTGCAAGAATGCCAGTGGCAGCTGGGAAAAAGATGGCAAACACCGAGAAAAATCCTTCTCCACTTCTGAAATCCGGCCCAAAGTTTTCTGCAAATATTGATGCTGCAAATATATAGGTGAAAATGAAACGTACCACCAGGACTTGATTCCTAAGTTACTTAATGAAGGAGGTGAATATGCTAGTCTTTCACATCTGGGCAACTGGGTTTGAATCTGTCTCACATCATAAGCAAAATGAATTTGATTTCCTTAGTCTGGTCCCCAGTAGGTTGTGCTTGTCTGCATCTCAGAACTACAGATCCATATTGAAGTGACAGGAGTGTCACTACAGAACTTGCACTTAGCTCTGTGTAAAAGTTTGTCTGTGCTCTGCTGATATATAAATGACTCAAGCTGCAGCTAACTGCTGTCAGATTCAGCAGCAGAGAGACAGACTCAAAATTTAAGATGAAATAAATTCCCTTGGTTTGCAAGCTGACTCAAACTGAAGCAGAAGATCCTGATCTTGTGACCCTTTTCAATGGAATCGGTAACTCAGTGCAAAGCCCAGAAAAATGCAAATTTACTATTTTATGAGAGATAGCAAGGTTACTTGCCTTGGTAATTAAAAAAGCCTTTTGCCTTCTTTTCGTTGTTGGTAGGAATGACAGTCCCAATAAAGAAGTTTGCAATGGCAATAAGGAGAACAATTAGAAGAATAACTTGAGCCTATTAATAGAAACAAAAAGATTTTCCCTATGATTTTAATTTGCATTGACTGTGAGGATGGCTGTATAGTAAATTATCTGTATATGTTCCCTATGACAGATTACTAATTTCTGTAGCTTTTGAAAATATCAGGAATCAAGATAGCTGAATACACTAATGACAACAACTGATAGTTTTTACTGAGAGACTTATTAAATACCTAATTATAATTTAATTTTATGTTAGTTTCTTTACAAGAAAAGGCAAAATGAAACAGCTAATGCATTGATATCAAGTACAAGATATCTTTATATATTTATAAAATCTTAGTTGCTGTGTGTTGTCACTTCAAGGATTACAGTACCTAATTGTTTTTCTCATCTCTTTTACAAGTTCTAGTCTTCATCACAGCAGGATGTAAAAATAAGGGTGCTGTTCTGCATGTGATTTCAATAACTGTATTCCACCCTCTCAAGTGTTTCCATCTGAATTTCCACTTTGAACTTTTTTTTTAAAGGTGAATGAGCAGCAGAAATCATTAGAGATTAAGGAATGGGTAGCAAATGGAGCTCTTCTGCTGAGTAGGGCTTGAAAGAGTACAGTGATAATGCCATATATTGCTTTTACTACTGTTTATTCTGTCATGATGCATCAAAAATAAGGGCAAAAGGGGCACTTAGCCAAGGCTCTAAATGATTCCATGAATTATAAAAATCAATATAATCAAGCTGTCTGCAAAACACAAACTTCCTCTTGCCTTTTAAATGCAGGTTCAAGGAAGACCATGGAGTAATTGTGCTTTCACTGAATGTAATGATTAAACTGCTATTGCTTTTAGAAGGATGAAGTATAAACTGAAACTGAAGGCTTTTGAAAATTCCACTTCTTGCATAATATTCCTCACACACAAATGCTGTACAATAATCTAATATACTGCTTTCTTTTATGTTCTTTTAAAGGTTTACCTTTGCTTCCCATTCCATGCCAGCAACAGAGATGCCGAGAAGACATACAACAGTTATGGTACCTATTATTCTGATGTCATTGGACTCATCTACCATCAGTGTATCACTCTCCTGAAAGCATTAAGAAATATTATTAGAACCAGTCTTTCTCACCCCAGCTGGGAGGATCAGGTAACAAGATGAAATAGAATGCAGTGAGTTGTTGAAGTTTCAGAGATTTGTGAGACCAAGAGTTTGTATTTCATGTTCCAGCTGGCTCTTTGTAGTGATGGTTATTTTGTTGTCTAATTAGATGTCCATTCTTTTTCTCATTTTGCGATTCTTGTTGAGAGCTGCATGAAATATACTCTTATGGTAGCAATAATAAACTCTTATGGTCTTGTTTAGGGATAAAGATATCCCTAAAGCCTTAGCTGAAAAGTATCACCACTTAAAAAGAAACAAAACAAACAAACAGAAAATCCAGAAATATCCAACAAGAAACAAAGAAAACATTTCAGTCACGTCCATAGAAATTCTACATTTACCTTAAGAAGTTCTACAACTGTTTCAGCAAATCCAACTACATACATAGCAACGGCCACTGCATTCGCAAAAGCAAAGATGAGTCCTATAGATCCACCAAACTCTGGGCCGAGACTTCTTGAGATAAGATAGTACGCTCCACCTGTAGACAGAAATGATCTAACTAAATTCTTAGGTTTTCCTTATATTTCTCATATAAATAATACCACAGGAATCTCAAACATAGTAAATATTTGCCCTGTGCTAATAATAGAGGACACTGATAAAAAAAGGAATGTGCTTTGCAGTGGTTCTGTCTTCAGACTTTTCTGTATGCCTTTCTATTGCAGAAATCTTTTTAGTGCATATGAGCATGCAAAACTGGACCTTCAAATAATTTCTCATGATATATAATATAGTAGCCCAGAACAGAGAGAACCTCACTTCCAGATAGGTTCTAACTTGGATTTAACCCAATGTTAGCATGAACGATCATATTCTGTGGTATATGGTTAAAGTTCCTGCATAGTGACACAGCGAATCCTTAATCTTTTTTTCATATTACCTTGTCAGTTAATTATTTCATCTTTTGTCACAGGCACTGAAACACTTTCAGACAATAAATATTAAGAGTATATGCATTTTAATTTACAGTTGATCCACTGAGATCACTTCAAATATATTTATTTATTACTGCTCTGCTTACAATGCAGTTATCTCAGTTCCTTTTTTTTTTTTTTTTCTAATCCAAATATTTTTCATGAGATCATATTCACTCACCTCCTCTTACTACTCCATTAGTACAAATCGCAGACATGGAGATACCTGTTAATGTTGTTACTACTACACTTAGACCAATAACTATGATTCCAAGACCTGAAAGATGTGAAAAAGAAAGTATATTCAAATACCTGTTCTGCTTAAGTGGTGTAGTAAGAACTTGCCATTTTCCACAGAGGTTGGAGTAGACCAGTTATAAATTTAAGGCTCTGAAATGCACTAAAACTTTATTTCATAAAATACCTGACATGAACTTTTCCAGCAAAAGTATTTATTCATCTTCCAAGGAGTGGCTGAAATGTAAGAAGTTTTATAAAGATGACATAAAATTGAAGATATCTGCTGATCTGCATCACTCTTTAAAATGAGAGGAAAAGATGCCTCATGGTCAGTTTGTCCAAGGATGTTCAACCTGGAATGCTCTGAATAAGAAAGACCTGCTAAAAGGTAACAGAAGAACTCCATGATAAGCCAGAAGCCATCCCTCACTCAGCAGTAGACAGGAACATCTGAAACGTACTTCACAGACTGAACTGAAATCTGGGATTTATTAAAAGTGACAACTCAAGCACACCATAAATTGTGATTAGAGGTGGCTAGAATGGTTACCTTCCAGTTCCTTTAGATGTACCATTTGGTTTCTCGTCCTTCTGATTTGCCTCATATGAAAGTAATATATAAAGACTTTTGGGGGCTTGAAAGCATTAGTAACCCTAAGATTTTTACCTCCACGGACAAACCCATTAGTTGCTATTGCAGAGGTTGACAACCCAGTAATTGAGGTTACCATCGTGGCGAGAAGAATTATGATTACTCCAAGACCTGTCAGTAATAAGAAGATAAAATATTTTACTCATGTTCCATGATTCCTACAAATCGTTCTCTCTTTAAATTGAATTTTCAGGACAGAATCAGAGCAATAAACTGAAAAAACCGTTTGTTGACCACTTGCAGTTTGCAGAACATGTCTAAGGATTCCGTGTCAGAGTAGTAAATTATTCCCATCAGTCTTCAGACAGTGATTCTTTCTTATACAATTAACCTAGCCAAAAGTTCTCATGATTTTCAAAGGCTGGAGGAAATGAGCAAGCAAATGTTCCTTGGCATGGATGCTTATATCTGCCTTTAATATACATCCTGGCTGTTTAAGTGAAGAGACTGACACATTAACCAGAGCTCTTGTAAGTTTGCTGCTGTCTTTCATGAGTTGATTAAATACTGAATCAGAGAAAGACTCACTGTACGGTTTCATAGTGCACCAGGACAAAAAGCCTATCAGGCAGAGAGACAAGACCTGAGTACAAGCCTTCTACATCCTTACTTGCCAAGCTATCAAGTGCTGTGCTTCCCCACTCTCTCCTCATCTCCCTCTTTCCCTGAAAAAAAAAAAGTAGTTTTACTCTAAGGTAACACAAACGTTTGAAAATGGAAATACTGCTTTTTAGATGCCATTTACTTTCACAGGTGACCTGTAATGTATAATCTTAGGGAACTTAAGTTGGTTTTTTAGCTGAATCACAAAATTGTCAACACAGGATTAAATAAGTGATGCTTTTGTCTAGCTGGGTCTTGAAAACCTCCATGGACAGAAATGCCACAGCCTCTTGGGATTACATGTTCCAGGGCTAACCAACCTGCCCAGTGAAAAAGTTCTTCTTTGTATACAAACTGGACCTCCCAAGCTACAGTTGTGGACATTGCTTCTGTTGTATTTTCTGTCACTACCAAGAAGAGTTTGACTGCATATCCAGAATACTTTATTGTTTCAAGTTAGGTGAAGAAATAATACAGTATTTTTCACTCAACTTTATTGCTTCTATTGTCATTTCTTTCTATGAGAGGAGAGGATAAAAAATGAAAACAAAACAAACAAATTACAGTTTGGTGCCGAACATGGAATCATTCTAGTTTTCCCTGAACTTGCTCACACTTATGCAATAGCTGTCTTGTTTTTGTAAGGAATGTAGGTCTTCAGTGTGGAACTGAAGATTATAAATTGCTTGTAGCAATATTTATTGACCACAGCTTGTCTAAATTGAAATTTGGATCCTACAACTGACATCCAGCTAGAAGTACTACAAACATATTGATTTATCTGCTGTATTTCTATCTTCTGAATTCCAGATCAGATTCCTGACTTCAGTTCATACTGGATGGTTATAGACAACCAATCCATGAATAAATGCTCTTTACTGTTTAAATTATAGCCATGTTATCACAATCCATTAAGCTAGAGAAATGCATTGTGTGAGTCATAAATAATATATAACATAGTGTAGGATATTTAGATTAATTTGAGCCTCTAATAAATCATGTTTATCCTATTGATTTCTGAACTCTTACTGTGTAACTAGTTCTGCACCTATTTTGTATGCGGGTCTATATACATGGTCATTCCTTTTGGTCAGCTACCATTACATAGAAGGATATTGTTAAAACATGCAAATTTTGTGCCTGAGAAGGGGGTGAATGTGACTTTCAATCAGCTGTTAACTCTTAAATTAAGTTAGACACATCATTCTTAAAGTAGTTTTAAAAATGTTTCGTAAGTGCATGTGCATCTTAAGGAGTATTTTTTTAGGATTTTCTACTGGATTTCACAATTCATGTTGTTAATAATATCTAGGACAAATAAGATCAGTTATTTTGCTAGTGCGATGATTAATATCTGCTTGGGAATTCTTTAATATTAGTTAAAAAAATATATATTTTAACACTTAAAAAGAAAAGTCCATAAAGTGACACAACCAAAACATCATTTTAATATAATGTAATGTAACAGTTTAATATAATGTAAAATTCCAGGTCAGATTTTCAGTTAACATAAGTTTGGTGTTTTTCCCTGCCTTTGGCTAACCATTCCCTCTATAGGTACAAATAGAGACTTTGTTGAGTCCTCAGATGTTGGGTGGAAATATCAGACCACTTTTGGACCTAGAACCTTGTGAAGGCCATGCTGTCCCTTTTTTCCCAACTGATGATGATGAGAACATTGCTGGAACTTCTTTTTTTTTTTTTTTCCTTTAAGAGTTTTTGCCCAAGACAGCCTATCAGGATATGAAAATAATTGGGTTTTCTCTCTTTGGCCCTCTAATGATGGGGATATAAATGGTGCCCAGATGGTGGTTTAACTGACTCATTTAATTTTCATGTTAGCAGCAGTACCCAGTGAGATCCCTGAGCCTTGCTGATGATGAGCTTCCGTCACTGTTCTCCTTAAGCAGCTTGGCTAGGGACTTATAAGCTCATTGCTTATAAGACATTCAGAAAGTGCATTGAGAAATTATTCAAATGGAATTTGATGTCTCATTTTCAGAAGTAAAACTAACCTACTTATATAAGGTATGCAATTTTAAAAAGCAACAGCAGAGCAATAAACCATAAGAAAGGAGATTCTGCTTATCAATGAATTAAAATGTTAAAATTAAATGTGAAAGCAGAAAGGCTGTAACTGATGTTGGTGCAAATTAATGTTAAAACCTGATTAAAGTTTAGATTGAAAACCAGGCATATGGCTTCTAAGTAAGTTGTTCTAAAATGAATTACACTTGCCTATGGCTATTCTCACACCTCAAAACAAAGTAATACTTCTTGATGATCTCAATAAGTTACTAAACTGCCCTTAAAAACTAATTTTGCATGAAACCCCAGAGCAAAGTCTTGGCAATATTAAGATGCAGAATTTTCATGGCGAGGCATATCCTTATGAGTGCCCTGGGCTGTATGCTTTCATTTGGTATGCATCATAAAATCAGCAAGCACCCTTTTGTCAGGCACAGTGCTGGAGCCATGCATGGAGCACTACAAAAGTAGTAAAGTTCTTCCACTTAGTTCTGGATTTTTTATTGTTGGGTTTTTGCTGTGTTGTTTTGTTGTTTTTTTGGTTTGTTTGTTTGTTTGTTTGTTTTTCTATTTGTGTCTCTAAGTTTGTAGCTGGACTTTTTTCTTAATAAGCATTTTATTTATCCTTTTTCAAAAGCTCAGTCTTGCTCAAGTGAAACTTCTGTGAAGTTACTGTGTTTTTCTGGAAATGAGAAATTTCCAACCTTGTCAAATTTTGGAGAGATTTTGTTTCAGCGTTTCATTATACTTCCATTAAAAAGTGAGTGATATTTATATTCAATCTGAATTTGAGCGCTGAGTTTTAACCAGTACCAGGAGAGCTGATGCCCCAAGGGCAAAAGTTTGAACTCCAGCTCAGGTTTACTCAATATTTCCATTTTGTGAGAATCCAAACTGGAATATTTGCCATCCACCCTTTGGATTGCTATTTTTTTTATGCTATCTGGGTGCCAGTCAAAGATTAGGGCCCCATTATTGTAGACTATATGAAAATATAATACAGAGTGACATCATAGTTCACATTTCTGTGCTTCCTCAGCGCAGCAGCTCTAAAAAGGAAATTGTACCACAGTACTACTGATACATTGCATCTTACTGAGCTGCAGTTGTAGTTGCTAGAGATTCTTGCAGTGCTGTGAGCACTTTCCCCTCTCACTGGTTTAGCTGAACACTGAACAACATGCTGGATGAAGGTCTTGGTGCCCGGTCTTCCAGGGACTGGAATCTGGGGTCTGGATTAAATTGCACAGTGAAGAAGCGAAGATACAGCACACAATGAAGTGTACTTGGTTAATGTACATGAAAGCTGTAGCAGAGTTTTTAAAACTTAGTGCTTCATAGTACACTTTTATCTAGTGCTATGCTATGGTTAAAAATGACAAAATCCCAATGAGATGAGACCTCCTTCTAGTTCTGTTTTCATCTTTGCAGAGAACTGTGAAGAAGTGTTGTTTTTAATATGTAGATGACAAGGTTTGGGATTCACAGATAAGCAAAGTGTGAACTCCTAAAGGTTAACTCTGTATGCACATATTAGAAATTGGCCCGAGTCATGAAGTTTACATCTGTTACACGATCTAAATACAAATTTCACTAAAGCTTAGAAATACTCAAATGTGATGATCATATGCATAGTTAACAGATCTATGCCTCTAAGCGGTAATTTGGCTGTGAGTCTGGAAAATTCCAGTAGTTTGGAGGATTAACATCTTTTACCCTGGCAAGCATTTGAAAACATTATTTAGTTCAACATGCAAATGCACATCTCAGATTATATATTAATCATCCTCCTGTATAGTTTATCCTTTTTATCCCTTTCACTGTTGAAAACGATATGAAATAAGGTACATACCAATTCCTGCTTGACCTACAATCCAGGAAAGTCGAATAAAAAGCATCACACCCCAGATATTAAGCATACATCTTACCTAGGTTTTAAACAAAAAACTGTGCATTAGTGCAATGTTGAAAGTAGTGTTAACAACCAGAAGACTGATAGTGTGCACTGCAGGCTTTTGAAAAGCACACCGAACATCCCTCAAATCCGCCTCCCTCTCTTCTTAAAAGACCATAGTGTTGCAGATCTTAAAATGGATTTTCTTTTATTCTTTTTTTCAGAAATGCAGTTAGGTTTCTCACCAGCACACCCTTCACCCATCCAAACTTGACAAATCCTGTTTTGTTTTCTTCTTCCTTGCTGACTGTTGTCTCATCTCCAGCCGTGCTTTCTCCATTAGCCACTCTTTCGACTGAGCCGGTGCTCACGGCTATGTTCTGAAGGATCACACAGAAAACAAATACATTGTTGTACCAAGCAGAGGACACCTGGCTGCATGACAGAGACATGGAATAAAGGAATTCCAAAGGAGATCAGATTTTACTGTCTCTGGAGTAGAGTACAATATTCTGCTCACAACAAGCATCAGCAGGTGGTCTTGCTAACAGTGAGAAAAGATTAAAGAATCACTTAAGCAGAGAAAATATGTTATTAGCTGATACTGAATTGTTTTATTGTAAACTATATTCAACGTATATGTTGTGTTTATATGTTAGTAGAACATCTAACATAATGATTGTCTCATGTTTGGCCTCTATGTGCTACTGCAACAATTTATGAATAATGCTAAGTGTAGAAACAAGGATAATTGCTCACTACTGAAAAGAAACCTAGCTGAGTGCTGCATGGCAGTTATGTGATGAACTCTAGTGTTTTCTGTTGGATAAAGTACAAACAAAACTGCAGCAGCAATTAGGTAGCATATTCTTGAAAACAGTCAGAGAAATGCCAGAGAAATGTAGTAAATAATGCAGTAAATGCATCTTCTCTTCTGTGGTTTAGCCACCTCTGGTATAACCATAGTGCATAGGTTAGGAATTGCTGTATTTGTGGTATAACCAGAATAAATAGCCCAGAGTTTTAGATGGTTCACATTTAGTTCTAGACAGAAATTTGTATTTTTATCTCTTCAGCTCATCTGCCCCAATATCCTTGAGACAATATAGCATTATGCTGTTTCTTATGGCTTGAATAGGAATTAGTCATACTGAGGTTTATGCTCATTGTTACTGCTGATTTCTTTCTTTCTTCTTCTTTTTTTTTTTTTTTTTTTATGAAATTCTGACTGGTTTTGAAAGGAGTTGGCTTTAGGTTGGCTGTTGCCAGATATTGTCTAGGTCATCTGCAAAAACCTTCAGGAAGGACCATGTACCTGGACATAGTCTGGCAGAGAGTCAGGAGCATGTGTCACTTCTGGAGAGGAATCAAGATACTTTTAGGGTTTGGAGCTGGGATGAAGATATTTCCAGATTAAGTAACAGGTCAAGGAGGGAAAATGTCTGTGATTCTTTGAAACATACAAGTTGTTTTCTTTCATCTTGCTTAAACTTCAGGGTTTTTGTTCATGGACTTTAAAAAAAACAAACCAAAACAACAAACAAAACCAAAACAGACATAAAGACTAACTGGACCCATTGTATATGATGTTTATGCTAATCTTTGGACTCTTCCTTCATGGACGGGGGCTCTGGCCACTGTGATGCAAGGTTGTAGAATGCCTTTGACACAGTAAATCCGGAATTGTGCTCACAAATGAGAAATAAGTGACTGGATAATACATTTTGACATGGATTAAAGTTGATGCCTATCATGGTTTTGGCCCCAAGTGAAATGGAAACACAAGATCTATTGAAATCCTGTGACTTTGAGCTTCTGAGTTACTTAGATAATTTTGACAATTCTTACCCTTTTGCTCAAAATACAGTAAATGATTAAAGTTAAGAAAGATTAGAATAATATGGAGTTTTTTTGCTACAGTAGCTAGAATTTCAAAGACACAAAAAAATAGAGTTTGGTCTTTGTACTTGGAACAAATTGTTTCCTATTTACTTTGAATTAATTTGTGCTCTCTATGCCATTATCATAAATTATGGCCTTAAACCTTCCATAAATGCATTTTAAATTGGTGTGCTTTAGTGAATGATTGGTTATTTACCAAGTACCTGTGCTACTCATGCATTAAGGATGTGGAATAAAAGTGACAGAACATTTTGAAAAGCTACTAAAATAACAGGTTAGCTGTTTTGGTTGGTTTTTTTTGTTTTGTTTTGTTTTGTTTTTGTTTGTTTTGTTTTGTTTTTGTTTTGTTTTGTTTTTTAAATATATATATATTAAAAAATCCTTCATCTCTCTTGGGGCTAAAGATGATGAGCTCATCAAGTCTCTGTAACAAGTGTGGAGAATAGCCAAGATGAAGAAAGGTTAGATGATTTCTTATCTAGGGTAAATATTAAGCCATCAGCTGTGAAATAGCACTTAGACTATTTTTTAAGGATTTAATTGGTGATTTGTGGCTCAATGTGTGCAAAACGCTACGTGTCTTGCTAAAAGATGACACACATTTGACACCAGCAGTATGGGAACTAGATATTTAAAGTTCCTTTCAGCCTGCCTTACATTGTGGCATTTAAAGAATTTCATATTTAAAAAAATGTATTAAATGTTATTATTTATCTTCTGATGTTAAGCCCAGCATCAATGCACATGGGGAATGCTTATGTTATGTTCAGCAATCTGAAATCAAACATATGTCACTTCTTGTCAGAATCTGGCAATGGGCATTAAAAGGACAGTTGTCTTCAACAATTTGAGTTTCAAAAAAGATGGAGGTCAAGTGGGTGGGATTACCTTGGGGTATGGTGTGGTAAATCCAGATTTTAGTGTTAAAGTAAAAAGGAATAAAACATCTTCTCCACAACTGCATCTTAGTCTATTAGTCTAACTGTCATACACACTTCGTGTGGCATTTCATCCCCTCCTCAGTGGTGGCTAGAGAGCCTGCTGCATGCTGGGGCTGGTGGATAGGCACCCCGTCCAGCTGCACACATTGCTTTTGCTTCCTGACAGGAGCTCAGCCTTTTTATACCGTCTTAATTCCCCTCCCTACTAATCTGCTATTCAATGACCTCATGTTTGTTGATTCTTCAGAGCAAGCTCTGTAGACTGAAGGGATTTGTCCAAGGTCACAAAGTGAATCCAGACAGCCATGAAGAGACTCCAGCCATGTTCATGGCAGGTCATTTGTTTCAGTGCTGTGGTTAATGGCTCCCAGACCAGGCTCACAACTCACATAAGGGCACAGTGGGTTGCCAGTGTAACAAAGATCCCATTACCTCTGACATTCACCTTCCTATTCTGACAGGCGTAAGATTATCCTTCTGTAAGCTGGATACTGGAAAAACCTGGTAATGACCAAGCTAGGCTCTTTTCTCTTTACTAACAGTCCAACCTGTGAAGCAATTTCCCCTTCATTTTATTCAAGGATGGAATCTGCCTCATTTCTCATCTTCTTTAAGGGAAAGCCTTAAAAATCCTGAATGGATTTATCTAATTTTCTTTAAAATGAACAAACCATGGAGAGATGCAACAACAAAAAAAACCTGAGATTTCTGGTACTGGTCAAAACTGAAAATCTCTTAGAATACTAATTTTCAGTACGTGATCATTAGCACTATGTTCAAACCAGTGTATTACTGGTTTTCTCCTCTCTTACTGTTGCCAAAGTAAATTATTTCTCTAAGACGAAGTTTCTTCTGGGCTTGGAAATGCATTTAGTCCCTTGAGTAGCAGTTTATACACCTGCAAATGAGTAGGGATACCAAATTCATGTTCTTCCCTTTTCACATCCACTTTGCATTCATTTTTGGAAACAAATGATGAGCTGGGTAACCTGTTGCTCCTTTCTATATAAGTCATTTTATGCAGGTCTGTGGAGACCTTACTTTAAATAAGTCACTCCACAGCTGGGAAGCTGTCCTAATAAATCAGATTCTAGTTTCCTAATGGCTACTTACTTGCTTGATTTCAATTACTTTAGATTAATTCTCCTTAGGACAGGTAAATCTCCAGAGCCCTGGAGTTTGAACAAGATCTGGACTAGCATCCAAAACTCAGATGCTCGTCCACATTATTCAGACCTCAGAAGTGTTGCAAAACTGAGGGGAATGATGATGAGAGGATATCTTATTTCACTATTGACAAACACAGGAAAAGAACAGTCACTTTTAGTTTAAGTATAGCAGTGATCTCTTTCTTTCCAGCCCTTCCCTGACAAGTGCACAATCAAGAACTTCAAGAAAGGTTTGATTTTAATTCTGCAAGTAGATGTAGCCTGTGTCTCTCCTCTGCTTTTTACAGAGAGCTTCATATTGTGACTTAAAGGGGAAGAATCTAATTTTATTAAAATCAGTAGAATATTATATTATTCCACTGTTTAGCAGCAGGTTTTTTAATAGTTAACTGTTTTGAAGTGCTTAATCTAGTTGTTCTTTCCCTGGAAGTTTTCATTACAGCTTTCTATTAGATTTATGTCATATGCAGGTGATACTTTCACATGGAGAAATCAAGTCTCAAGTGATCTAGACAGGTGAATAGACAGAAAAATTCACCTATCTACCCATCTGAGGCAGTAAAACAGAATTTAGTGAAAATCTGGTATTCGAGACAATGCTTCCAACTTCTCAAATTCTTCTCTGTGGAAGTTTTTAATGTGTGAACCCCAATGGATTATACCTCACCAATGTATATTCTTCTGACAAGTAGCCATAGAAGGTGACAAAAGTGAGGACTATAATGATTTTTTCTTTGCAATTTTATTTGTTTGGGTATTTCATTATTTATTTACTGTAGTGTATATGTGGGGAAAAAATAAAGGGGCACACTGGAAAAGTCTGCTAAGGGGAATTTTTTTCCAGATAATCCACTGGTCATATGTATCAGTAGTAAACATCTACATGGTGTTAACCAAAAGCAGGTGCAGAAGAGGAGAAACATCCCTAGAAAATCTCTCAAAGGGAGCTTAGCCAGTTGTACCTGGTTCAGTAGTTCTCTACAAGTGTATTTTACAAGGATATAGTCCTACATGAGAAAAGTCTGAACAGTTCTTGTATGTGATAGATTAGGAGGAATTTATCCAAATTACTCCTCCATAAATGCTTTCTATGTAGTCATTCAAGAGGCTCTTCAGATTATATCCAAATTCCTTGGTATAATGAGCACGTAAACCTAAATTAGTTCACTGAATCGGTACCTGAAAACTGTTGTCTGCTATCCCTCTTCTGAATGAACGCTATCAACCTCAACACCCTTGTTCTGGAATCTTTCTTTCTGTCTGAATGGTTTGTTACACCGATAAACAGACGGTGTTTCATATTTCTGATTAGTTGAAATTGTGTTTATTGCACATAATGTTTTTTATAATACTTATATATATATATGTGAATACAACAGAGGAATGTGATATTTAGTTAGTCATTGATGTTAAATTCAAGTTTAAAATAAGTATGAAATGTATAGCCTGGATAAAATATGAATTGGTATTCATCACCTGCTATCCTAACTCTTGAAGTGAAACAGAAACGATTCAGTAGTTTCATATTTTTAGACAAGATTAAGCTATGTTTTTCTGTTAATCAAGAACATTACTATCACTTTTTAATAAAAGTCTTTGCTGTGAGCAGGGTACAGGGCAGAAAACATACTGCAGCTACCAAAGGAAATATGGTGATTACTTGTCCTTTTTCTCTTGGGCAAGGTCCATGAATTTAAGGACTTTTTCATATTAATAAACACAATTAGCAGCATGGAAATGGAATAGAGAAAACTTGTATCTTTCCTTTCCACTTACCTTTGCCAGTTGTTCATGAATTTCTAATAAGCTTGGTCGGCTGAGCTTATTCCCACTGACGCTGCCAGTATTTCTATAATAATCAATTTTGGGAACTGGATCCACTGTGTTATGGCCAAAAGTCTGTAGATAATACATTTTAGTGTGAGTATCATAGGGATGTAAACTAGCTTCTGTTTTCTCCCCGCTTTGAGGGAAATTGTCATATAATTCTCTTTTTCCCGGTCTGTAACTGATTCTCAGTCTGTTATGTGCTTCATCAGTAAAAGATGTTTCTTCATAATGTGGTGGGTCAGAGCCCACATCCTCTTGGGATGTCTCATTGTTGTCATGGCTTTCATTAATTATGTTAACTTGAAAACGATTTGCATTTGGATCCAAGAATACATTTGACGAATTATTCATTGACATCTTCAGGGATGCTACAGACTTATGTCACTGATCTGGTTACTCTTCTGTGGCTGCAGCTGACTAGTTGCAGGTACAGTAAAGTGTTTAGTGGTGTTGCATATGAAAACTTTGCTCTTTGAGTAACAAAGCTCTGAGAAATTTTTCTTGAAATCTCTAAGCAGTCTTCTGATGTTGTCTGCTGTGTTTCTGCCACTAAAATATATAAATAAAATATTTCTATTAACATAGTTTGATAAATTTTCCACCATAACCTCTTTCCCCTTCACCAAATATCCATCAGACTACATCTTATGACTTGTTGAGTAAAATACTAGTTGAGTCGGAGACTGGGTTTGTGGGGATGTTTCCATCTGTGATGTAAGCCCTCAACCCCTTCAACAAATTAGTGGTAGTTTCTTACAGAATCCAAAGGAGGAAAAGGCCTAGGCCATAAATGGGCCAAGAACTCCTCTAGTTTCAGTCTGTTTTCTGAAGACCCACAAAGGAGCATCGTGACGCAGTGAGCACTGATGCACAGGAGCTTGGAACATTGTGCAATTAATGCATGAATAGTGGGTGGCTTTTCCAAGGCTTGGTTATCAAGGAACAAAGCAAGCGTCTGTCTGCATGGTGATGATATCCACTCTCAGGTTGCTCCTTGAGGCAGAGACAGCTTTTACCAACAGCAGAACTTGGGAAAGTGACTGATACCATATGTACCCTTGTAGTGTGGTAAGGGTAACTTTGATTTGTGCTTTCATAATTCTGAATCATTGTTCAAATGATTGTGCCATACAGTAATAGAGCGAATCTTGCTGTCAAACTTTAAGTTGCACTTTTACAACATCACATTAAAACCACTTTTGCTAACACCTTTGGTGATTCTTTAAGCAATCTTAATCCCTCAACAAATTGTCATAGTTGGCAGGATTCTAAATCAGGATTTGTTCTTTGGATCAGATTCTAAGTACCTAAAATTGATTTAGTATAGTATTTCTTTTAATAATGCAATGTTTAATTGAAACCAGTGAAAGTATAGGCAGTACAAGGGATGTGATGCAAGATTCCACAAAGTCCATTTACTGGTTATGCTCCACTTAAGTATTATGATACCATGCATAGTTCTCATAGTCCAGAATTAAATTGGCATGAAAAGCTTGAATCAAATACATTTTAAAAATTAACTACAAAAGCTAGGCTTTAAGTTTTCAGTAGTTCCAGGATGATGACAATTTATAACCAGGCAATTAAGATACAGCAAATTGTTCATTTTTTATGTAAATAAAGTTAATGTAATATGAAGGAATAAATAGACAACTGAAACGGATCCAAAAATAGCATTGGGTTTCCTAAATTATAATGGAGGCAATAAATGACTATGGTAAAATAGTAATTATAGAGAAATATTAACAACAGTCCTAGGCACTGGAAGATTGATAGAATTTTACACTCAATTTTACATTTGTACATTCAAAACACCCTTCAAGATGATTTGAAAGAAATATAGCAAGTCATAGAATCTTGCAGGTTGGAAGAGACCTTGGGAGCTTATCTAGTCCAACTTGCCACTCATGGCAAAGGGGACATTTGAGTGTGAATCAGGTTAGGGCTTTTAGGGCTCTTACCAGTCACATCTTTACACGACTTGTCAGACTATTCTAATACTGAATTGTTCTCAAAGTGTTTTGGTTCATTTCCTTTTTCTGTATATCCAGTTGGAATCTTCCATGTGTCATTCTATGACTATCATCTCTCACTCTCCTTCTGTGCATCTCAATAGAGAGCATTACTCTGCCTTGTCAGTAACCTCCTCAGAAGTACTGGGTGGGGCTGCTTAGGTTCCCTTAATGCCTTTTCTTCTAGTTAAGCAATTCCCATTCCCTTACAGGGCTAAATGCTTCTATCCCTGACCATCTTGGTGACCCTCCATCAGACATACATAAGTTTATGAACATCTTTCATACATGGGGGACGGGGATGACAGACACTGGGTTCTAGGTGTAGTCAGGTAAGTGCTCAATAGGAGAGAAAGAGGAGAATGATCACTTTGCTTGATCTACTGGCTGTGGTCCTGTTAACACAGCTCAGGACACTGTTCACCTTTATTGTTCCCAGGGCATGGTGCTGACTCCTCTGTATCCTCCTGCTCACCAGGTCCCTTCCAGAAGAGATGCTCCCTGCCAGTGAAGCACCAGCCTGTATGGTGCAGGGCTTTAGTCTGTCTGAGGTAGAGGGTTTGCATTTGTCCTTGTTGAATGGCATGAGATTCCCATTGCCTGTTCCTCTAGCCTGCCTAAATCTCCCTGAGTGGTAGCCCCCAGAAAGGAGACCATATGATAGCTGTACAATCTGCTTCTCACCTCCACTTTCTCACACAGTACCTCTAAAAAACAACAAACCAAAACCACCAAGCAAACAAAAATCCAAAGAGAAAAGGGGCACTTATATTTAAGGCCATTAGTGGGTTAAATACCTTTGCAGCAATTTCCAGCATCACCTAGATGACCCTGAAATGAGCTATTGAAACCATGACAATCCCTATGTCTTGAAACATATTTCTAAGAAGATAAGGGACTGTGATTGTATACACCTGTATAATTCAGTAGGAGTTCAGTTCTGTTCAAACTGACTAAAACAGAGCATGCTTAGACATTGAAACTCTGCAAGCAGAAGGTTTTAGAAACAAAATATATCTATGTAAAGCAATACATGAACTGAAAATGTGGGTAAATAAACCCATTAGAGGCATTTTTTAAAGTTTTGGCTTTCACAAGAGGTTGGACTATATGACCTCCAATTTAAATTTTTCTGGGAAATGCATTTAGCCCTTTGGCACTGAAAGATAAAATACTGCATCAATATTTATACCTCAGCAATGTAAATTTTCTCTAAAATCACATATCAAAATTTAAGAGCTAATAATCAAATGTCCTCCATCTTCAGTTTGAGATAGAGCTAAAACATATTTTCTTCCTTCTTCCACCAGCTATAGATAATATTCTGTCACCTCTCTGCTAGGATACTGCTTTATAATCCCCTTATATTTATGTTGTTTTTCCTGCTTAATTTTTTGTAAGCCTCAGAGCAACATGTTACATTTGTTTAGCCTATTTTACTTCTACTGGGCTGGGATGATCAGTATTATTACTACACATCTCTGGTCATTGATAGTATTCTGATTCCTTTTAAAGTTGTGAGGAAGTGTTTCATCTTCAGGCACGAAGGAGCAAAACCAAATCTTTTGTTATTAAGGTCAGTGAAACTAAATTTGTTTCCATTTCCATGGCTGACTGAAATCCTGAGTCTTTGATGGCAATTAGACTTTTGCTACCAAGTAAAATGATTCTGTAATTTTTCTATCTAATTTCTATAATATTACTATTTTTCAAGGAAAATAAAATACTCTTACCTTTCTGCTTTTCTTGAAAATAATACTTTAATTTTCACAGTGTATTTCCAGAGGTCTCTCAACTCTTACTTGCCATTAATTTTGTGTCTGGTATTCTAGCATTGCACATAAATAAATAATCATGTTTACCTTATTCAGGATAATTTAACTTACCATTCTGTCCCGTCTTTTTAGGGAATGACAATCTGCCTCACTTATGTGTCTAGTATGTCCCTCTCTTTGGCGCACTGCAGACTCTGCCTTATGGGCCAGATTTTTCTTCTGCTTAATATACAGAATAGCCCATCCAATCCCTCTCTTTCTAAACATTTCTAAATGGTGATTTAGAGAGGCATTCTAGCTTGTTAACTATTAACCAGCAAATGTACCTATCCATTACAATTACTTGGTTTATGGTATTGCAAAATTTCTAAGGGGGTCTGAAAATTCTTTTGTTATCTCGATTTCCCTCCTAGCTATGCCTGATTCTGTGCACAGATCATGATCTCACTATTTCCCAGTTCTGCATATATAGTAATGGAGATAACAAAAGTTCAGGCTTCTTCTCAGTGCATTTTATGCAGAAGAATTTTCAGTGAAGTCAGCTGAATCGGTCACTGGTGCGTCCTCTTGGCCCCTACGTGCAGTTTGAACCATCTGCTTGTAACCTCATTCAAAGTTTGACTGTAGTTTTAAGGAAAATCTTTGAAAAATTATGTTCTGTGTATTCTTTCTGGGCAGGCTGATTCCCTTGTCTTTTAGGGGTGCAGAGAAGGGCAAGCAGGAAATGATGAAGCTTTGTAATTACAAGGGAATTTGATGAATTGCTTCTAGCAATAGATCAGGTCAAGAACAAAAGGAGTAAACCAGTATTGGGGTTCTTTGGGTATGCCTGCTGTGTTTGCTGTGGAGTTTAGAGATAGCTGAACTATATTTAACCCAGATAAGTACCTTCAGCACTCTAACCTGACAGCACAGAGCTCAGCTGTGCTGATTAGGTGTACGTAAAAAGAATAGCAGTGTCAGGTCTCTGCAGTGGATGATCCTATCCAGCAGTAACAGCTCACATGAATCAGTGTACTGATAGCTACCTTTGATTTTGTGGTTAAATGAACTAAGATAAATACAATATACTGAATCTCTGAGGGTTTGGCATTGTTTCTTATGCAAAATCTGAAGCAGTTTAAAGCTCTTACATTCACAAAATTGTTTGTGTTTTATAATTCAAATGGACCAATGTAGCTTAGTGTTGGCTGTTCCTCCCTTACATTCTTCAGACAGGAGGTTCATGTCCTTCCGTGTACAATCAAGTATTTCATGTTCCAAATGGCACTGGAGGTCTGCTGTTCCACCGTCTGCCTCTGCTAGTATATATGGAAAAAGGAGCAATATGTACTTTTTGGAATATATGCAAAAGAAACTAACTGCTGTAACTGAGCTCCTTTTCGCAGAGACGTTTAGCAAAAGTGACAGTGCTTAAAATTCTAATGCCAACCTTAAAAACTGAATTGAATTTCTGTCAAGTACGGTCACACTGGCTAAACAGCTGTGTATATGACCCCGAGTACCCAGACTTCAGTTTCTGCTTTCACTTGTTCTGCCTTCACTTGTTCTGCCTTGATAGGATCTCCTATCACCAATTCTTCAGTTTGTCAGTCCAGATCACACACTGTGCACAGCTGCAGGAGAATGAATGGAAGAACCAGATGTGTAGAGGGGATGGAGAGTGCTTAGATCTCCAATCAGCTCTACAACCCGTCCCTTTCAAGGTCTGGATACAAATGGGTATGCAGCATGACAGTGTCTCCTTTGGCCTTGCCAAGTTTAAGTTCCAGTTTAAACTGAATCATATTCTGTGACCAAGTAGAGTAAAAAAATTATCATGTCTTGACCAATTCTGCTAGACTATATGATTTGGTTACTTAACATTCACTTTTTCTCTTTTACCTAAAATTTTTAACAGTATGGGAGACACTGATGGACTGTGGTGGTGGTGGTTCAGTTTGGAGTTCTGGGCAGGTAAATATGTTTTGTATTGTTGAATGTTTATAGAATAAAAAGTTTTCTTAATGATGTTTGTTTCCTTTATACTAATTCTGTTTGACTTTCTATTGCTGTAGAGCAGGAGAAGGGAGATATATCAAAAAATACTCTGTGCTACGCGCTGTTTGCAGAGGACCACATCAAGGTTCACACAGGAGAATCAATGTACACTTTCCTTATAAACAGTCAGTAGTATAGTGCCTGCTCTTCTTGGAAGGTGAGAGGTGAGTTAACAGTTTCTGTGATCTTTAATTTTCCCATTAGTTCACTATTATTGATAGTTTGTGGAACAACCCTTATTCCTCAGCAACATGGACACACACCTCTTGCAGACATTTCCTCTGAGCCACTACCATTTGTTGTCCTCCACTTTTGCATTCTCAGTATAAAAGCACAGTCTCTCGAGCTTCAGAAAACTGTCAGATGAGGCAGGGAGTTACTGCTTAGGCATTTACCATTTGTGAGCCTGCCTTTTGCCTTTCACCTTTGCCTCCAGCCTATCATGAGACATGGTAGAAATGAGATCCTCATCATATCATCTGATTCTTAAAACATTTTTTGGTCATCATAACATTCTTAGTGAATTGTTTATTGCAGCATTTCTCTGCCATTAACCACTTCTTATCTAACCATTCCACTATTCCTCAAATAAAAGCAACATGAAATGCCTTTAGATGTGCAACAAATATTTATTTAACAAAATGGATGCACCAACCTATCTCCAAAGTGCAGGTATGTATAACAAATGGTTGGTTTCCAAAATGAAATCAACATCAAATTTAAGGCAGGATAATTTGTGAGTTTTCATGCAAGAGCATATTCAAACGTTCCTTTATCCAACCCTTCAACTTCATCTTCCCATGTAGAAGAAGGCATACTACTGTAGGGGTCTAGCAAGATTTTGAAGCATCTGATAATTAGAAGTCCCAAGAAAACGCACAAAATCCCCACAAAGGCAAAGCCAGTTTTTTGCTCTAAAGTCAGAGGGAAGGCAGACATTTCATTGACACTCATGCTGGCTGAAGTGTTGCTGCAGTAATTACTGCTCATCATTGGGCATCACATCCTGGTGACTCTGTGGGATTTTCACCTCTGTTGCTTCTTTACCTGCATAGAAAAGTAGAATCAGTTTGGTTAGGTCTAAATGGGGTGTGTGTATATCTGAGCTATAGGATGCAAACATCTGGAAATTAGTATTAGCTTGGATTTTAGTAGCGTCCTGTTGTTTTTTCACATTTAATGTGATAAAATGGCAACTTTTAGCCTCTGCACACCATGCATTTACTGGCCTCTGTTAGGAGACAGCAAACTCGCTATTTTCTGGCTTTCTGTCTCCTCAAAACAAAGCAATTTCAGCACATGGCTGCTGCAAACAGTGTTTTGTTTGACTGGGCACAAACTGACAGATTCTGATTTGGCAGTACTCACCCTCCACCTGAGGAAAGCAGTATGTTTTCAGAAATGGCTTTACACCTCAGTCCTTAATCTACTTAAACGTGCATTGACCTTAAAAGGACTTTCAGCCAAACAATATGGATTTTCCTCATGTAATTTATCTTATAAATCTAAATAAATAGATTTAACTTTTAAAAGTAAAGCATTGTGTGTGCAATTTTAGTGAAGTCTTGGGTTCCATTTTCCAAAAAATGGTCGTGTTTTGAGTTTGTACGAAAATTAGCATATTGGTAAATTTCTCCTTCATCTTCCTCTAATCACGTCCAGCGTTGTGTATGAGTAAAGAGATAAAGGTAAATTCCTTTCCCCTAAATCTTGCTAGCATTTGTTTCTTCTCCTTGGCCATCCTCATTAAATGTATAATCTGCTATTTCGACAGGCATAGTAAACACCAGGTCTAAACATGCTCCTCATTAGAGGTCAGGGGACTGACCCTCATGTGTCCTGTGTAGGCAAGATGATCAAGCACTTCCACCCTGCCATTGCCACCAGGACAGTGTGTGTTTCCATACAGGAGAGACATATTTTTGTCTTTCTAAGGAGGTTTTATATATACATTTTTTTTGTGGATGGAAATAGTTTTGTTGCATTTTAGGTTTTCCATCAGATATTGAAATCACATCTTTCTTTTTATCTCTGTAGACAGCGGGAGAATTGGAATGACCAGGAAGTGCCAAAGGACAAAGTCATTTTTATTCTAAGGTTGGAGCGTGAGGTTTTTGGCTCTTCTTAACACCTATTTAACTAACACACCTCAGGGGGAAACGCTTTCTGTTAACAATTCAACCGTCTTTCCCCCCAGGGAATTCCCAGTATTCATTTATTTCTTGGCAGAGTAATTGGGCCACTCATAGCTCTGTGCTGCCATGGCTACGCTGCTTCAGGTACCTGCACTGCAAGCCCATGCAAAGTATCTCTACTCTGTACTGGAGTCGTGGCTGAAAGTAGCCATATCCCGAGTCAGCCTACAGTTAGTAACAAAAAAACCCCAACAAAACAAAACAAAACAAAACAAAACAAAACAAAACAAAACAAAACAAAACAAAACAAAACAAAAAAAACAAAACAAAACAAAACAACAAAACAAAACAAAACAAAACTAAACATAAAATTTGGTATTCCTGAGAAGACAGAAATAGATAGAACTTAATTTGGCATCTCCCTTCTCTCTTCAGAATTTGGGGGATTTTTTAATGATATCCTAAAGAATGAAAAATTTATATTAGGGATTAAAAGGGCAAGGCACGAGTCTTTTTCTTTTTGCAGTGACTCTCAGTGCAGTAGGTACTAAATAACATGTTTTCCTATTACAGCCTTTACACATTTGCCAGAGCATAGCAACCAGCATTCCATTTATTCTATCAAAAGGTGTATGAGAACTTTCCTTGTTTTGAATAATATTCTGCTGTTTGGGTCATGCTGGTTTAATTCCTGTTAAATTGGAGAAAAGATCTAGATATAGACTACGGGAATTAGAAGTAATGTCAACAACAGTCTTTTTTTTTTTTTTTAAATATATCATAGGTAAAGCCCACCTGCTGTGTGTATTTACATTGGGCATACTTCCAAATTCTCTATTAAATTTGACCTTCTGTAGGAAAAAACAACAAAACCAAAGACAAACCAAACCACAGAAAGTTCAGTATCACAAATGTAAAAAACAAGTTGATTTGAACAAGAGCCAGTCAAGGGAAAAAACTACCTTCCAAAAGTCCTTGAACACTGGGTTATAAAAATTAAATTAAAGGCTTTTATGGGAAAATAAGCAGACACTTCATTGGAATGCCAAGACTCAAAAAAACCTGTTATCTGGAAAGACATGGAGAAAAATCTTACAGACAGCCTGGCCATGGAGAACCCTGCAGTTCAGCTGAGTTCAGAGAAACGTGTATAAATGTTTGAGGTGATAGTTCTTCATCACAGAGAGTTATATTCAAAGAATAAGACATCCAGTCTCGCTAATTTTGCCACTTATACACTGATATTAGGGGGATTTGTTTGTACGTTAGGTGCTTGTCAGATGTTACACGATGGATCTCTAGTGCAAAGCTTGACTGATGCTGAAACATGGAGCGGGAACAAATGTGTATCTTAGTCTTACTTGGCAAGGGTTTGGCTGAAACAGCTGGAGACAACAGTGGGTGTTTTGCCTGGAGGGGTATTGGTTCTGGGAAACTGCTCTGCAGCTTCCTGTCCTGAATTTCAGAATTGTAACTGAAGCCTTAAAGTTCTCAGGATATTTTGCTCTAATTATGTATCACCAAAACTGTGGTACCAAGACTGACCTTGAGTGGCTTTTTATTGCTTTCACATTTTATTGCTGCATACAGGTTAGATGCCCTCTCCCAGTTAGTCAGATATCCTTTTATTTGCTGCAGTGTGTGTGTCAAGTCATGAGTCAGAAGACTGTGAATACTAACTAATGTGGCCTGGATCCAAAAATCCTTGAAGATAACCTTTAGGGCAGTATGATAGGGACAGGCATTATATCAGTTAGAATCTGCAAAGTCATTTTGTAGGGACTGGCTTCAGACTGATCTCTCTTGACTTTTTTTTTTATAGGTCAAGAGTGTACTCATCCTTTGATTCATTGCCTGTATAAATACATTGGCATAAAGAAAGGAACCTTAACATCCTGCTGTGAAATAAAAGGCTACTGGAGGCCCTTGTGAGGCCAGGACAGAGTCCTAGAAAAAACAGGAATGAGGAAAACACATTAGCGTGTATACCACTGAGGTAAGCAGAAGGGAGGTATGAGCTGGGGTAGCTGGCTGCACCTAAGAAGGGTGAAGGGGAACACCAAGTGTTGTGAGGCAGCTGGAAGAAAGATGCTGAATTTTTTACTGTAGAAGCTTCACCAGCCCAACTCTGTGAATATTTGTTGTGGATAAAGATCCCAGCCCCAGCTCTTTGGTAGTTTGAGTGCTGCTTTTTTTCAGACCTAGCCTTCACCCTCACGTTTTCAGAGATACTGAGAAGATTAAGAAAGTAGACAGTAAGTATTAAATAAAGACTTCGTCAGTAGTCTTCCCTGTATTTTGGATTTCAGTCCTTCCTTATCTTTTTTCTTTTTTGTAGTGGTTCAGTACTGGAAATGAGCACCTTTAACGTCTGCTCAAGCTGGGAGCATTCATCCTCTTGGCATGATTAAGCCTCAGGTGCCTGAAAACTCACTTCATAAACGATACTGTGTAACAAAATGGACTATATCAATTGCCATCTGTTCTCCCCTCGGATGTCTGCAGCCCAGCTGCTGGTTCATGGATCTGGTCATCCTGAAGGTACTTCAAATAGCTTCAGTCCCTGGCTTGTGCTTGAGTGACAGCAAACCTGACTTGAAAAAGTGCTGCTGCGGTTAGAAACATAAATAGGTGTCCTCTGGGAGTTTCAAAAGCACCTCATTTGCATGTAACTGCTCAAGGAAACTGAACTGTATTCCAGGAATGCTATTACAGGAATTGGGCATTGTGGCTGGGTGAAAAGATTAGCAATGGAGGAGACCTAATGAAATAGAAATCTGCATTAATTTGGGATTTTCCAAAGGGTCTGAGTTACCAGAAATGTTGCAAAAACAGCTCTGTGACCACACGGCCAACCGGTTATGCTCACCTGCACATCACATGCCTATATTCTCTAAATTGATGGAAAGGAGACTGTCTCTTCAGGGTAAAGTTTCTCTAAGATAGGGAGGGGTAAGGTAGGAAGATCAGGGCATGCATGCCCAGCAAATGGGCATCTACCGTCTGCAAAGAGAGTAAAGCCCCACAAAACCAGACAGTCTTTTTGCAGCACGGTACTCAGGGTGCAGGCAACACATTTACACTCAAGTGGCATTTCCCTGCACAGAAGCAGCAGCTGGTCAGTGACACCTCCAGCCTTTGACAAGCAATGAATCGCAGAAATGAGATCTTATTCTTAGTAAATACACAAGCCTGGAGTCTGCAATGGACAAGAGCTCCTGTGCTGCGAATTCATATATGTGGTCTATATTTGGATAACATAAAGAGGCAGGAAAATAAAATATTCAGTGGCATCATCCTTAACTTGTGAGCTTTGAAAAGCATTGCCTGCTTCCCCGGGGAGGAAGGCTGAGAGAGACCACGCACCTGCGAAGCAATTGTTGCTTTGATTCGATCGCGCACAGTCTGCAAATTCCCCGGCAGGGCACATTTGCACCTTTACCCTCCCTCG
>VWZY01004407.1:11292-22557 GCA_013399075.1 Chloroceryle aenea | reverse complement strand
ACATCCGAAGGACACTCAACGATGTGCCTTTACTTTGCCATCAATCAGTAAACAGGGAACTGCTCAATGCTTTGAATGGGTGGTTCTACCACAAGGATTGAAAAACTCACCCACTCTTTGTCAGCTCTTTGTGGATGCTGCCTTACAACCACTTCACCAGCGATGGAAAAAGACTATCATCTGTCATTATATACCACGAGAGGGGTTGGGTTATGCTAAGAGACCCTGTGGATTGAACCAATAAAGAATGGACAAGTGTGACTATTAATGAGGTGACCATATAAAAGTACTGCGCTGGTAGCTAATAAACGGAGTTTTGCCTACCAATCACACTGATTGACCGCGTCTTCCCTCGTAGTTCTGCAGCAATGCACCAATTATTTTGTTGAACCCATTTAGGGAAGTAAATTGATTATGAAGTCATGAGAATAAAATAAACTGCCTTCCAAGATGTTTTAGAAACCTACCCTGAAAAGCACACAAAATTGAAAGAAGTGAAAATAAACCTTAATATAACATTTTATATTTGGTCTTGTGCTGTGAGGTACTGCATATTTCTGATTCTTATAGAATTAGACTTGTGCCTGTTATTAATAGAAATGTGTGAATAGGGAAAATAGGGGGTATTTTGAACCAGTTACTAATCTGCAGGACAACTTAGATTCAGTTGATTTTTTTAGTTTTTTTAAACCTTATTTTCTTACATTTGCTTGGTTTGAACCAGAGTTGTATAAATAATTTTGAAAATATTTTTAATATTTCAACCAAAATTATTACCAATTTCAATCTGAATAAATTTAATGGTTTCAATACCTCCCTAATTGTGTGATCATCAAACTTTCTGCCCATGAGAATCCCAAACTATGTCCAAAACATTTGTTTATAGACTACTGCTGTGTATCCATTTATTGTGCTAACGTCAGGGATTTTCATAGCCCCAGCTCCAGCATATTTATGGCTACTGCACCAGAACTGCAGTTTTGGGGTAGCGTTTATCAGGAGGAAGATGATAAAGACCTATATTAAGAGATGAGGAGAGGGCAGTTTACACAGGCTGGGTGTGCAGGGAGGCAGGCCCAGAGGCCAGAAGTCATCTCCCTCCCAGAAGAAAACTCAGCCATGGTTTCCACTTGGGCCAAAACCATGGCCAAAAAGAATGTGGCAACCCCAACAGAGCTACCCCAGAGGCACACAGTTGTGTGCCAAGAGACGTCCTAAGGCAATAAAAAAGGACTTCAGGGCACTGTGCCAAATGGTGGAGGGATCAGGAATACACGTGGTGTTTTCCTCAATTCCTCAGTGGCAAGTATTGCTGAAAGGAACAGGAAAGTACAACCTGATCAACACATGGCTTAGAGGCTGGTGTGATTGGTTGAATTTTGGTTTCTTTGATCACAGGGATGTTTACCTGGCACTGGGCCTGAAGACAAAAGATGGGGTGGTACTATCCACGAGGGGAAAAAGGATTCTTGGCCAGGAGTTGGCAGGACTCATCAAGAGGGCTTTAAACTATGTTTGAAGGGGAAAGAGGTAAAACCAGACCACTAGAGTTGAGCCTAGGTGTGGCATGGCAATGTTAGGGTTGAAATCAATAGCCCAGCTCAAGTGCATCTACACTGATGCACACAGCATGGGAAACAAACAAGAAGAGCTAGAAGCCATTGTATGTCAGGACAGCTATGACATAGTCACCATGATAGAAATGGGATGACTCTCATGAATGGAATGCTTCAATGGATGGCAATAAGCTCTTCAGAAAAGGTAGACAGGGAAGGAGAGGCAGTGAGGTGGCTTTATATGTTAGAGAATGGTTTGACTGTATAGAGATTGATGATAGTGATGATAAAATTGAGTGGTTATGGGTAAGGATGAGGGGCAAGGTGAATAAGGTCTATATCCTGTTGGGTGTCTTAGACCACCCAACCAGGATGAGGCGGCAGATGAAGTATTCCACAAGCAGAGGTTTCACAATCACTAGCTCTCATTCTGGTGGAGGACTTCAGCCTACCAGATATCTGATAGAAATATAGCAAAGGGNAGGGGCAGGCATCTCAGGATGAGTGCGGGAATATTGTTAGATCATGCAAGAGATAAAATTAGAAATTAGGATCCAGANGATGTGGTGGTCAGAGGCCATCTTTGGCTTAGCAACCACAAAAGTTCTTAGCCCCTAGAGAAGTAAGAAGAGGGGACTTCTGGAGAGCAGACTTCACACTGTTCAGGATATTGGTTGAGATAGTGCCATGGGACACCATCCTGGAGGACAAAGGCACCCAGGAAGTCTGGAAGATATTCAAGAAGGAAATCTTAAAAACACAGGAGCAGCCTGTCCCCATGTAAGTCAAAATGGAAGGGAAAACAACCATCCAGGCTAAAGAGGGAGCTGTTGCTGGGACTCAGGAGAAAAATAGGAGTTTACCTCCTTTGAAAGAAGGGGCAGGCATCTCAGGATGAGTGCGGGAATATTGTTAGATCATGCAAGAGATAAAATTAGAAATTAGGATCCAGAGACCTACAGGCCTGTCAATCTGACCTTGGTATCCAGAAAAATTCTGGAGAGGCTCAACTTGAGTGAGTTTACATGGCAAGTTCAGGACAGCCAGGGGATCAAGCCCATACAGCATGGGTTCAGGAAAGACAGGTCCTGCTTGACCAACCTGAATTAATTCTATGATCAAGTGACCCACCTAGTGGATGAGGAAAAAGGCTGTGGAAATCGTATACCTGAACTTTAGTAAAGTCTCTGACACTGTCTCACACAGTATTCTCATAGAGAAGGTGTTGACAGTTGGATGTAGTGATTTTAGAGATCTTTTTGAACTGTGACAATTCTGTGTGTCTGTGTGTATATCTGCAGGTAGTTCTATACTAATAAAATAAGGGGGTTTTAAAACAATGTTTTCCAGTATGAAAATATTGTTGCTCCTATTCATCACATTTGTATGCCCATAAAAATCTCTTGTTTCTGTGCAGTAGCTCCTTGGTTCATATGCAACTAAGAAGTTGAGTACAATAAAATAATGTGTCTAAGAGTACTGCTACATGACACAGCCTCTGGGAAGCTCTTCGCAGCATAGTGAGATAGGGAGTAATTTTCTCTTCTCATCTTGTCATCTTATCCTCACTGCTGATGGAAACTTTCACATAGATGAGAATGACTACAGTTTGGGTCTTAAATTGGTCTTTTTGAGGAAAGGAACAAGAGTTTGTCAGCACTGTAACATTAGCCTCCAGTATGAAGCAAAGGCAGCTAAGGGTCTTTAACTCCACTCCTGCCACATTTGGTTTAATTCATGCAGAAAACTAAACAGATTCATCAAACCAAATATTCAGTAGTGATGCAGCTGCTTTTTTTCAGGGCAGAAGAATGCACTAAGCATGTTCCCTGCTTTGTAATTCTTAAGCATCTCCAAGTTTCACAGTTGGATGTGCTTGAAACAAGTAATATAAAGACTTAATCTATTGTCTAGGGAGTTCTTCTGCTTATTTTCCTTTATGGATAAATCAAAGAAGGTTTTGTGTTACCACAATTTCCACAGTCAGTTTTAGTAAAACCAGGAAGAGAAAAACCTGTCTGAGGAAACCTGGGGAAAAAAAACCCTAATAATAAGCTTCCCACTTTCCTCTGTCTATGTCGTGATGCTTGCAACTGTGTTAGCATTATGTCAGAACATGTCACAACTGTTCTTTTTGTGAGTCTGTGTTTTATGAGCTCAGAGCCAAAACTACCAAGCTATTCCTGTACTATTTCCATGCTATTATGAGGCTTTAATGAAGATGCAACTGATGTAAGATAGATTTTAAAATACATCTTACATGATTTATAATGATCCTCCTCCTTTGAAGGACCTTAGACACTCAAGTTGTTCTTCAGTCTGTTATAGTACTGTAAGACATCTGTGTAGAGAAACCCACAATGTTCACTGTGAATACAAATTATCTGTTTTACCAGTTGCAATCTGAATTCCATTGGGATTGTGTAAAGCTTTTGGCAATGTTTAATGCCTTATCTCTAAGCAGACCAAAAACATAGTAATTAGGTAATAAAATGTGGAAGTTCCTTCTAAATAAACCCTATGTCTAATCAAACCCTTGATTTTCATCTAGCTCTCAAGTATCTTGAGTTCAGCTTTGAAAAGTCATCCATTACCTCCATTGATAGACTTAAGGGCTGGATTTGCCATGGCAAAGTAGTCACTAACAGTGGGAAATACTGTTTTTCATGCAGCAACCAGCCACATGGTACAGCTAAAGGAGTTTCCACCCTGCGTGGCCGCTACCTGTCCCAGATGCTAATACCCTCCTACTAGGCAAGAACATTTAAGTGTGCAAATAAGCATGGATAAAAACTTGGCAAATTTAGATTTTCAGGTCACATTAAATATCACTGGTGCAGTGTTTATGTAAACACAGAGAATGGTGGCACTGCATATGGAAGTATGTTCCATACATTGCCCCTGCCAGGAATGAGGCAGGATAGGTGCTGAGGGGAGGGTCATAATCTTTCCAGACATTTCACTTCCATCTGTTGCTGTGTATCAACCAGCATCTATTTTTTTACAGCACTTTCCTGACAAATTTTTAAGGAAACGAAAAGGTACAAAAGGGTTCTTTGGCTCATTATGAAACATATGTAGCAAGTTAGGACATGTCTACCTGGGTTCAATGAAACAGTCCATCAGTTTCCTGACCTGGTAAGCAGTATGGCCTTACTGCCTAGTATCTAGAAGCAATATCGCAGGACTTGTGATGATGTGCCAAGGTCCTGTGTGCACATAGCCCTTGTGATACCTCTGTAAGGTATTCCTCAACAGTACTATGTTAACAGAGCTNCAACCCAATCTATTCTCTGATTCTATGATTCTATGATTCTATGAATACATGAGTGCATGTATCTGGAATCTAAACATATATATGGCCTTAGGTATTCAGGAATGGAGACTAAAAAAAGGCAGACCTCCAACAGGGAAGACACCCTGTTTACTTGTGGGTGAAAGGCTGAGGGAGTGGAATGAGTGCCATAAACCAAATGCTGAAAATTTGGCAGCTGGCATGCAAGGGAGTGATTCTCTCTGTTCAGTATTCACAAATGCAAAAATATTGTATTCCTAAGTATGACCACCAGCAATGGTAAAGGAATCAGGTTTCCTTTTCAATCCATCATGGGCAGTAATGGTGGATTCTAGTTCCTGTTCAGCTACATATTTAGCATAAAGCAGGAAGTTCTGCAGTAAAAGATTCTAGACATCAGACTTTTCTGTTAATAAATTCCATTGTCATGCTGACACATACTTTCTCTGCCTCTGCTGTCACTTTTTCTATACAAAATTGACAGCTGCAACAGGAAGAAATGTGAAGTACTCATTCCAGATTAACTTACTACACAGCAGCTATGGAAGTCTCTTTAAGGAGGTTACAAAGAAATGAGATCATAATTGTCATAGGTGAGAGCTCTAGCCATTGAGATACTAGACAGAGAAACAAGGTTATGATTTGAATAGAGCTCTGTCTCTTGCACATGTTAAGGAGACACATGATAGGTGAAGCCTGGAGATGAGAGAAGGACACCTAGCTTGTGAATCCTGGTAAAACTTAAGTTTTATTAGTTGCTGAACTGCTCCAAACTGTCAAGGATAAAACATTTCTGAGTAAAGCCAGAAGCACAGCTTTAGGTAGATAAAGAGCTTTACTGTTAAAAAGTCCAGTGATTAAGAACTTCTTCTGCATCTTCAGGGCTAGATGACATTTAAGTGTAGACTTTCTTGAAGGAAGAGCTATGCATGCAGAGGTGAAGACTGGGGTTAAGGGCAATTGCAGTGATTGGCTGAGGAGAGCAGGGGATATCCTAGGCTTGACAGGAGAGAACTTTCAACAGTGCAAACACCAACCCTTACTTCTGTAATTTCATGTGACTAAATAGACACAGTCATTTCCAGAAATGGACAGATATGTGTCATCCTTACTGTGCTCTGTGCTTTACCTAAGTTTTGCTACTTTGCTGCAATCCAACACAGAAGCACAAAGACATGGAATCATAGCATTGAATCATATAATTGTCAGGGTTGGAACGGACCTTAAAGATACCTAGTTCCAACCCCCTTGCCATCGGCAGGGACATCTCCCACTAGATCATGTTGCTCAGAGCCCCATCCAGCTTGGCCTTAAAAACCACCAAGGATGGGGCTTCCACCACATCTCTGGGCAGCCTGTTCCTATGCCTCACCATTCTCATGTTAAAGAAATTCTTCCTAATGTCTGCACATGATCTAGTGGGAGATGTCCTGGCCAATGGCAAGGGGTTTGGAACTAGATGATCTTTAAGGTCCCTTCCAACCCTGATGATTCTATTATCGCCAACTTATATCTAATCAGGAAGCACTCTCTAATGGCCTAAAAAGATGTTGCACTATAATTTTTCAATTAAGTTTTTTTTCTCAGTCACTCAACCACTGTGGGAGATATAGCTTACCCTTCAGAGAGGACCTCTGATCATTACATGCTAACAAGAACAGCTGATACCCGTTCATGCTTCAGCCTGCAGTTCAGCAGTTGTACATTTTTAAAGCAGTACAACATAGAGGTGAGCAGATGATGTCCAGAGCAGAGCAGAGTTATGGAAGAGGATTAGGATAATCTGGGTTTTAAAACTGTTGATCACATTTGGGAGACTAAATGTTATTTGTCTAGCTCTGATAAAATTTAAAAACAAACAAAATAAAATACCTATTTCACTTGAGATAAAATATCCAATTTAAAAATATTTCAGATCTGAAAGAGATTGTACTGCAGTGTTGCAGTCCTCTTACCAGGTGTGTGATGCCATGTAGTCCCCATGTTTATGACATATACTTTGTGTAGTCCCATGGTTTTTCTGTATGTCATGTATTAGTCTTATATTTAGGCATGTATTTCTTTATTTTGCTAAGTCAAGGCTTTCCCACGTAGTCCAGGTTTTTTTCTCTGTGTGAGACTCCAAGATCTCTCATAGCCGATACAGAAGTTGTCCTTGTCCTCCTGACAGGAATTCATGCCTTTCACCACAGGGAGCTGTTCTGCCTTTGGACAGACCTCTGCAAAGGTCTGTCAGGGTAGCTGTCATGTGCTAGATAATTTATCCAGGCTGATGACATTCCAGAGAAGGATTTTCAGATTGTCAGAGATGACAGCAAATGTTTTGTTGCTCTTTTGCTTTTAAAGATTAGATGGAATTGTATGAATCATCCTGCAGTTATTTTACTGAGGACTGTCATAAGTGTATTTCCATCTGTTTTGTAAACCTGTAATTCTGTTGAGTTTCTTGATTTTTTGTACAAGAGAAGAGTATGCAGGTGAGACATACCACAACATCAGATTCAGGCTTTAATCAGCCTGCTGGATGGGAAGGAGGGGAAGCCCAGCTTTCCAAGCTAGGCACATAAGGTAAGTGGCATCTGCTGCAGGGCACGTGTAAGTAAGAGCTAGGTTTCAGGTGCACTTTTTCCTACCATTGTCTTCCTATGAAGGTCATATTATTCCATCTGGATTTCAAGCCCTGTAGCCCATAGCATATCTATGTGGATGTGTACTGACTGTTGCCTGAGCCAAAGCTATCTTCCTGAGCTGATAAGCCCAGCTAAGAGGCAATCTCTTCCTGCCAAAACAGGTACACAGGGCACAGAGATACAGAGATGTCTTCAGTTGTGTGAGACTCACATAATCCTGCTGTAAGCCTCCTTAGAGCTGGGCTGATGAGATTGCTAAGGAGAAAACTCAGTTTGACTTAAAAATTATAGACAGACATTGAAAAGTTCCACCTCACTGATGTGAATCATGTGCAGGGAGGAGGGGGCTCTCAGTTATATTCCACATTGCTGTACCATAAAAGGGCTGCCTGTACATCTCTATGTAATTCACACAGGTCTGTGTGCAGCATGCATAGGGTCAGCAGTTGAAAGACACCACACCCCTCATTATTTCTGTTTTCAAGGTGAAGGGTAAAACCTATATATTTGGTTCTATATTCTTTCAATACTTAGTCTACCTATCAAACATTTTAGAAAGTTTTGTAATGCTAACAAACTGGTGGTAAACATTGTGAACTAAAGCTAGTACAGGCCGATTTTTTTTCCATGGATTGAAAACTTTGCCTCTGTGTGTTTGTTCCCCATCTCATGAAACAGACTTCCCTGTCATTCTCCTAAAAAGCTTTGCTAGTTCAGGGGTGCTTCAGTCCTGTGACTTGGTTCCTTGGTATTCTAACCCAATATAATATAATAAGGGATGTATACAGATACATAAGGTCTATATACAGATAATTTGAGGATACCTATAGTGAAAGGCCATTTTAGTCCTCTGTATGGTCACAGGAATCTGGGACTGTGGTACTAACATTTCCCATCTGGAAGCCAAGCAAGGGGCAGCATTTTGCTGCTGGCATTCTTTGAAATGGAGAAGACAGTAGTCGAATGCTGTAGCCACCCAAGAACTGAATGAGCAGATGCTATTCATTAGGTGCCATAAGGAGAAAGATAATTTCAGGTTATTGTCTAATCATCCTGACATGCCACATACTGCACAGAGGGTTTAAATGTTCTCTGCTCTGAAATATGGAAAAATGAGCTCTGCTTTCCAAAGTAAATCAACCCAGAACATGAAGACATGAAACCTCTTTCCAACAGACAGCAGAAGTTACTCAGTTATGAAACTCACACTGTTATCCAGGTGTTTCCTAAGCTGCTGTTGGCAAGAGCTGACTGCCCTGCTATACTGCTCCTGGCAGCAGCCCAAGCATCTGCAAGGGCAGCGTGACCCCACCGGGGTCTTGGGAGAGAGGACAAGGAGAAGGCATCAGATCCACATGGAATATCTGGCTTTGATGTTACTCTGTGTTTACCATCAGTTTCTGAGGGATAAGACAGGGACTGGATTGAGGCACAATCTGCCTCCATGCTGCTGTTCTGACAGCAATTCTTGCAAGAGAAGGCTGTGCACTACAGCTCTCCAGGCCAGCAATTCATCAGGAAGAGCCTAAGGAGTGCTGGCAGATGCTTTCTATCTGCTGAAACTGCCTAGCATATCATAGTCTGTGCAAATGAAACCACTTGCTTCATCACAGAGATATTGTAATTTCTTTCATTCATAACAGAATATCTTCTGCTAATAATAAAAGAATTTAAAGTTTCCTGATAATGTCATCCCTTTCACCCAAGACACCCTTATGAAATGCCTATTTCAGATACATTGTCTTCCTTAAACTGTATATAGCTTTAGAAGGAAGAAACCATTGCCTCATAAAATTCAATGTATAACAACTACAGATATTTCATTGTAGGTACTAAGACTGGAGGATGAATTTTGTGCTTCATACTGTATCTATACAAAGCAAAATCAAATAACAAATGGGATAAAGGCAAATAGCTTCTGATGCAAATATATATTTTCTATCTATTTTGAGAACCACATTTGCAGAATCCTGCATAGCAATATTAATACCATGTGGAATAATTTCTGAATGTTGATGCAAGGTCGTAATATTTTCATGACTTCTTAAGCTTTCTTAACCATATTGTTATTCCAGCACTACTTTTTTTCCTCCACAGAGGTACCTTTGTTTGTTGTTTATCTTTTTGTTGTTGTTGTTTGTGAATTGTCTTTCCATTGATTTATTTAGTATTATTGGTTTTGTCCTCAGTCTTTTTGTGAAGCACATTTTTCTCCCATCTATCCTCATATTCCTAATTCCCTTCCCTCCCTTGCTATTCTGCTTATCTTCTGTTAATTCCCTTTGTTTCCCATCTTATTGTGACTCCTAGAGTGTGAACCACATCGCCTCATAATCCTTTTTCCTTCACTCTCTGCTCCCAACACTTATATTCACACCCACAGAGATGCCATCTCTACTACTGCCTGACATCTACTCATAGAAACTCCTGTTGCCACATTTCATCCCTCCCCACCAAAAAGAACATCTCAGACGTTGTCATCCTCAGAGACACCTGTGTTCCTGGATCTTCTCACAGACAACTTTCGTTTTGTCGACAGACACAGTGTTATATTCTTGCTTTTTTCAGCTGTCAAAAAGTCATTTTCATGTTTTCATGCCCCCCATATTCTCTCAGTCCTGGTTGTGTTTTTTTTTTAAATCTTTCTGCCCCAAGTTCTTCCATTCTCTGCACTTACCTGCCCAGTTGTGTGACCCTAGAAGACCTCTTTGAGCTGCAGCCTTCTCTCTGACACGGAAGTACTAATAACCTTAAGGCGGGTCACAAAAGCTTCATTATATTTTCCCTTTTATTTTCCTTTAATGGGCAATAGTTTGCATCCTCATAAGTTTGTGATATATTATCCTTTTTCACTGAGGATAACAAAAATCCTCAAATTGAAAACATAAAGGAACTATTTTGTTCTTTCATTCCCTAACATCTTCTGCTTGACTTGATTTGGGACAGGCTGCTGAGAAATCCCCTGGTTACACAACAGAGACTCCTGGACTCTCCATGAGTCCCTATGTGACTTCTTTGTGAGTTTATTTTAATTAATTCAATTCTCTCTTTTATGTTCCTGCTTCTCACAATGCTTTACCTCTTTCTCAAATGTGCTTCACAAATGAAAAGGGAAATTGATTCAACAACAATCATAACAATGTTCCACTTAATGCAATTTGTTTCATATTTACTATGTGTGGTGCTGTTTCGAGTAGTTGTAAAAATACCCAAAACATTTTTAATTCCCCCAGTTAGGAGTGGAAAATCCAGGGCTTCAATAAACAGGGGGAAAAAATAACTACTAGAGCGTAAATATTTGCATGTGCCTCTTTCAGTGCCTTGGGATGGGAGGAACAGAAATACACAAACATTTGGAAATTGGTTGAGTTTGTGGAAGTGTCAACTCCTGACATTTGATAGTATCCTTGAACCTTGCAGGGACTAGAACAACCAGGGTTGTGATTGTGAGATGCATCTCCGTATTTTTTCAGTAGCACTGTGGGACTACAATACAGTGCCTATTGTCTAGGCTGTAGAAGAGCCCAAAGCTCTGGTTTCAGCGTGTGTTGCATCCTGAGCCTGTGCAGTGGCAAGGCCTAGGCATTGTGAAGCCCCTTTCCATCCCTATTTGTCTCTAATCTCATGTTTCCATAGAAATTATATGCAATCCCATGGATTTATGGAGCTGAGGTGTATTCCCACAAGGGGCATCACTTGGGTAGCAGTGGGCAAACTACACTTCAGTATTGTAAAGCACAGTACTTAACCTGCTTCCCTGGAGTCATAAAGAAGGCATAAATTA
>VWZY01004406.1:53990-108088 GCA_013399075.1 Chloroceryle aenea | reverse complement strand
TGTCCAGGTCCCTCTGCAGCATTACCCTACACTCCAGCACATAGACACTCCCCCCCAATTTAGTGTCATCCATGAATTTACTAATGGTACACTTGATCCCCTCATCCAGGTCATCAATAAAGATGTTGAATAGAACTGGGCCCAGTGCTGATCCCTGTGGGACACCACTGGTCACCAGACACCAACTGGGCACCATTCACAACCACTCTCTGTGCCCAGTCATCCAGACAGTTTTTAACTCGGCAAAGGGTGCACATGTTTAAGCTTTTTCAGGAGGATGCTGTGGGAGACTGTGTTGAATGTTTTGCTGAAGTCTAGGTAGACCACATCAACAGCCTTCCCCTCGTCTACCAGACGGGTCACCCAGTCATAGAAGGAAATAAGACTGGTTAGGCAGGACCTTCCTTTCCTAAACCCATGTTGGCTGGGCCTGGTTTTTTTTGGTTTGGCCAATGGTTTCCCCTGGGTTTTTTTTGTACATGCTGCTTGATGGCACTCAGGATGATCTGCTCCAAATATATGTTTGATATATGGAACATATATATGTTCAATAAACATGTACAAGTCATATTAAACTGAATGGGAACTTCTGTTCAGGATGGTCTATGCACAGTAGGTAAATGGCAGTAATACATAGTAAAATAAGTAGGATAGATTGCAAGTAAATCTCAGTTTTCAAGATATGTACTCGAGTTCATACCTTCTATTTTTTGTCTAGGATTAACATCATTACAGTTCACAATCCTTTCTTCAAGAGCTGAATTTCCAATCATTAATGCTATTCTGATGTCCTCAATTGCTGCTAGAGAGACATCCAACTGTATTAATTTTACCTCTTGGCATAGAACTGTTTTCAGACCATGACAGCTCTTTCTGTAAAATGCCATTCATATTTGACAGCTAAGTGGAAAACAGCAATCCCTGTTCAGGGGTATCCATTCCATCAGCCAGTCTTGAATTCCATCAGTTTTGTGGGCTCTAAATTAATTAGATTAGTAATATGTGAAACCTATCCAATACTCAGAGTATTCTAGTTTTGGAGGGTTTTTTTTTTAAAATATATTGTCCTTATTCTCTACATCCGTGTTTGGTCAATCTTTTTCAATGTTCAGACGTGGTAAAAGCTATCCTGGAGCTACAGATCCCTGTATAATAAATTTGAACTTGTACTTTTTTAGTTACATTTTAGAAATTCCTTAGAAGTAGCCAGCAGACCATGGCGTGAAAAATATCCATCACCCTTGGCCTGTTCTCAGAAAACTTTTCCCTTTTTCTCTATCCACGATGGGGGTTTAAAGGCAGCCTACTAATGGGTTCACATACAGCATAAAGTAACTTCCTAACTGTTCTTAACCTATAATAAATCCCTCACTCCAGCCCTCAAATGAAAAGAGTAATAATTCCAGTGATTACTAAAAGGGTCAGTCTATGAACAGAAGTGAATTCCACCTAATGGGCACTTGCTTCTTTAGCTCTGCTTCTTTAGCTCTACTTTGTCAGTCCACAAAGTTCTTCCCTTCTCCTTTTCCCTTTCACACAATGCTAGTCCTTCCTACTCATCTTCTGTGGAAAGTCATACAAAAATGCCATGGACAAATGAAAGAGAATGACAGATTAGATCAACACACATGGTTAAGGTGCTAGAAAGTTGGTCTTGCTATACAAAGAGAGGTTTTATAGGATTCATTCAACACACTTGTCTAAGCATGGATCAGATTATATTTGAAGGGTATAAACATGAAGAAAGGGTATGAACTTTAGTAGTTTACTTTCTTGCATAAGAAGTAATATCTGAGTGATCATGAGTGACTACAGACAGTGAGGAAGTACTCTTACAACACTTTACCAACTGACCCAACAACATTTTTACCAGTTACCCAGGTAGCTGTGTGCACACTATGAAGTCTTGTCAGTCTACAGCCCAGTTTAGCATGAAAGCAGCTCTCAGGCAGCTGCCTGTGAAGACTGGAGAGGTACCAATCACTTTTCTGGGTATGTACATGAAATCTCAGGTGGAGCCAACCAGGATAAGGAAAACTGCACGGGAAGACAGAGTAATCAGGCTGTATTGTTCTGGGTGCAACTCAGTATCTCAAACCATGCATTGAAATGCAGTTTATCTCCAAACAACCTGACTTTGTCAAAGGAAATAGGTGTCTTTGTCTTTTAATATTAAATTATAAACTGTTTCAGAACAGAGACATCTCAGCACAGGAAGATATTCAGTGAACAGTGTTATTTGCCTGTGGTCTGTCTTCCTTGTATTTCTTCCATGCTAGTCTTCTGACATTGACTCCACTCTCTTCACACAAGCAAATATTATATAACTAGATTACTTACTAAATAACACAACAGATGTTTTACTCACACATGAGATAAACGGTGAGTCTTCAAGGGGGCAATACACAAGATGAGGATGCTGACTTTGAGTCAAAAATTGATTCCACACGTGATAGGATAACATGAGAGAGAAGAGAGATTTTTGTGAAGTGCCTTGGTCTAGCGTCCTCTCATTATCTCAGGAAAACTCAGATCAAAGAAAAGCAACAGAACTATTTGTACAGGTGAGTCAATTCCAGGCACACCCTCTCACCACATCTGAAGTGCAGAAAGCAAAGGAGAAAGGCTGTTCAGGAGAGATTAGGGCATGGTGGGATGGTACAAAAAGGCAAAATGTTAACTACTAAGCAAAACTCAATCCTTGTGGTCTCGCTTGAACAATGCAGAATTAATAGATTAATAGGATTGAAATTACTGTGAAGTTTATGTCTAGCTGCAGAGAATTTCAGACATTTCAGCTCATTTTGTAATGGTCATCTCTCTAGGCTTCTTAAAGATAGACCCCTTTTCTAGAGAGTACACCACAGCCCAAAGCAATTAAAAAAAGACTGGACAACATCCAAGTCAAAGGCAGCACAGCATTAGCAGTGGGAAGCAGGCATAAAAGATCTTTCTGTAACTAATTTCTATGTTTTATCAGAAAGAGATTTCTTTTGGTTTTGATACATTCTTCTTAAGCTCATGTTCCTTTGCTCCTGTGTCTGATGTAAATTCAGAGATCATTACTTGCCTTTTTACACACTCTTTACAGTCCTTTATCACAATACTAGTCTTTAATGCTTTTTGTAACATTACAGACTCAACTGAATCCACCAGATGACATCTTGTAGGCACAATCATAGAAACAGAAAAAGAAAGAGCAGAATTTTATATCTGAAGGGCAGTTCCACACCATGCAAACTGCCCCATCTCAGTTTTGACAACATACAATTTTAATAAAAGAAACTCATTTGAATGCTCAACTTACTTATTCTTCTTGAAGCAACAAGTGGAGAAAAATGTGTTAGTACCTGTTTCACATCCCTTCCTCTCTGACAACAGACCATTAGACAGCCCACTAGGCTGGAAGAATGCCTTAAATGTGGTTGACTAAATATCTGCTTTCTTCTTCAGATTCTTCTTTGAAATATGTTTTTCTCAGCAATAGTTTATTCATGCTTGCACATGCTGTACAGGTCCATTGAATCTTGGTTCTTTGCTTGTCTGTATTGCGCTGCACATCCTTCATGACAGTGTTGGAACAGAGGGTAAAGAGCAGCCCAGGCAGTCCTCACCTGAAAAGTTCGAAATCTAATTCAGAGAATTTCTGGGATGAGAAGTGTCGCAGGCCCTGAGCTGAAGAGGCCACACTTGACATAGAGAGGGAGGCAGGACTAACAGGATTGCTCAGATACAAGACAGTCCTCTGGAACAACGTGACCCAGAAAGAGATATGAGCAGGACCACACAGGGTCCAAAGCATCCCACAGGTGTCCACAAGGCTTCTCAGCACAGCAGCTAGTCTTTCCGGATGAGTCCCCATCCTGGACAGAGCAGTAGCCACAATGCAGATCATTAAAGTGGATTAGCTGGGACTTAAATTCTGGATTCAGTTTTCAGGATTGATTCCCTCTGACATCCTTAACATTTTCTTCAAGGTCTCACTACCTCTTAGCAGCTCCCCTGCTCTACAGGAGATCAGTCCTTGCCCTCATGGGAGGAAAAATCTCATGGCATATGTCTCAATAAATGAATTGAAAAAGGACCCCAAACTTCTAGCCCACAATCTCTTGGATATCTCACCTGAATGGATGGACAGCTCAGGTTTCACTAAGAAAGCCCCTCATCTGTGCAATCATGTCCCATGGGCACAATCCAATTCAACAGAAAAATTCACCACAAATTGCTTCTTTCATTCATTCTGAGCAAAGATTTTTCATAACTTTTTTTTTCCCATGCATAAAGGGAGAAGGGATAGTTCAACTTGCCACACCAGTTCAGGGTGGAAAAAAGTATTGAAACATTCCCTCATAAATGGAGGTTTGAAGCTTTTTGGTTTTGGTTTTCTGTGTTTTGTTTTTTTTTTCCTGATCTTGATTAGGTGAGAAAGAATGTGAGAAGAGGGCAGAAGATGATGGATTCTGGAGAAGAACTTCAAAGGATTGTCTTAGCACTGTGCATCCAGTCTGAACTATGGAAACTGTCCATGAGCTCTTACAGACCAAAACACTGGTGATGTGTACAATGTGTGCACTTATACAAGCAGAAGAAACCTCACGCTTTATTTTCCTTTCTTTTTTTTTTTTTCCTATCAGCATCAGAAACATGAGCTTTGCCCCTTGCTAGAGGCCTTAACTCCTGTTCTGGTGTGTGTTCTGGAGTATGATTCAGAGAAAGTTCTTTTTTTTGTCACTGGCCCCATTACCTAATGTTTTGCAGCCCTGCCCAATAAAGATTTATTCATCTCATATGTTCCTGGTTGTGACCTTATGTTCAGCCACAGTTGGACTGCTTAGTGCTCCAAGGCTCTCGCCTCCACGTTCCAAACCCAGGAACTGCTGCGCCTGGGAAGACCAGCCTGCAGAGCCTTGCTGGACAATAAATCAAGCCTTGAAGGCCCAACAGTTCTAAATCAAGCACTCAGCCTCATCTGTTTTCTTACTGCACTAATACTGCCCCGAGGAAAATCACAAATAAGAGTCCAATATATTTCAAATATATTATTTAACTGAAGCATGCTTTGTTTAGATTCAGTTTGAACATTACATTGATTAACTTTTCTTTGAATACTTTTTCTCTATGTGCTGTTTATTATAAATGTCCCTGAGTTCACTTTTGAAGTGAAAATAAGAGCCCACTGTGAGGGTTTACATGACTGAAGTGGGCACTGTGCTCATCTCACCAGACCCCTGGTCTCAACAGATAAGTTTTCTGCATTTTTCTTATCCTGCTACAAACTATATGCAGTTGTGGAGTTCAGAAAATGTGACTCAAAAGTTTTATTTGAGAGTATTACCCTCCTCTCCCTTCCCAGACAGAAGTCTATGGGGATCATCTCTACACACCTGTTAATGCCTTCAGTATTCCATCCTTCAATGCAGCTCGGCCACACTGCATTTACCAGCCACACTGGTAAATGCATGTGCTGACAACTCATGGCAATCCTTGTGCTGAGAGCTAACAGCGGTGATACTTTCTCTGCTCATGGGAAACCCTCTGAATAACACAGGAGAGGCTCAGTGCATCCTATCACACAGCTATAAAAGTCTACCGCTGGCATGTCTTAGAAAAGGTGGTGTTTCACGTATCATGAAAACAGTTCAAGCTATGCACCTTCTAATAGATATTTGACAATGGTCAGAAGATCTTTAAGTACATCTAACTTCTCCTACTCACTGTACTGAAGGTGAAGCTTCAATTAGGCCAGATTAATGGCCCTTTGATATTTATGAGGTCCTTGATATTTATGAGGTCCTTCATGGCTGATTTTTTATCATCCATCAAACTTTCTTCATGCATTTTTTCAACAAAATGAATAAGGCTTTATCCAGGGAAGGTGAGATATTTAATTATTAATACTAAAAAAGAAGGATATTTCTGAGGCACATTGATGAACTCAGTACTTGAATCTTTCAATTTGTATTTACCCATGAAAGCATTTGATGAGATCTTCCAAATTTCTTTAATCTTTTCACTCAGCATATTTTTTCCATGTATTTCACAATCTGCAGTAAGAACTAAGACCAAGCAAATAAGGAAAATAAACTATCAGTATTACAGTAGTGGTTTTGATGTCATGGACTGGTAATAAAAAAAGTTATTTTATCTGCACTGAACTCAATGTGGACTTTTTAAGGGGCATATATTTTACTCTTGGTTTAAGAAGCAGAAAGTTGTGCGTGATGTGCTGCTGGTATCTGAAAAGTACTTTTCATGTGAAACTAGAATCATTGTGTATTTCTTCAAGAAGTAAAAGTTCACCATTAATATTAAGCCCTTCCTTCACCTTTTCTCTTTGAGAGAGAAATCAGCTGTGTTCGACCTAAAACCCTCAGAATTAATTCTGAATAACTAAAGAAAAGCAGTTTTTAACAGGATTGCATTTCACTGTTTCAGAAAAATGTGAATTCCTTTCCTTTGCGTGGATTTCTCTAAAGAGGCAAATTCAGTTCCCTTTGGATTCTTCTTATCTGAGTGAGGATGAGACTGAATCATCCCCTCTTTGTTTATGTTTGATGACAGATATTACTCTCAACATCCAAGCAATGCCACCAATGAAAAGAGGGCATCTGGAACTTGGTTGTTATACCCTTTCAAAATACTACATGGAAAATACATATATGTTTAATTTTAACACCTGAAAAACTCTATTTGCTTTAGCTGGGATATTTCTAACATTAAAATTCACTGGATTAAGATCATCATACTTAATAAAGCTATGCCCCATTTGCAGTAGTAATTTGGCATTGGTACAGCCGTGACATTATTGGCAGTAAAAGAGGCTTAGCAATTCATTAGTTTAAATATAGTCTTCTGGGACCATCATGGCACTCATGATTTAACACAACCACTTCTGTTGTGCGTGTCACCTATACCCGGGTGGGTAGGTCTTTGGACAGGCCACATGTCATGGTCCCCCTGTAGAGAACACTGCTAAACTGTCAGACTTGCCTTTGAAAATGGCTAATTTCTTTGTATACCAGTGAGTGCAAAATGCAAGGTATATGACAGAAACACTTTGAAAGCATAGACTGCTCTGCAGCAAGCAACAGGTCTAGTCTGGATTTTTCTGTTTTCTTTCTTCAGTGACTTGAGTATACATTAATGTGAAGCAGTGATAAAAGCAGAATGCTGGAATTTCAACTATCCAAATTAAAGGCAAATAATTCTGAAACAGACTACAAAAAGAAAATATAAACTGTATTGCAGTTTCACTTGTCAGATGTCTTTTTCTCTCTCAGCAGTGAAAGAGAGACAGGCTCTTCTCACAACAGACAGGATGAAACTGTTTCCTTGGTTAGACAGCTCACCCTTGAGGTATGCTCAAAGAATATCCTTTTTTTTGCAAGTCTATACTGCAGCTTCCAATTAGGGTGGCAATATAAGCAGCAAGAAGCAGCAGGGGAGAGAATAAGATGTTCTTTCTCTTCAGATAGAAAATTCTGTGCTGATAAAAAAGTTAGGATTCAGCAACTCAGAAAGTTTCTTTGCTTTTATTGTGCTTTTATCCATGTGAGAAAATTCACATACATGTGCATGACTGACTTCTTTCTTGGAGGTCATTGGAACTGCATCTCTCAGAAGCTGAGCTATTCAGAGAGCTGGAAATGTTTGTCTGATCTTCTGCAGTAACATTTTTATGGAGAAAAGATCTTTTCTCCTAAGAATATTCTAATCTGCAAACGGAACAAAGCCTCTTCTCCATCTGATAGTGGTAACTAAATTTGGTCTGGGCAAAATAACTAAGCAAATCCTGCTGTTGTTTCTACTTGCTGCTGAGTGTTGATCTTTTGTAGTCATTACTAATGCAATATGAGCTGAGAGGTGGGTTTTTTTTTAAAAAAAAAAGAAAGGTGGACAACACAGATACACTGCACAAGATTATTTCCAAGTTTCTGTTCATCATCAAAATTTGAGATGGCCTTACAGTGATAAGGCAATGCCAAACAAGGAACAACTTGGCTTAGATACCCAGGAAAGCTCTATGTCAGCAGGCATTCTAAACAGTGCCTTTAGCAAATCTTTGAGAAAATAACCAGTAACACTCCTATCCCCATATCATATATTTTTTTAATTATTTTTTTTTTTACTGATACTTATAAAATTGACTTGATTATTTTCAGGCTTGACAGTATACTAGTCCATGTTCATGCTTGCAATAGATTGCAATGCTTCAATAATATGCCTGTTGTTTACTTGGAAGCAGAGAGGCTAAGCAACACCAACCTCAATCAGGCATGAAAGCAGAAGCAGGTTTTTGTTAAGCTTGAGTTCTCCTTGACACCTTAGCAGTTTGTGAATTTTTCATTGATTTTTGCCTTTGTAACTGTAAAGTAACTTCAGTCAAAATAACTGAGCATTGTCAGGTTCCAGGTCAAAAGTATGTCAAAAGTAGAGTTTTATATGATTTCCACCCAACAGTAAATCCCTCCATGCATTTAATATTCAGCCTAAACTCACTTGAAAAGTTTTAGGTTTTGCAGTGAATGTTTCTCACAGCTCTAGGCTGAAGACAGCTGGAATGCTATAGTACTCTCAGTGGGTTTCATCCAAACCCCAGTTAATTTCATAGGCATCTTCATGACTATGAGGAGGAGTGGATCAAGGAAAAGATTTTGCTGGTGTGCACAGTCAGATTCTCTAACAGTATGCACAGGACAGTGCCAGACAGAACAATAACACAAGATAGCAATGGTCTTTTTTTTTTTTTCACTTACTATTTTAAAGAGGCAAACATTGAGGGCAAAGTTCCTGGGAAACGCCTTATGAAACACATTTCTTCTTTTAGACTCATTACTGCAATAAACATCATTTTAAAGTCACAGCAACAAACATTTTCTGTCAGCTGTTTAAAATAGGCAATCTTTCACACCCAAAACAATCAATTCCAAAACAAGGATGACAACCCCGGGTAGACTCTGCTTGCCTGTGGGTGTGTATTCTGGTATAGTCTGGAAAGATAGCAGCACACAGCTTGCCTCAGCAGTGCATCATTACACTTTTCTAATACTTCAAGCACATAAGCTATCTATTGGGCAGCCAGCTATGATGGACACAGGCAAGGTTATTTCTGGACTCTCCTGCTTAAAATCACAAGGGTCTAATCCACAAAGAGATTTAGACGCCCAAGAGTCTCAAGTCTCTTTTTTCCTCTGTTTATCCCAAGAAAGTCCTCTGGGCAGCTACATTTCTACAGATAGGTGCCACAGAGCCTCCATTGTCCCATCTACACAGAGCACCACCACAGTGCATAGTTCAGCACCAGAGGGATCCAAGAGGATAGATGTACTGTCTTCCAGTATCAAACACACATAGACCAGCCAACAAAAGTCCTGAGCTTTTGTCAGAGAAATTTTTTTTTGTCAGATGTGTGGTATGACTATGTGTAACCTACATCTGTGCAAGGGGGCTCTGGTGGGTCCTTTATATGAATGCAGCTCTGAGGGCAGTAGCTTTGGATGGCAGGTAGGGCCCAAACCTCAGGAAGGAGATGATGTTCCATCTCACTGGCAAACTGTTATTCAGAAGGCATGTTGCCTCCAGGCTGAAGCCTCAGTTTTCAGGGTTGGTGTCAGCCTTGAATGCTTGGAGATGTCCTTTTAGGTTACACATGCTCCCTGCACACAGGCTGACTCATACATAGGAATGTGCCTCTTCAGTCCCGTCTCTCATTGTAATGAATGAGGGGCAAAGAAGTTATTTTGTAACACATTTCATGAAAAGGAAATGTTAGTTTATTTCCTTTCCCTTGCCTTTATTGCCTTGTCTTTTCCTTCATAGTCATTATTTAAAGGCCATGAAAACAAAAATAGCCAAATAATAAGTTATTTTCCCCTATTTGAAAGTTTTAATTACTAACTCTTATCTGTAGTGAAAAACTTTATGGAACACTGTTGTTTGTTTTTTTTTTTTTATCATGCAGAGTAGGTTAAAAAAATCTGAAAAAAATACTTTGAAAACATTACAAAACAGAAAAAAAAAATCTTTTCAACAGTCCTTGTTTAAATTATTTCAAACGTAACACTGCAAATTGCAAGTTCCCTGACATCCTACCTGTATGTTTGATCACTGGAGGCAAAGATTGTCCTTCCAGGAAGAGGACATTCAAGGTTTCCCATCACTCAAAGTGTCCTACATGAAGAATGATAGACCTGATGGTAACCTGATGGTAACTTCTGGGCAGGCACGTGGTCTATTAAGCTGCGTTTGGAGAACAATTTCCTGATACTTACAAGCTTAACAAACAATACAGCTGGTTACAACAGTTGAAAATGAGGCCCTGTGGGTCAGATCTACAAAACCACAAACATACCACCAAATAGAAAGGATTACTAACCTCTATCCAAACGGGGCTCTCTTGGCAGGTTGTATTACGCAACTTTTCCAAAAGCATGTTAGATATTGGCAGACCCTGAGAAATATCATCCAAGTCATTTTCTCTCTCTCTCACTCTTTTTCTTCTTTCTTTAATAGTCAGTCAATTTGGTGTCCTGGAGAGAGAGAAAATGTTCCATGAAGAAATCACTTTGAAGCTTAATTTTTCACTGCCAAAGTACTTGGGACACTCGTTTTTTCCAGTTTTTCTCTAACTCTTCTTATCACTACTGCTGACTCATCTCCTGATGCCAAGGGAAAAACAGTTTTATGGGAACATGAAGAGGTCACAGCTGAATTATTTTGGCCGTTACAAATGTCTTTGCAACTCATTCTCTGTGCTGCTATGAAACAGATTTTCATAATTTCTGGATCAAAGCTAGTGCTATGGGGCAGAAGGATGCTCAGAGTGGTGGAGAAGCATGTAGCTTTACCTCTCAGGCAGAAGGAGCAGCTCCAACCCAGCTGTGGTGAACATTACTCTCCTGCATACTGCTGAAGCAGTACTCCACAGCCATCCCATTCACCTTTTCCTGGTGGGAAAAAAAAAAATAATTCTTTAACCTAGCCTGTAAGTGCTTATGAGGTTCAGTAAATCAAGATGCTTCTGGAGGACACAAGATCACTGCTCTGTTTTTCCCTGCCTCCAAAACTTGCACAAGGAATTTGTATAGAAACAAACCAACCATTGAATTATTTATCCCTCCTTCCCAAAATCCCATGTGCTCTCTGTGTATATATGCACATAAATATATTTGATAGCAAGCTAAGTAATTCCAGTGAATTTCACCTGCACTTGCTGCCTGCAAATCTTTGTCAGAGAAGTTATGAAACAAACAATTTTAGCATAAGTTATTTGCAAATTCCTTTAACAAAAAATTCTTGGATATTATGCTGTTTCAGAATAGTTCACTGTACATATGTGTAATGACACTGTGTGTAACTTTATCCCACTTATCAATCATATGGTTTTGTGTCTGTTCCCTTTTCAGAGGCAGAACATTATGTGATGAGAACATAAACAGACTATGCGGCTGAACATAGCAGTGACCCGCAGGGAATCTGAAAGCCTTTCTGCTTTTCTCAAGATTTTTCAAGACTGAATCAAATGAGTGTGTGTGTGTGCTCATTTTAAGATGCCAGACATAGTACAGGAAGAGACATCAAACTGAAAAGTTACTTCTGACTTTCAAGAACCACTCCTGAATATTTTCCTTACCATGAACTGCAGTGTACAGGCCATGAGGTCTTTGTGAGCTAGTAGGCTGTTTAGCTAATCCTCTTCAGGTGAAAATAAAGATAATTTTACAGACTGCACATTAAAAATGAGTCTCAAATTATTTTAAGGCAAAATGACATATTCTCTGTAAGAAAGGGCAAGCTTGCTCATGTCATGAAATGGGTTTGCCTTGCAGTTCTCACTCTCATCAGCTGAAATATTGCATAAGCAGACTGAGCAATGCATCCACCAGGCTGCTGCATTAAAGGGACATGGTGCCAGCCTGAAGACAAAGACCATTGCTGCTGCATGTTGTGCATGACACCATTCTGGAGCAAGTGTGTCCTTTTCATATAACCTACTTCATAAACACCTTCAAGCAAGACTGACAGAGGAAGGCTGCTCATGTTAGGCATTGTCTTAGCTTTTAGGCATGGGATGGTTGCTACATGATTACCTTTACTATAAAGAAGGTTGTTCTGAACAGAGCAAAAGTAAATTTTTTCTGCTTAGGGAGTAAAAGATTAGGATGTTAACACATTTGAAGAAGGTCCAGCATTTGGGTGCAGTAAAGAGAAGGTCTTGAGGACTGCAGCATCAGAGGTAAGGATGTACATCTCTCCTAAGTCCTGCTTCAGGCACACTCTTCCTTGAATGAAGTTCTTGGTGCACTTTATTTCATCTTGGTCAGTTACTTGGAATTGTCACTGAAATTTGAAATATTTTGCATTAAGATCTGCTGTGGGAAGGCTGGAATAAGCATAATGAAAAAAAGCAAGAATATCTCTTCCCAGGACATATTCAACCTGATGGCTCAGATTGCTGTTGGCATCAACTGCTTTGGAGCATTCCCAGTCCTGGCATTCATGAGAGTAGTGATAAAATATGGCTAATGTCTGTCAATCCCTATTTCAACAGTGAACTTTACAGTTGAATAAACATACTTCTAAGCACTGTGGTTTGATTTTCTTTTTAAGCACGTAGCTTCTTTATCCCTTCACATAGAAATGGCTTCCATAGGAAATTGAAGATAAATAAAAGAGATGGTTCAGTATAGACATGTGGTGTTCATCAAGAACTTCCAAATCAGCAAGAATTTTCCTTCACAGAGCTGGAAACCATCACCATACCATCATCATCTGCTCATTTGGATCCCACTACCCACCATGGCTGAAAGTCATTAGCCCTTTTTGGGACTTCAGAGTCTCCAGATGTTGATAAGATGGGAAAAAAGGATAACCTATCATCATGGGTACTTGCCTATTTATATTCCCAGACATGGGTCTTGAACCAGTTACTCCTTCCATTGCTATTAAAATGCCAGATCACCATAGCCATCACAATAGAAAAGTTTGCTTTCTAGGACACTAAGGATTGTCTTGGCCATTCATCATACAGAAGCACAAGGCGCATTTATCTCCTCCCATCAGATGGGTACTGTAGGAGCCTGACTACTCCTAAAAGGACTAATGCCTCAAACTTTGTGTGGTGATAAGATGCATTGTGATGGAAGGGTAGAATGAGAAAGGCCTGACTAGAATGGGGGAGGTGTGGAATGTAGCTACAGCCTTGGTCCCACACTCAGGCTGAGGCTTGCTCCTTTCAGATAAGAGAGTTGACTAGAGAGATAAGTTTTGTGTGGGTGGGACAGTGTCCTTCCTTCATTGCAACCATGGTGACTAAGCCAAGAAGAGGTCACATAGTGGTCACCACACTAGAAGGAGCCTCACCAGAGGGCCATCCAGTGTTAATTAACTACAGGGTCTCTTCGACCCATGACTCAATTGGTGGAAAGGGTTAATGCTATCCCTCCCCTTCTCATGCACACATGCTTCTTCCTACATAAATTAATCCCATATCTCCAGTCTTCCTGTATAAATTGGGGGGTGCCACCCATATCCCAAGTGTATAAATGGACAGTGGTATATTGACTGGTGTGCACATCACCAAAGAACTCAAGGTTGGCCTGGTCCCATGAGATGCTGCTGGATCCAAGAGTGGTGATACATTACTCTCTCTCTCTTCCCTTTTCTTTCTTCTACTCTTATGAAATATTTCACCTTTTAAGGCATTAGAAATCAAGGCTTTCCTAAAGTACATACACTGCTTCTTAGTTTAAATAAAATTAACAAATTGATTACTCATTTGGTGTCATTTCACCTTAATTTACTCCAAGGGAGTCCTGAATCTCACATGACCCTCTGTGCTACCTGGTGTCACTCAGCAATTGGGTTGTGACAGGTACACATGTGGCCACTTAAATTTTCCAGTGGTGAGCAATCTTTTCCTTTTGCTTTGAATCCAGACAGGATAAGCATTAGGTATCATCTCTACAAGAGATCACTGTCTCTCTTCTGTCCAGTCTGTAGGAGATATGAAAAAAAGGGTGCTGATTCTCATAGGTAACATCACAGAGAATTTTCAAATGCCCTAGAAAGAATTAAAAGCATCAATAGCTCATAGCTTAACACCAGAGCACATTTCTAATAAAAAGCAGTAACTGTCTTTACTATATATTTATCTACCCCTGGAGGTTTCTTCTGAAAGTTTTTCCTCTTTTTGCCCTGATGTTTCCATTTAATTTTCTTAGGTTTTGGGTTGGTCGGTTAGTTGGTTTGTTTTTCTTTTTCTTTTTTTTTCATGGCTGTATTAGCTCCTGTCAGTTTTCAATTAGCTGCTTTCGGCATTCATGCTCCTTAAAAGTTGTAACTATTTTGTTACTCCCATTATATTCATTCCCTGGTTTGCACTTTGCATATATTTATGCTAATCCAGTAGAGGCTTTGTCCTTCATGTGATGCAGTCTAAGGCATAGGATATCTCAGAGACTATTAAAAAAGGACACACCTACTATAGATGGCAGTATCTTTTGTCAGCATGAGAGATGCTTTCCATGGCCCTGGTGGATGAAACAGGACTGGATGTGCCAGGTGAAATCCTGTCTCCATCAGAACATTTGTCACAGTTACAATTTCTCCATTTTTATCTCCTCTCACCACAGCTCTGTGTCAAATCTTGTAGAATGAATGTATCCATTCTCCAAAACACCCCATTTTCTAATGCCATTTCAGGGCATGATGAACCCCTTGTTGCTGGAGGCCACAAAATGACATCTCTTCCTGCATATACAAAGCCAACATTTGTGCTTAAAGCATGTGAAATTTTTTCTTAGTTGACCACACCAGGGAATTTGCATGCAAAGCCCTTTTCAAGATAAATTATTCTATATATACCCTGTATAGCGTCCTGACAACTAATCCAGACTTCTCCATAGCAGAAACAAGGCATCTTTAAAGGACACTCATGCTTAAGGTTGACAAGAGACAACTCTTTCAAACCATCTACAAACATAAGAACATTTTTTCTCTACCTTTGAGCTATTTTCCCAGGAAACATGTTGAAATTTTTCCTCAGAACAGCTGACTTCTTACCTAAAGCAGATGCAAGAAGACGAAGTGAATTTGTGAGTTTAATAATAGCTCCATGTTCGCCAGGGAATGTCACTGCATACCTACAGAAGATGCTGTGTTAGATTTCTACGCTGAGTCCTTCCCAGTTACTTTCCCAGTTTCCATTTCTCTGATGTGCTTTTTGTCCAATAGCAATTATCATTGTTATATTTTAAAATTAATTTTACAGGCCAATTTGATCATGTGTGGGTGTAAGGAAAAGACCCGATTCCAAAAGTCTGTAAAACAGGTTACTACTATTGGCAACAATATAATATTCTTCTACTGTTTTTATAACATACAGCCAGCTGTACTTGATTCTTGTGGAAACTAGTCTTGAAAGAAGCTTTGATATCAATATGTTTCCATCACAAATCCTTTGAGTGTTTCAAAGTGTATGGACATTATGGTAGTAGGTTACTATATGCCTTGATGAAGATCTTAACCCAAGATGTCAATACCAAATAAACTCTCTTGAATAAGTAGCGATGCACATAACACTGAACAAAAGCTATTATCTCTTTCAAGCGTGATAGCTGGAGGATAGAAGCAACGCGACTGTGGCACAGCCCCAGGCATATGGGCTTCTCTTGCCTAGTTGCTTCAGTAATGAACTGGATCAAAAATGGCAAAAACCCATCAATGTGAGCTTAGTTTTTTGTTCAAGAAATATTATCTCCCTCCTGCAGAGGCAGCAGTTTTTTCCCATGTCAGCATCCGCTAGCATGATTCTTTGGAATAAAATGTAAACCTTTTGTTCATCATCTGAAATGTAATTCTGTAATTGAGCTGTGGCAGGGTGTAAAGAAAAATCTCTCTTCAGCTGCTTATTTTCAATAATCTTCAAACCTTGTCTATGGTTTTACTTGTTACTAGGGCACTGAAACACTGATCATAATAAAGTAATTGCCATTTATAGCTCAGCAGACTAACATACAGACCTACACTGAAATCACTGAATAATTTATGTTCATACAGCTCCCAGATCATTCTTTCTTCACATTTCAAGGCAGAAGACTCAAACCTGGCCATTTCTGGGATGGAACTTCACACCTTGGGGCCACAATCCATTTTGAACAGCCAGCAAGTTCACAAATCTTTTCCATGTTCCTCTCTAAGAGAGGGTCATGGGGTCTCAGTGTAGTCAATTAACACAGATTAGGTCTTGATTCCATATTTTACCACAGTGTTTGTTATTTTGAGCATAATAAAGTTTTTAATGTTTTTTCTCTCTTGCTTAAAGTTAAGCATTCATGCTTAACCCACTTCACAAAAGTTTTATGAAGATTACTTGATCGTTATTTCTATTATGTTCAGCTACTGCACTGAAAAAAGGCATCAGAAGGATTTCTTAAAAAGGAATGTTTGTTGTCTTTCAGCTGCAGGTAAGTTAAATAAAATGAAGTCTCTTCATCTCCCTTCTTAAAGAGTTGACTAAAGCACCCATATGTATAAAGGAACTGCATCTTCATCAACAAGAAGTTCTGTTGACTGTTAGAACTTCATCCATAATCAGTTCATTCAACTACATTAAGCACATAAATAGTCTTCTCCAGAAGGAACAACATTCTACCATGCAGGTTTTGTGCATATATACCTCTGCAAAAAATCCTGATGCCAATATATACAGCATGCCAGAAAAGTACATACCAAAAGAGCAAGTACTGGAGTATTCCAGTAACCTGAGCACTAAAGGATGTTTTTGCAAATCTTTACATTTGACAAGTTAATTTTCTAAAGTACTGTTTACTATTGCATTAAGTGGGTTTGAATTTCAGGTAGTAATAGGATCCTTGAACTGGTTTTGAATTCTTGTTGTATTCTTAGAACCAGTTTAAGCCTGTCACAGCAACCCTGCAGAAAAGTCCACAGTTCACTTTTTTCCTTCATTTACCACCTTCATGTAAGGTCTAGTGATATGTTTCATTACCTTATTCTTCAGTCTTAGGTAAAATCTGTGTCTGAAAGAATCAAATGTTATTACAAATTTTCATATGTATTGTTGCTACAAATCTGGTAGACATCTGGATTTCAAACTCCTTAGTGTGAAAACTTATGAATCAAGGATTCTTAGTTGGGACCCTTCTCTGTCTCTAACCTCTGTGTGGGAAAACCTTATAGAATTTAGTGCAGCTAAACCTATACTCCAGCCTTCATACAGGCACAAAAGCTACACTTTTTGTTACAAAACAAGGCTCCCAAAAAGAGGGGTTTCATTTAACAACCATTGCTCACTTTGGAGAGCATGGAATGTGGAATGCTTCTGAAAAACTTCTGTAAACACATAGGCATGCAATGGCCATGCTTAAAAATGCCGCTCTTAAATTTTGTTTGCAGACATCACCTTTTCAGATCTATTCTTCCAGCTGCTGAAAACACAGTATATAAACCAAACTCTGGCACTTACTAACTGTGCTGAAAGACAGCAGATATGCCCTGCCTCAACCTTGCTCTTCAATGCCTGCTCCAGAAGCACCTGGCAAACTGCAGATGAGTCTTACCAGATGCTTGGAGAAGAGCTGGGAGCAGATGTCCCTCTGCTGACAAAAGCAAAGTGAGAGCTGAACTCCAGCCCTGTTGACTTCAACTTCTTGCCACTTTTGAAGAGATTTATACTCCTGAAGTGTCAGGAAAGATAACTGCTGCTTTTGGTTTCTCAACAGGAGAGTAGGTCTAGAAGTCCCAGACAGAATCTAAATAGACAGGATAGGAGTTATGACTAAATTAATGCCCCATGATGGGGTGATGAGTTTGTTTAGTACACATTCTTGTACAGATAAATATTTCTGTAAAACAAACCTTGGAAGTCAACAGTCAGGATCTAAAAACCAGGAAGGTAGGGAGATGCACTGGGTATAAACAGCTAGGTAGTAGCTGTGTAGGCTGCAGGAGTGATTTCTGTGAGGAGAGGCCGGGGAAGTCCCATGACACAGCCATCTTCAGATGGCTCCAGCAAACCCACAGCAGGTCACAGATGAGCCCAGCCGCCACCCATAATGGTGGTGCNCTTCAAGGCCATCACAGTACAAGATGCTGGTGACACCCCTAAGGATTGCAGCCTGGGAACAACCCATGCTGGAGCAGGGGTAATGAGTAAGAAAGAACAGAGAAAGAAAAGAGTAAGGAACAAGGAGCAGCAGAAAGAAATCACTGACCTCAACATCCTGCACTGCCTGTCACCCTGCCAAAAGGACAGACCATGACCTGCAGCAATACAGAGGGGAGGGTGCAAGCAGCTATGTGGGTGCTTTGCTGCTGTCTGGGGCCAACCTACAAGAGGAGGATATTCACTTTAAAATGCATGATCAGTTTTGAAAGCAATATCTGTTTACCACAGATATACTTCTAAAAGATATAAGAAAATGTCATTATGTTGCTAAGAGCCCTTTAGGCAAAGGATATATATCATCTTGAAAATCAGCAAAGTCTTCTAGGTTCAAATTGGTAGCCACCGTCTCAATAATATACAAAATTGAACTAACTGGAAAAAGAGATTCTCAGTTTGGGTTTCAAGTGGGAGTACATCATATGCAGCTGAAGGCTGAAGTTTCATCCTCAGGCTGTAAGATACAGATCTCCAGACCTTAATGATAATTTGAAAAGCAAATTAAAAGCCAAAAAATCAACAGAAACAAGTGGATCTTTAAAATTCTTCTATTAGAAAGTTTTAAAGTGGCTGAGGAAAATACATTATCCAAACAGATTTTAATTGACTCTTACTTGAAAAATATCAGCTTCAACACACCTGGATCTGGTACCTTTTCATTTTGTCCAGGTTTGCACAGATATTATTGTTGGGGGCAGAAGAATTCTGACTCATCACTACCATTCAGATCGAAGAAGTTGTCAAAATAGGTGAAAGCTCTTCTTGATAACACTGAAACAAAATTAATAAACAATCCATAGTCTATCAATGTCATGTACTTCCATTTGCTGTGCAACTGATTATCATTGACAGCACGTGCTCAATATCTCACAGGATCAAATCAAACTGACAACAGAAGTAGAAACATTGACCGTGAGTCCAAATGCTGACTATTTTTTGTGCACTGTACAGTCAGTAATTTATACACTTCTATTAACCAAGCCAAACAGCCTTTGCCAGATAACCATGAATATGATCTCTAACTGAGCAAGTATCAATTGCAACTCAGTCTTGATTATAAATCTGAACTGAGGCTCCAAAACCTGTTTTCATACAAATTCATGTGAAAAGCACAGTCTTCAATGAGCATTAATTTATACAGTCCTGATTTGCACCCGACAATCTACATTTCTTTTGATTTAGGTATAATAATTGCCTGGGAGCTTCTGCCCACATCCAAAGTGGAAAAAGGAAATGCATAAATGATAATTCATCTGTGGTCCTTGATGCAATTTTTCAAAAGCAAATACTGCTTTACTTGTTGTAGCATACAAAAAGCTAGTGAATTCTCTAAAGGAGTACTAATGTTTTCTATTGGACTCACTGTAGCAACTAGACAAAAGGTAAGTTTTCAAGCACAAAACCACTTCTCTTAATGTAACCTAAAAGTTCATCCATTTTCCCCAAATCTAACTAGTAGCAGAAAGAGGTAAGATGATAGCTCTCCCCCAAAACTCGTCCTTACTTTTACTTGAGATTTTATTTAATGTTTAATATCCTAGTGAACATAAAGGAGCAAACTGTCAGCTGCTGCAGAGCAAAGCACCTTTCCCTTCATCTAAACCTTGCCAGGTTTCACTTGCTGAGAATGAATCCCAATGCCTTCTCTCCAAATTTTTCTAGTTTAGCAAACTGCTAACAGAGTGCCAACATTTCTTGATGTGTCATGAGGTTCTTTGTTCCCCTGAACAAACAAGGCACTAAAGGCCATGAGCATACAAACATAAGGAATAAGCCTTGAAGTCAAAGAAATGCCCCAGATGGTTGCAGGGTGGCCAGTATCAGGGGCTCAGGAGGGACCCAGGCAGGTGACAAGATGATCGGAGATCTTTTTCAAACATTCCCTTCAAACAGAACATTTTCTTTAGACCTCATGGCTCACAGAGTAGCACCTCATCTGTACATCTCAGTAGTTCTCTTGAGTAAAGAAGACACTCCATGATTTTTCCAGCCTGTATTGAAAAATAAGTTTAAACACATTCTTGCCTCAGCAGAATCCAGGGTGGTTTCTGAAACAGTTGGGCCTGATGGTGTTGCAATAGCTGAAATAGATTGTAGCTGGGCTGCAAGAATCCTGCTGGCAACTCTCATAAACTCATTTAAACACTGAAATCCATTTAACTACATTTGTAGGTGTTCTTCAGGTGTTTGTTATTATAAGGAAAATGGGAAAAGTTCTCTAATAGGACACTTTATGGAAATGTGTTACTTAGCAATAAAATACCTCATGCTGAAAAGTCACACACATAGGACTGTCTTCCATTCAGGTACAACAGAAGAACATTTCTATTCCAAACACACAATATTCATTAACTGCAGTCAAACATAAGCCACAAGCAAGGAAAAAATTCAACCTTGGAAAATTTGCAAAGTATTTCAAAAGAACAAGAATTCAGCATCTAAAAGGAATTTACTTATTTACACCAGATGTTACAGATGAAATGCAGCCTTGCAAGAGAAGATGGATGCTCTCCAACTGTTGAAACATCAATGCTTTTTGAGGTATGACTAGAGTGTGAGAATGACAAAAAACCCCCCAAACCAACTGTCTACTGCATATCTTTTCCTGGACTTCTATGAACTTGAAAAATTTAGCTGAATGTTTTATATTTAGGAGTGTCTTGTAAATGAAAACATCAAGATGAACCCCAAAACTTAATCAGTGCAACTCATCTTTACCATGATAAGAAATCCTTCTGTTAACATTAATTTATATATATGGGCAGGTCATGCAACATATATATTAATACAAGACACCTCAGCCCCCCATGTTCTGAGATACTCTGTACTTAACCATTGTAGGCAGTATTCTGCAGTTTTTGCCACAAATGCCATCAGTCCAGAGCATTTCAAAGTAGAAGATAAGCCACAGCACAGTGAAAACTCTGCTCAATGTGAGCATCTCTCACCTGATACCAGTGGTGCATAGAACCTCCATCAGAAAGATCTGTTGTCCTAAATTTGAACTACAAAGGATAAAGGTTAGTGGGAGTATAATTTAAAATGTCTCTTTTCTTATTTTATCTCCTTTAGCTGCTCAGAGAGTAACTTAGTTGTCCGAAAGGGTAAAATCCTCTCTATCTTGGTTATTTCAGACAATAATTAGATCTGCGTGTAGCCAGTGTGTTGTGTTCTCCCTTGACAGTTCAAACCAGAAACAATTCAGGCATAAACTCCATTTAGTAGCTGCTGATAGTATTTTCCTCCCCCAGCTTTGTAAGCAAATGCAAACTATAACTTTATTGTCTGCCCTGGAAGCCATATGAATTTTGTTAAAGGTGTGGGGCCTGATCCAGTTCTGCTGGGCCTCCTGGAATTTTTTCAGCAAACTTGTTTTGACATTAATTGGACAGTAAAAAATTCATTTGACCTCAGGCATAACCATCACTTTTTGAGTTGATTAGTTAAGACTGTTACACACACACACACAGACCAAAATTACGCTGTATACAAAAGAAAAAAAAAAAAAGTCCTGAATGGATATTTATAATAAAATTTAGGTTAGCTATATGTTACGCTCATTAAGCTGTTTTCCTGGAGAAGTTTAAATACAAAAGCCTGCAAAGAGATTTAAGGGACTTTTCTGTATGGAGGGAAGGCAAAATCATACTAATAAACCAGAAGAAGATAATGAGGTCTTTGTGAAGCCCTCTGTCTTTGACTTAAGTTTCAGTCTGCTGAATGCCAGAAAAGGGGAATATGTTTCTTCACTGAAAAAAAAAAAAAAAAAAAAAAAAAAAAAAAAAAAAAAAAAAACAAACAATGAACCACCTGAAAAACAGAGAGTCTTTATCTGCCATTAAAACAAGCACAGTATGGTGAAACTGAGTATGCCTGTAATTTGTTAGATGGTCACTAGGCTAGTATCTGAGACTCAGCAATCTGCTGACTGCTCATAAAACCATTCTATTTAGCAACAGTTTTGCTGATACCGTGTAACAGATTTGCTATATTTTCTCTTTCTTTCACTTTATTGCAAAAGATATTTATACAGAAACAGAAAGCTCACTTCTGAGGAGTTCCTCTGTTCCTTCTGGTGTTTCTGCCTCTGTTATCACAAACAGATGATCAAGACCTGACATGGAGTATCAGCTGAGAGAACTGACAAACCCTGCTGAAGAAAAAGGCCATGCTAATGATTCAGAACAGAATATTCTCTCACGAGGACTCACAGAGCAAGGCTTCTGGATGCTGGCTTACACTTGCCATAGATTTACTGGGTAATCTGTCACCTCAACCTTTGTGTATGTTTGTGTATACACACGTAATTTCTAGTGCATATGTGCCCCACATACAATTATTTTCCTTTTTTATTATTACTGATATTTAAAAGAACAAGGAACTGTTTGGCTTATTTATTGTCTTTGTCATGAATCCTCTTACAGTGTGTGGGAAAAGACTACTTGGATCTATTTTGAATTAGTTGTCATGGATATTTCCATATCCATTGCATCAAGCATCCATCCCACCACTCATCTTCCACTGGGACACCTTCAGCACCCACATCTGTATTCTTTTCATTTTATCTGCTACTGCTAAACACATGCCAGTAACAATCTCACATCTTCTTCCTACTGGCTGCCTGTTGTAGGGGTTGGAGTTGCAGGTTCTTAAATCATTATTACATTGACATAAATTGTTATCATACAGAAATGTTTGTCTAGTTTTAAAAGCTGCTGAAAGTGCTATCAAAGTAGATGGACACTCCATAAACAAATTCAGATATGTATTTTAAGGCAAAGAAACCTGTCTGACTTTGATTGTCACTGGGAAACTGAGTTAAAGCAACACAGTGAAGACACCCTTGATCCAATGTAAAAGCATGCTCAGCAGAAATTCTGCTGTTACACTAATTGCAATTGCAAAATTGTCTCTCCCTTGTGAGATTTTTTGCTATAAAAACCCCTCCATCCTTGTTCTCAACTAGGAGGGACTGCTGCACAGAACATCCCAGAGCAGTTAGATAAAGGGTAGCAGCTGCATTACTGATGAAAAAAGCACCTCATTTTACAAATTTGCCAAAATCAAAAGTTCCCACTGATGTCTCATTTTCTAAAGACCGTAATGATTTGTCATGGCTATTTGACCCAAGTTTTTTGCCTTTTTAAGTTCAGAAACTGCTGCAGTCACTGCCATAGGAGAAGAACCTGGTTGCTTATGGCTTGAAGGAATGGATTAACCCCTCCACAGAGCTCCAGAAAGCAGAATCCCAGAAGGAAGGAAGCACTAGGCAAAGGGGAAAATGCTGCTCCTGGAAAGCCTAGGCTGCCTGACTTTATAGCAAAGGCTTTGGGATGAAGTGAGTGAGCCATTGTTTATGTTTATGGTTGTTTTAGCTAAACTGTCTGGAAAAGCAGAGCTCTGCTGCTGACCTTGCTGCTCAGTGCCTGGGAGAGTGTTATGGCTTGTCTTCGCATTTTAACTGTTTTCATTAATTGCCTCTGCTACATCCCTCAGTAAAGCTGATAGAATTCCACACAACTAAAACAGAAAACAACATTTCAACAACATAATGCTTAGTATTTCATTCCTTTCTCCTGAAGTTTTAATGGCAAAATAATGGAAATATAACATGGAGATCTAAAGTTACAGAAATGTGGTGTGGAGGCCTGACTGATGGGATTCAAACAGGGACGTGACTGTGGGACAGACCATCAGAAACCTGTTCTGAGAAGTGAGGGATATTGTGGTAGAGCTCTGACACATCTGATGACAAATTTCAGACTCACCAGAGAATCTGACTCAGTTCTCTCCACAACTGTCGTGCTTGGCTGTGATTCAGCTAAACAGATTAGCACTTGAAAACTGTTTGCTAGAGATGCAGGTGGGTAGCAGATTACAGTTATCAACTCAGAAGAAACTTTGTCTTTGGAAAATAATTTGTAATTTTATAACTAATCCAAAATTACTTCTGCATAATGGTCCAGGTGTAAACAGTACTGCGTACTGGTCCTGCCATACAAAAAAAAATGTGCAACTACATTGCTAGCACTCTGTTATGAACCCATCACTAGAGCCTAGAATTAAGCAACACCAGCAGCAGATGACACATATTAACAAACAGCCAATCACTGGGTTACACTGTTTTCTTCCAATGTCTCAAGACGTGGTCTGCTTTCAGGTCTGATAGTTCAGATCTCCAAGGAAAACACAGGAAGAGTTGTAGATGACTTGTGTGGCTTTTCCTTCTGAGTAATGATCCTATTTAGCGGTTCTTGCAAGAAGAATCTTTCCACTGATGCCAACAAAAGTTGACCATCATTCCCTAAGGCAGAGATGGTGAAATGTTTTGGTTTCTCTAGCTATATTTGTTTTAAGAAACCGTTGAGTTTCCTTGTGGGTAACTGTAGGCCTATACACTATCACTGATGTTAATAGTTTGCCATGGCTGTTGAGAAGGGGACTGGCCTGTACTTCAGATCAAATGTATTTATCTATGAAGATCCCTGCAAATTTTGTAAATCAACTTCTGGCTGTTTAGTGATGCAGTTTCAGTGAAGGACAAGGAAAATGCTGCACAACAATTCAAGGAAAGGAGGTTATAGTAAGCAACTACAACTCTAGAAAAAAATAAAGGGAACTGGTTATAAATGAGAGTTGTTTCATGAAGTCTCTTTAAGCAAAGATGCAACTAAGAATCTGACCAGTCATGCACTAAAACCAACAAGAAGCTTTCACATAAACCTGTTGAACAAAGGCTACAACTACACAAACAAATAGAGCAGAATTGCATTTTCTGGCTCATATTTTGCATCCCTGTCCCACACCCCATCTGCTTCTCTTTTCTCCTACAATAAAGTAACCCTGTCCAAACTGCTTGTTAGGAATAATTCTGGGCCATGCTGTGCCTGAACCATGTCAAAGCACTACTCAGACACATGATTATCTGCCACTTACTATGCCTGGGAACATGCTAGCAATTACATGATTGAAGAACAATTCTTCGAACTGTGTCCCAGACCTCCCCTCACCTGCTCATATAGACATAAACAGAAAAAATGGGACAAAAACCTCATGAGGACTGGCTATAGTACTCATCATTTCTCTTCGCTAGGTATTAGATTGTGCTGATGTCTGCTTTTTAGGAGGTTCTAGTTTCATCTCAGCTCTGGCTTGAGGTTCCAGTTCGTTCATTCAGAAGTTGTGTAAATGCAGAGTGTGATTATTAAAACAAAATCTGTTCACACCTTAAAAATTTCAATAATGAAGAAAATACTACCCAGTCAGCACATACCCCATAAAGAAAAAATATTTCAAAAAGGTACACTTGGACAAAAGACCATTTGGGGACACAGATTAAGCCTGGACTTCCACTACTAAGAAATTGTGCAGACAGGACAGTGCTGCTACACGCAGAAGTGTAAGCTTGTTGGCTGGTATCTTTAACCAGTTATTTGAGGAAAAACACAGAAAGCATATCTCTAAAAATTATATACATTATCTTATAACACTAGGTTCTAGTCTGAATTTTAAGCTTTTAGTATTTCTTGTAGGAATAAAACAGAAATACAAGCACTGTGAAGGTAAGAGTGCACTGGAGTTTCCATTTCCATGACACTTTATAAATGCTGCCATTCCATATGGTGATTTTCAAAGCAAACTGCTTCAAAAGGAAAGGAAAGCTTTCAAAGCAAATGTAGTGGCTGTGCTCCAAGCAGAGGAAGCAAGGAGTTTTCAATGTATACTTGAGGTTTACAGTTCTACACTAAACTTTGGCACAACTCACAGCTGTTTTTTTAGCAGAATGATCAGTTTGTAGGTACTTGGTTGTTTTATTCTTTTTTTTTCCTTCATGTGATTCTAGAACTCCTTTCTGACACAGTAATTTTACTTTTCTTTGGAAATCTCTCTGAAAAGCGCATGATCATTATAGAAAATCAAAGACCTTAAACTTGACAATTTGGGGAAAAGAATTAAAGACTAGTGCCAAGTAAATTTTCAGGAGAGAAAGAGTGACTGCTACTGTACATGATGTACCATGACCTGTTTCTTCAGCAGTGTTTGGATGTTTGCATTTGTTCAGCTGTGTTTGATCTCTTATCGCAGCTGGCTATCAGCCTGCTGCAGCTGCTCCTTCTTGACCTTTTGCTTGAAGTCTATTTCCTTCCCAAAACCTGCTAGGATGCACAGGGCTGGGCTGCACTTCCTTGAGGACAATGAATGACATTGTCGAGGGCTTCAATACCTGCTAGGAGGCTTGTTCTGAATGTGATGTACATTAAGAGGAGTGTGGTTACAAACAGCAGAACAGGAGTGCAGAGGAAAGGAAGAAAGATCTACTGATTCTTATAGTGTAGTTTCTTACAGCAAACTGGTGAAACTGAGGAATACCTCAAAATATATATCTGTATTAGAACTGTATTTATTAGAACTACACTGTGGAAGAGAAGCAGCACAGCTATCAGTCCATCTTACAATAAACACCTAAAATCAGTCAATGGATCTCCAGCACTTGGATGCAATAAAAAACCAAATCTACCCAGATTAGTGGGACTGTAAGGGATCACTTAAGACATTGTGTTGTTGCCTGTAGAGCAGAGGAAATGACAGAGTGACCAGGAGCAGACAAAGAACCCAATTCTGACAGAGATACAATCATTCTTTTCCTGGAGGTCCTCCCAAGCCACTTCAGGTCCTGTGGCAGGGTGAGAACACACCACCCCTCTCACTGTATCCATGTTCTCTGACAGAAGGAGCAGAGATTAAGGAAAGAAGTTGTAACTCAACAGTTTATTAATTGTTCGGATTTTTTTTTAATGAGGTTAAATTTTAGGCTTTCAGTCTCTGCCTATGCAAAACAAATAATTTGCATACAGCTGGGGTCATGATGGACAGTCCCTCTCATGAAAGGATTTGCAAATCTGAATCTTGCCTGGCATTTCCAAGTCAGTCAGGGAATAAGAAAGCCTTGAGCTCAGCATGTTTGCAGCTGTGAATTTACAGGTACAAAACAAGTTCAAGTTACACCACTTGAGCCCATCACCTGAATGCCCAAGTGTGTGCATTTGGAGGAGGGGACCAGGCAAGTAGTAAGCATCTCTACACCCCACCATGGAAGAGTAGCTCAAAGGACAGCAGCAGTGCCATCTGTTGACTCTGGGGAGTCACCTTTGTTTATGTATTCAGCTAATAGTCCTGGCTTCCATGTTAAGGACGTTTTCTGGGACTGTACTAGGTGTTGGATAAGAATTCTCTCCAGAGACACACTGGGAAAGCCCTGCACTTCCTCTGTGGCAAATTTCATCATCAGGGTTGTCTCAGCATCCTCTGGGTAATGCCTTCCCCACCCAGTTGCTGCAGGGTTGCAAGCACTGGTGGTATTGACCTCTGCCAAGCTTCCCAAAGTCCATGCTTCTCCAGGTCCTTCAGCTACTTCTAGGATAAGACTTAGTGTCCCACAAATCAAATGTTCTCATCTATAAATAGCTTCCTCATCTATAAAATTGAGGGGCAACCAGCAGCTGTCTGGAGAAACCCAGAAAATAGCTACTAGAAAAAAACAAGATACAAAGATGACACTGACACAGGGTCTATGGCAATGCAGTGTTTCCCAACAGATGATTCATTAACAACAGCCTTGAAGAATGAAGGAGAGGGGAAATGGACCACCAAAAATACCACTCAAAATTTCTTTTCATTCTTCTGTTGTTGGTTGACTCTTACCTTTCTGCTTGCCAAAATGTTCTTCTCTCCCTGGTGACTGCAGGGTAACTCACAGCTGATACCTCTTGAAATGTGCTTATTTTTATTCCTGAAGCTCAGATCATCTCTGCTCTCTTCATCCTATCTTGAATCCCCCTTGGTGAAACAATACAACGAACAGAAACATTGTGATTTCTCTGTTGGGGCAGGGAAGTAGTAAAAACAGAATAGCCACCCATCTGAGCCTTACCAATAAGTAAAAACAAAAAACAAGGCAGTCTGCTGCTGAGGGTAATGCAAAGTTTCTCATTTTGTCCTCCGTAGGGGAATTAAAGTAAAACAATACAATCCTACCAATTCCTGGGCTCCAGGTTTTGAAGGTTCCTAAGTTAACTCAGCAGCCAGTCTAGCCACAACTCAGTAACTCTTACACTACATCAATGATTTTGGCATAAGCACCAGAGAACACACTTGAGTGTACACATCTGTATTTTGTAACAGAGTCTCTGTTAGTCAGTGAACAAATGTTAAACAATCCCTCGATTTCAAAAGCAGAATTCCTGTGATTATGGCAGCCTTTTCCACCAGCACAGACACGTATTTAAGGGCTTCTGTTAATTTATCCAGATGGTGCAAGACTGCTCACTTGAGGAACAAGCTGTAGATACCAGTCATGTCCTCACGAGGAAGCCAAAGAGCAGACCCACTACTCAGACATGAGGCCAGGATGGGGCTGTAGTGGGGTCAGCTCAGACCTTGCTGCCACCAGGCCAGTCTGTAGCCATGGGGCCATCCATGGGCAGGCCAAGAAATGCCATCAGTAGGTCAGGGTCAGCCAGGGACAAGGGTGACATGAACATACCTGTGGGGCAGCTCAACAAGGATGAGGGTGACAGTTTCAGCAGAAAGACAGGTCACTGAGGAAGGAGGGGGAGTTGCTGACGATAGTTCTCATCAAGCCCCCAGCTCTTTAATATTGCCCACAAAAGGCTATCACAGCTTTTGAGCAACAATACTGAATGTTCTCTGTCTGGCTGCATTTTCCACTAGTTTACATGCTAGATAGACTTCATATGTTTTAAAAAACTAATACATCTTCCAGCCCAACTCACCAGGCAGCAAGAATAGAGGATGCTCAGCTTTGAATTCAGGTTAGTGGTATGCCCCTTTGTGTCAGCTCATAGCTGGGAAGACAGACACTGGGATTCTTCTGTGCATGGGATTCTTCTGTGCAAAACTGAAATGAAAGCAGAACAGTTTGTACTTTTCCTTGAGTCCACTTTTCCAGGAACAGACAGTTACTGCACTAGGAGAAGCAAATTACTTAATTTTATAAAAAGTTTTATGGGTTGCAGTGAAGTCACCATTGAATCCAGGCAGCAACCTACATATATTTCAGTTCTATTGACCCAAGCATCAGAATCTTGTTCTTTCTATTTAAGCATTCCTCTAAATATTAGACATCTAATGAACTTTTGCTTCTTTGGTGACCTCAAAACCTAGATGAGTGAGAAACTGGAAGCAATTTTACATTTCTCATATACTTTCCACAATTTCCTCAAGATTACTTTAATTATACACAGAGAGAAGTGTGACAAGTTTATGGGGGCAGAAGGTGTAGGGGTGGTTTACATACATTCAGAGGTTTATTTCTGAGCTGTAATTCAGCTAGACAACTAAGCATACTACAACACAGAAGTATAAGACTACATATACACTTAGAATTAGATGCAGCCATAAAGAGCTTCCAAAACTGGAACACATGGAACTGTAACTCCACTGAACAATGAAATGAAGGAAGTGAAAATGCATTTGATAGTTAGCTTTTTTCCTGTCAGCATACCAGGAGTGAAAGGAAATAATAAAGAGTGTGGGGAAGACGAAGTGCTAAAAGCCTCTTCAGAATGTGTGTTTTGTCCTTAAAGAAAAAACGTACAGCAAACAAAAAAAACACTAAACACATAACCCCAGTGATCCATCCAACATTTCACAGTAAATATTTCTTGATATTGTACATTAAATGTAATGTTCTGAAAAGCGCAAAGATTTATATGCCTGTAAGACTGGCAGAAAAAGGCATTTCCGTGGTTTCATCAAAAATTTGTAGTGTATTGTATATTTTGGGGCCACTTCCTTGGCAATATCCCATCCCATACTTTTTAAGTTCTCTCATTGACTTGATGGAAGTACACTACATGGAACAAAGACAGATATGGTTTATCAAAATTTATATATTTTCACAAGCTGGATACAGGCCTTCAAGATATAGGAGAATCATATTTCACAGTAAAGAAAACAGCTGGAAAAATGCTGTTCTGAAATTTGTTCACTTTTTGAAACATTTGTAGCTTAATAGGAATACTAAGAAAGTAACGGCATCTTAAAACCAATAAAATGCTTTTCCTTTATTACCTATTTGAAGATATCTAACCTACACAAAGTTAAATTTTCAGACTAGTAAGTCACAAGGAGGGTGTTTTTAATTTTTTTTAACAGGAAATTCAAATCAAAAGCTTTGTGCCTCTAAGAACATTATGAGTTTCCTGGCATATGTTTGGCTGGTGCCAACAGGCAAGCTTAGCAGTGCCAGTATTTCAACAGAATTGGAGAGAGAGAGTCTCATTTTTTCCAAGGCAATAAATCCTCTCCATCATAAGAAATAAGAGGCAGGTCTTTTGCTTGACAGGTAGACCTATATGTTTTTGTCCAAGCAGTGGGGTGGAATTATCAAGCCACCAGTTTGCGCTGGTCCAAGAGCCCATAAAGTTCCAAGAAATCTCTCTGGAGCTTGCCTCATGATCCCAAAGCAGAACAGAGAGGATAATTAGGAATCTCCTTTGCCAAAACATACAACAGCTTTTTATTCTCCAGCTAACTTGGCCTCTTTTCCTACTGACAGTATTTATAGACTGAGACAATATGAAGGATTACAGATAAACATTTTTATTTCTCCTTTGATTGAACAATGCTTGACATACATCCGTTTTAGAGCAGATCATGGTGGAAACCATGTTGAAACCCCAGCCGCATATTTTTTTGTTTTCTTGTTATGTTTTGGATTTGTTGTTGTTGTTGGTTTTGGGGGGTTTTGTGTGTGTTTTTTGTTTATTTGTTTGTTTTGGTTTTGTTTTGTTTTGTTTTTTTTTAAACTACTGAAATGTGCAAGAGAATAACAAACATCACAAGAAATCTCATAAGCAAGATGTTAACAAATTCAAACTTTCCTCTCATGTAGATGACCAACATCCTGGCAACTTTAATTTGCCCACACAATCATTTCCCCCCTCTTATTTCTTCTTCACATTTCCTAGTATAATTTAGATTTTATGTAGACTATTAGCATAACAGGCTGGTCAAGATTCTGCCTGATTCTACTCATTCTTATAGAAAGGTGCCCAACAGGTTCACAAAGAAAAACTTCCTTGTACTTTGGTCCTAGTCTTGAATTTTCTTTAAGCTCACCATCACACTCAAATTCATTCAGCATTCATCACTTGTGTATGGACAGGGATTTCAAGTGCTCACAAGAATTGTTTCCCTAAGTTTAAAAAGTGTTTTGATTATATTACAAAATCTGCCATGAAAGCCCTTCGTTTTGTTTGCAGTATCCACACAGAGGATGGAATATGTTTAACTAAACAAACTTTCTCAACCAATTTAAACTAGAACAATTCTTTTGTGAAAATAAGACTGTCTTCAGTGTTCATCCCAGTAAATTCAGGCCGAAAAAGAGTGGACTGCAGGATCATTCATACTGTTGGTAATAATAGTTTAGTCTGACTCTGGATGAAGATATTCTATCTGAACATCTGCACTGAAATTCGGGACCCTGCAAACAAGAAGACTCTATTCAGTTCAGCAGAAACAACGCTGCATGGTGAGTGCCCTGGGACATGAAATCCCAGCTCAGCACACTCCTAACACTACACACATGGATAGAGCTGTGGAAGTTAGTGGGTGCACTCAAGTTTTTATCTGTTTAACTTCCAAGTGGGTGTGAGCCAGAACAAGAAGAAACAATAAATCTTGATGTGTTGCAACTACCAAAGGTCCCACTGAGGTCAATGTTATAAGAATGCTTGCTACCTGCATTAGCAAGAGTGGCTGTGCCTGCAGACTTGGGATGCTGTCCTTCATGCTGCTGTTCCAGTCTGCACAGTAATACTGAGTTCGTGCTTTTGTTTCACTACTCGCTTTCTGTTTTTTTTTTTTTTCGTATTTCACCCAGTGAAAAGATGCAGCTGAGACACAGAGTTTAAACTACTGCATGCCCAGGGATTTTCTGCACTCCTTGCAGAAAATCATGCAAGTTACATTAAAGAAAATCTTCCATTAGTATGCAGTGTTAACTTATATTTGCCATGGGTTTATAGTACACGTATGAATAGTTACAGCCGCTCAGATGCTCACTGATAACTTGTTATGCCAGTGCACTGGCACAGGGTAGATTTTCCAGAATGCATATGATGGTGCCATCCTTCTCCCTACCTGATGATAACTGACAAATACCTTAGGTGCTACATTCATTTTAAAAAGTAGGGAGCAGAGGACTTTTTAGAAAAGTCTCACACAACATGACAGGAGCAGCGAGGGACCACATCAGGTCCACCAGCGGAGACCCTGCAGCATGTGGCATCTTAGTGATCATTTTTGCTGTTCTTTTCTTACTTAGTCCTTGTAGATTGATTTGTTAGCATCACAAATGCACTTTCAGAATCTAGTGAGGCTCCAACATTTGTGTCTACAGGGCAAGGCACTCTACCTTGAGACTCAACAGTCTCAAAAAACAAATAATGGTGTGCATGCTAATTAACAACAAATTTCCATGCCAACTAGCCATTAGTGTGTAAAGAGCATGCCACTGGCTTATCTACAGCCTTATGAACAGACACAACAAGAAGGGCCAATGTCCTGGTAGCCCATATTTTGCAGGACAACCCTATAGATTTACAGATTTCTCTTAAAATGCATTCCAGACACTGGTTGAATAGCCAAGGAAAACACAACTTCACAGAGCTGATGTTCCTTGTTAACCTGATTTATTTCAAAACATGCTTACAAAACTCAGCAGATAGCTCCAGCCATGTATCTGTTCATCTGCAGACAGGCAAAGATCCCTACTGTACAGAAGGAGTAGACTTAAGTATCACATTAAGTTTGTCCACTGGAGCAACTACCATCATTCACCACAAGCAACAAATCCACTCAGAATGATAGTGCTGAAAGCACTGAACAATTGCAACTTTCCAAAGAACCCACACCACATAAATAATAATCTTTTCAATATACACATTTTCTAATAAGGAAGAAACTATCATTCCATTGCCAGATGAACTCAATGACTTTAAAAGGAAGTAGTTGACCAAGAATGGAAATTGTCATCAGCAATTAATGCTTCACAGTAGCTAATCTATCTAAAAATCTAAACCCCTGCTTTTGGGTGCTTTTAAATTTCTACCAATTTCTGCTTTTGAGTAAAAAATGTTTTCCATGGTGTGCAGGGTATGTGCAATGTCAAGGCCCAGATACACACGTCTCACGCTTATTCCTGCCACATGGCTTTATTAAACATTTCAACAATATTTTAATTTCTAATTTGATTCCTTCTGTAGAGGAACTGGGGTCCCCAGAGCAGCACAAGCAACCTTATGCTTATATAGTGCTACAAGATGTAGGCCATAATAACACAAGGTGAGCTAGTACAGCAATACCAGTGCTAGACACATTAAAATAACATGTCTGCAACTCATATCAAAATGTTATCACAGGATCACAGGATTTCCTATATTGGAAAATACCTTTAAGATCTAGTCCAATCATTAACCTAGCACTGACAAGACCTCAACTAAACCATATCCCTCAGCACCACATCTACACAACTTTTAAATACCTCCAGGGAGGGGGATTCAGCCACTTCCCTGTGCAAGCTGTTCTAATGCCTGACTTATCCCACTATAGGCTGTGTTATTCTCTTTGCTTCCATTTCTTCCCAGTGGGAGCTGCGGAATCCAGGGAGCACACCATGCAGCCTTTTACAGACTTAAGCGCTGACTGCATTGCTCAACCCATTTCTCCTCTCTGGATTTACTCCCTCTTTAATCTGCCAATGCTTGTTTTGTCACAGAGTAGTAATTCACATGTCAGTGCTTTCGTCTCCATAGAGTGGTGGTATATCAACAAAAATCAACAGACATAAGCTGACTGTTGTTAAAACATACAGCCAACATCTGTACTCACAATAATTCAGTGATCCACACAGAAACAACAGCTACATTTCCTAGTTTTATATTTTCATAAGTTAATGAAGAGAGATAGGTTTCTCCAGAGAGGTGCTGAAGCTCCACAAAGCATTATTTACCCTTCTTTCAAAAGCATAACTTTTGCCAAAGGAAATTACTCAGAATGCAATAAAATGTGTTATTCTAACAAAACAAAGTCCAAATCCTGCTTCCTGGACCAACATGAACTTTCCAATGGAGGACAATAAAGCTACTTCTTAGACCAGGGAAAACATTATTTGGTCATTTCTTTGAACCACATAACAGTGGTAACTAAATATAGAGAGACACACATTTCATTTTATTATGCTTTTATTTATAAGTAACACAAAAATTCCTTAACAATCTTAGTTTGATCCTGTCTGGTACATGCTGAAAAGCTTTCTCTGGTCCACTAATCTAATAAGGTAATGGCTGTCGCAAACTTCTCTCAGCAAAACCACTCTCATCTTTGTCAGTGTTTTCAAAGAATTAACTATAGATAAATCAATTTACATACAACTTAAAAAAAAAAAAAAAGTAAAAAGCCTTTTTTTCTTGCCTGTATGCTTTTAAAGCTGTTTAAAGAGGGTTTTTTGGTAGTTCATAGAGGGAAAATAAGATTTTTAATACTTGTATATATGCCTCTGTACTGTGGAGCTGTTTTCCTTTAACTGCATCACCCCAGATCTGCCCTAGATATTTTTACTAGTTTTGTACCATCGGGTGTGGGTGGGATGATCTATTTCTTTTTTAAGGGACAAAATCATAATGGCTTTTCAGTTATATCATGAGGGGGAAAGTACTTGAGTAATGTATTACTTAGTTTGTACTTGCAATGCCATAAAGTTCTGCCAGCAAAGTACTTTTTCCATCATAAACAATGTTTACATTAGATAAGTTGAGCATTCTGGTTAGAGACAAAGCTTTTCTAATGGGACTCTGAGGCCAGTAATTTATTTTTTTTCTTATGAATGAATGTCTGCACTGTTTTTAAACAGAAATTTATTTATGTTTAAATGGGATCTTCATAGAGCATTTTCCCATATAATAATCTTAGATATTTGATCCAACAAGCAATAAAATGCTAATTATATCTAGTACTTCTCATGTATTTTCACAAAGATACACAAAGATTTATGTTACTCCTTTTAAACTTCAAAATCCTATGAAATAAACAAAAGTATAAGCAGTGCCTAGTAGTAGTAAGGACCAACACAAAGGGCCAGGGATGACATTCTTTTTTTTTTTTCCTTTTTAAATTTATATTACATATTTTCAGATAAAAAAACCAAACCAACAAACCAACAAAAACACACAGAAAAAACACATAATAAAAAATACACCTCAGTAGGAAGTGTGTCATACTAACATAATTGCCTTATGTCCCAAAGTCACAAAAAAACACTACTACCAGCAAAACCAGGAAAGGCAGAACAAACAGAGCTTTTGCATCACAATAAAAACTAATTATTGAACCAAAATTATGTGTAATCTTTCATAGATCAAATGAAGTCTCTTATGCAGATGTCAACTCTGACATGCATTTCTAGCCTCTGAATTGCTTCATTTGTGTTTTAAGCATATACACCTACTTACAGACAGATGCAACAGCAGGGACAGGTGATTCTGCTAAAATAAATACCCATGAGCATTTCTGAAATTATGAACTTCGAACACTCTAGAGGAAATCTGATTCTCTGAAAGTTATGGCCTCTACTAGACCCACAAATTCATTGTCTATTCATCCAGCAATCATGGTGACAAACCAGTCTTGCTTTTTGCAGGCACTTGCAGGGTCTCTAGACGGCTTTTTTTGTTACAACCAGACATCTTTGGGACTATGGGCAAAATTCTACAAGCATCAACAAGAAGATCCTGGATGTGCAAGTTTCCAGAGGATTTTATACTGAATGTGGCCTGTGATGGGAGCCCATACTGTATGCAATGCCATGCAATAGCACCACAGTCCTAACAGAATCCCACCTGTACTTCACAGGCTTAATGCCTAACATTGCCCTGACTGCTTTTATAAGCAGTCTGTTTGCTCTTCCTTTGCCATGGCTCCCTTTGGAGATTTTTTTTTTCGTTTGTTTGTTTAAAAAAAAAAAGTGTACCTTATAGTGGCTATGTGACTTTAAGATGAATTCTTAACTTGGATTCTACTCTTTGGGTCCTATTCAACTCAGGTAGGTAAGATTGGGCTGCTTTGGCCAATGCCCAAAGGATTGACTTGCCCCATATGAATACCTTATCTACCCTTATTACTTCAGGTTTCAAGGAGCCCAGTAGCCCAGGGATTTAACACCAGGAAGAAGAATTACTAATCCATGAAAACAAAGCTTCTCAAAAAAAGTGTTGCTGTAGGTTAAGTAGGCCTTCTCTATTTGTTCAGCAATTACCCACATAGATCCCACCTTCCAGTTATTTCAACGCCTAACTCCAAGTGCATGAAACTTTCCTTAAACACAATCTTCTGAAGTAGGCATTCAATCTAGAAGAGCAGGCCACATTAGGAGCATTCAGAATATGGACCAAGACCCATACAAGTACTTTGGAAATCTCAGAAATGTAGTTGTTTTAAAAACCAGTAACTGCTGCTCTGCAAAACGTACAGCCATTTTCTAATGTTTGTTCTGCCTGACAACTTTGATTTGCCAAGATCTTCCGAAGAACAAGAAAGCACTAGTTTCAGAGCCATCCAGCCTCCAGAATGGACTTCCTCCTCATCTTTGATTCTTTGATGTAGAATATTGAAACAATCTTGAAAACAACATGATTAGAAAAAAGTTCCCATAAATGATAAGGAATGTACAAATTAGCTAACACAACTGAGCTGTAAACTCTATGAGGTCCTAGATAGTTGCTTTATATGGCATCATGATATAGTACAAAAAAAAAGGGCTCAGTCTTCCAGGTTTGGGTTTTCAGGTGAAAGACTGAATATCTTGTATGCCAAATAGCTTGCAACATCTCCAGTAACTGTGTTTAAATGATTTTCTCATAATAAGATAGTTTCTTTAAAATGTCTATTTTGCTGCAAAGATTACTAAACATGTTAGAAGAACACCGAGGTATTCAAATCAAAATGAGAACAAATTTAAAATAATAAGAGTGAATAAATAGGATCTACATATTAAAAAAAAAATAAAATCCAACTTACAGAAAGAATCCAATAAATCAAACCATTTACTCCTTGAAACAGAATGTTACTCTTTCATTGGCACTCATTCTTTCAATGCCCAGTTAGTCATTACTTCATCAAAATTACAACTAGAAGAATCAGTGGGTGTGCTAAGGCTGTCTTTAGATCTCCCAGTATTTTTTCATTAATGTTAATATGGCATTAGAACATTCTCCACTCAAGTTAGTGACTCAGAATATTAGATATAACCCTAAAGCAATCAAAGTGTCACCAATAGCTCATAGCACACTTTAGAAGCAATACTCTGGAAAATATCCTTCGCATCTGAAATCCATCACTTCCTAAGAAACCTCATAAAAATTATAACTCTATTGATGCCTGCAGCAAGGCAGGCTGTACACAAGCCCCTCTTCCACAAGTCACTTCATAGTGCTGTTATTAGCAGTCATGAGTGGTAGTGCTGGCTGGTAGGAAGCAAAGCATTGACTGTCATCATGTTGAATCAGTCACCACTGATATGGGCTAGTGGATAATGTAGTATAAGTGACCACTTCTGCAGATCATGGCAAAACATCAAAAGGTCATTATGGAGTGTAAGCATGATACTCATTTCACAGTGTGTTTTATTTAGTAATACTGACAGTGAATAGGGCTTTTTAAACGTCATAAAAAAAATGTTATTTGAAGGCATCTGAGTATGAGGCATTATTAGAGTAATCCAGATTTATGAAAAAGGAATGAAACAACCAAGTTTAAGACATCTTTGATGGGGAAGAAGAACATAAAAATAACTTTAATGTGAAAGAATGTAAAGATTTCTCCAATTCCATGTGATACTACCAAGTGCTGAATGCTACAATCAACATGAAGAGATCAGCAGATGTTATCTGTACATGTCAGACAGTTGCACATTTTTCAGCAGTCTCAACTGTTTTTTTGAAAGATTATTTTTCCTTCAGTACTCATTTCACTAGTATTACCAACAGGAGTGTTGATCTGTAATTTATCATTGCACGCTTTCACCCAACTGCAAAGCGCCAGCTCCATGTACACACAGAGACTTCCCACACAGCACCAAATCTGATATGGAAATAAAAGAGATTCTTAAATTGTGTGACAGAGACCTAGGAAGAAAGTTCAAAGTAATCTAGGAGCTGTGTGTTGTGAAGGAAAAGCAGAGCAGATTAATATAATTTAAAAAATGGAGATTATCTCTAAATGTTTCCCTTTGGATAGGTAATTAACTCAGATAATGGTTGTAAATACATGGCCTGAAGTGTTCTTACCTTTCATGTTGAAGTAAGAAATGTTCTCAAAGCATACTTACCACATTAATCAAGTCTTTCCATGTGGGAGGACAAATTATTTCCCATAAATTGTGAAGCTCTTCTTCTGGTTTTTCTCTTTAAGCAGTAGAAATCCTACAGTGATTTCCTGTAGAGAGCTTGATGGCTTGCTTCTAAATGAGTTTCAGTAAAATTAATCTGACTCCAAAGCTGCACTGTTTCAGTAGTCATTTGCATGGAAAATTGTAGTGAGGAAATAAAGCCATGGTGCATAGCTGGTTGGAACATTAGTTATTCGTCAGTCAGTTGATGAGGCACTGAAAACTGATTAAGAAATAAAAGAAATTCAGTTTATGAACACAACTGCCATAGTTGTGTTCATACCATAGCATGACTCTGTATTATTTTTTTCAGAAATGCATATTTTAATAAAAGCCCACACAGGTAACTGACAAACTTGCTGATGTAAATAGGATAGATGAACTGGAAACCAGCTAACAGAACCTTATGTCATAGAGATATCAGATAAACTCAGAACTGCACATCTCATCTCAGCAGTCCAAAGGGAGCCAACCATATCTTCAGAGCTGGCCTTAATCTGAGGAATAGTTTCTTATTTAGTTTTCACAATCACAGTTTGGTTTGGTTTAAGTCAACCATGACATGCAACAACTATAAATTTGGCTTTATCTTCAGACCCAAAATTGGCCCCTCCTGCCCAGAGCTACTAAGGAGGGCACATAAAATGCCAGAGATATATCAAAGACAAGCCATCCTTTCCTGGGATCTTACCTTCCCACTCTGTGCTCCTGAGAAGCCCAGTCATCAGCAGATATAGAGAGGCCGCTTCCCACCTTGAATTAGCAGCTGGGGACAAATTGACATAAACATAATAATAAGATGCTGTCACTCCATTTGGCAATAAAAAACAAGGAGGAACATTCCTCCTCCAGACACTCAAACTGTTCCATATGCTCTTTGTGTTATGCTAAGTAGCTGCAAACCCCCACCTACATGCTAGTCAGAGAGTAGCTGAGCAGGGAAAGGGTCAAAATGTGCTACAGATTCCAGCTGCTACCCTACACCCTGACATTTCTGGAGTAGGTGTACCTTTTGTGAAATAATACCCTGAGGCACTTGGCAGAGAATAAGGTTGTTTTCCCAAGCACCTACCATCAGTCTCTGTACACACCGCAAAATTGCTATAATCCTCATTGTTCTAAATGACTGCTTCAGCCTTCGTAAAAACTCTTTGGTTATATCAAATAAACACAAAGTTCTTAAACATACCTTCTGAGAGACTGGAGATGCAAGATATGATATACAGCAAGCAGAAAAGCAGCAAGGAGGAAGCAGGAGAGACCTCTGAAAATTACAGGATATTTTGTCTCTAAAGCAGTTTTGTGATAACAAAACAAGGAAGAAGTGTTTCACGCAATGATGAGATGACAAAAAGTTGTAAGAGAAAAAGGCATCACATAGGAAGGAGACATGAAAAAAACAGAGCAGCATAAAAAAGGAGGGAATAAGGCAATCATCACTCAGATCGCAAGCAACTATGATTGATTTGAATTCCAGAGATAATTTTCAGAGTCAGGCCAAAATAGGAATATATGTAAAACATATTCAGCACCTGTTCATCCACGACAGTCAAAACTATGCTAGCGAGCTTTCTATACAACAGTTTCTGATATTAGTGCACAGAGCCTTACTTCTGTACAAGGCTTGTACAGCTTAAGCACATCCTACAGTGGTTCAGATGGATATGCTCAACTGTCTGGGATCTTTCCTTTGCTGATTTAGAGGGTATGGTGATGAATTAAGCCTGAACCTTTTACCAGTGGTCAGGCGATAACTACAGTGGTGACTTTGAAGGTGTGTGCACCTGTGTGGTGGGGAAGAATTATGATCATAGCAACAAGTTCTTGTTCTAGGCTGGCTTACCTGAGCTTGCTTTTATTCCAGAATCCAGACCAAAGACACAGTGGTCTGTGGAGACATAACTGTTAAAGGATTTTTGGCTTTCTTCCTCATTTCTAAATTTGCTAAATTTGTCATAAAATGCAGTTACGTTATGGCAAGGATTTTCACCTTTGGCATTTCAGAATCTTCTAGCCTTAAGCCTTCTTGGTTTTTACATTATTTCCTTGTGTCAGCAAGTGGTGTAGCTTCAAGAAACATGCTGTGTAGTCAAGATTAGCAGAGGAAAACTCCTATGATACTGTGAAATGGGAGGCCAAGGAGTAAGTCTGACCCACTTGCTGGTTTGAATAAGTCCCTGCTTAATCATTATGCTTTTGAGGCAACCTTGCTTAAGAGGAATGGCATCCTTAAAAGAAAATTCTGATTTCTCAGTCCTACTAGTGTGTGTCATTGCCAGCACACAATTGCCAGCACACACAGAGAAAACCAAACAATTCACAGGATCTCTTCTCTGGCCCCAGACCCAGATTCTTCTTTACCTCCAAATTCACAGCTAAGCCTCACTGGTAGAGGCTCCTGATTCAGAAGTCTATTAACTCCTCACAAGAACAGAACCCGCAAAAGATACGATAGGGCATCATGAGAAACCACATCTTGCATTTACTTTTCATAAATATCTTCATCAGATAAATCAGGAAATAAATAAATCTTTCCAGAGTTGCCAATTGGTATAACTCTCACAGTAAAGGAAAAAAAGCCAAGTCTAGAAAGTGCAGACACGGGGCGTGCTGTTAGTGGGACGATGCAAGTTCAAATGTACTGGAAGTAAATGGGGTAAAAGGGCAAGTGTACAGAAGGCAGAAAGAAAGTTTTCCTCAGTGTGGAGACAATCCCTCTACAGTATATTTTGCTTCTTATTCAAAACTCTTTTGTTCTGAGCATGTTGCTTAGCTATCTCTGTTACGCAAAACTTGCTTTATCCATAGACCAACATAATATCCCATTGTATTGTAAGAGGTTTAGATGTTCCTCTCTACTGCAACATGAATATCCCCCCATCCACTCTGAGACCAAGCACAAGCTGATTCCATAATGCTGGACTGATACTAATTGTAAAAGCTGAGCCTATGGCACTAAATTCAGGTGCTTCACACTGTATCTTCTTGCAGTGGTGTCTATCCCAAGCAATCTCAGATTGAAATAACACATTTCATGCCATTTCTTACCAAAACAGTCTCATGCCCTCCTTTTACTTGGGGGAGACTGATTTAGTCAGAAAGCCACAGTTACTATGCCTAATTAAGAGGTTCAGCACTGCAGAGCACTTTTCATAGAATGGCTTGATTTCTGCTTCTGTAGATGATTAGACACAAAAGAAGGTGCTAAAAATGTGTCCAATAATTAAAGTTCAGCAGTTGAGGGGGCTGGGGACACCATATGAAGATCAGGGCTGAAGAGGTCATGTAGTTACTACAAAATATGTAAAAGAAAGCAGATGCAATCAGGTATTTGCATCACTCTGCTTTACTTTTTCACACACATTTGCACATTCATACTGCTATTGTACATCTCCACTAAAAGCCAGGCACTTATGTGTTATACTTATCCTTGTTATTGCCCAGATAAAAGCACCTGCCTCTGTCTTCAGTTATCAGAATTTTCAGTTACTCTTTTTAAAGAACATAATGCATTTTAAAATTGGATGTTTTACATAAATTCACACGAGCATAGTAGTGTATGTTATTTTCATTGAGACAAGCCAAGTTCTATCTGCTTTGAGTGGCACTAAAAGTGCATAGAAACATATTAAAGGCCACTTGCTGAAATAAATTGAAATAATTAAAATAATTTCTGATGATGCTTAAGGAAAAGTCATTTCAGAGCAGTAACAATTGATAGTCAGTCAAATCTTGTTATTTAGCCATAGCACATGAGATTTATGTTTTGATCTCTATTAGTTCTTTAATTGTTTTTCCTTCAAGCATTGATTCATTCAGATTTGGTAGCTCTCTGGGGTTGTTATCAATTACTCTAAAAGAATTTGTCCTGAAAAAAATTGTCAGTGCTCTTAATAAGTGGCAAGTCTGAGTGCTTAGCTGCATAATTCATGAATATCAATTGCTAATAAGAACTCCTCACTGAAAATACTAAAAGTTCATTGCAGTAACAACAACCTTTAATGCAGAACCTTTTCTTGTAATCACTGTCTTTATAAAAAGGTCTCTTTGCCATACAGATGTCTCAGTGGCAGACAGTGCTTCCTTTTTAGGAGGATCTGGGTCATGATTTCGGGTGGACTACTAAGCAGGAGTATCTGTGTGAGAATTGGAAGAAATGGCTTGTTCATCTTATCCTAAATTTGGATCAGTTACATCCAGCCTATTCTTAAAGACATCGGTGATTACAAATGCCTAGGGAACTCATAGCAGGGCTTCACTGTACTTACTATTATAAGGACATTTCAAGTGTTTCAAGTCCTTCATGATCCAACTCATTTCTTCTTATTCACCGTAGATGTCAACGAGAAGTGATAGTTTTTCCCCTGTGCAGTATATTCTTATTGCTTTGGGAGTTCCATTACTGTTCTTGATGCTAAACAACTTCATTTTTTCCAGGCCTTCCTCAGTGGTGAAATTCTCTACACCTGAAATGGTTCTTGGTAGGAAACATGTTTATCTCAGACAGAAACCTGCACACGAAGGCAAGTCCAGCCAACTTTCATAGGCATCATTTTACTGCAGAGACATAGCAGGATGTGCTCAAAAAGCCCACTGTGACCTCTGAATGCAACGGGCAACCTGTGTGTAAACATCTAATATATGACTCCATACATTAATGTAAAGTCATACATACAGAGTTAAAAATGAAAGCCACATGTCAGTGTGAGAGATTACACAAGAAAACAGTGCCGATGGAAAAAGTAGGGGTAATGAGATGAACATAAGCACTCAATATGCAACTAGGTTGAAGGATTACTGGTATTTTTGTACATGTCAACAAGTCAGATGAGAAAAATAGGGAAATTTTATACATCTCAGCATTTGGTTCTGCTATGACTTCAGTGGAGTGCTGTATTGGATCATGGCATCCAAAAATTCACATTTCAAACAGGACTTTAAGAAGAAAAAAAAAAAATCAAGAATGTTTCAAACAAGAGTTGCTAAAATGACTACAAGATGAGAACCATCAAAGGAATCCAGGATATTTAGTTCAGAAAGTTACTCAGTTACCTCCTTTGGGATTATGACTGCATTGAGGTCCTGCACACAAAGTAGTATTGAGACAAATGACTGAAAGCTGAAACTACAGAAATAAGATTTAAAGTCAATTCAACCCATTAGTCTAAGAGACAAGACTGTTCAGAGAGCTTCATTGGCCCTATAGATCTGTCAGTTGTCTTTCAGATGGTAGACTATGTGCATTAAAAGTCAAGGAGCTGCACTTACATCAAGACTTGATTAGGTTGATGTAGCAATTACCAAACTTGCTGAGTTTTGAAATCCTTAATTCACTGGCTTGTTGTCAGTCTATAATTTTAATATACAACATTTTTCTTTGTTCAGAGCAACAAAGGAATGTAAGAATATGATGTTTTATACTGAAAGAACCAGTGACATTTTCAAGTTGAGTTGTTCAATTACAGTCTTTTTCACGACAAGTAGGATTTTTTCACACGCAAAAATACGGAATAGGTAGAAAATAGTTTGAAAAACAGGTGTGAGAGGAGGCAAAAACATTATAGGACATGACTTCAGCCTCCATCTATAGCACAAGCAAAACTCAAACATAAGCCTTGCTGACAACCAGTAAAACTCCATTAGTGTTCCCTTCATTCATCTGTTGCAGTCCTCTGTGCTGCTTCTCAGACTGCCAAGCCACCAAAAGTAGCACTTCTGACCTCCTCTGAAACATCCCATAGCACGTGAATAAACCTATTCTGATTCCACAGTCTTGCAATAAGGTCCACAAGAAGAGACAACTCAGCAGAGACTTTTCCCTGAATTGCCTGTTTCTGCAAGTGGTGTGGCCAGACACCATTCCTACGACAGCCATGCACAGCTAAGCCTCCCACAGCTCTACACATGCTCCTCCATTATTCTCTCACAAAAACCTGCATCCACCTTTCTCCAAAATAACATCAGTTTGTACAAGTCAGGATGCGGAACCAGGTTTTGTACTGTCGATTTTCTGGCAGAAGTAGCTGAAAGACTTTTGTTTTCCTGGACTGGCAGAGTTCCTCTATTGATTTACCTTATCTTACTTGACTCTCATTGACTTGACTTAATTTGATTTCACAGATATTTAATTTAGCTACTTAAGACACTAGCACTAACTGATTAAAGTTATGTATGAGTACATTAAAGTGTATCAGATAAGGGGGATCCCAGGTGGGTATGAAATAGCTTTGACTGTCCAATGTGATGGCTATTGATTTGCAAAATACTGTGAAAACAGAAAACTGTTTCCAGAGATCTGCCTGACTGCAGTTCTACAGACCCCTGCAGGAGCACAGAAAAGATAGTAAACTTCAATCAAGTTTCTATATTGTATTAAATAAAACTTACTAAGGGCTAAAAAAAACCAAACCAAACCACAACTGTTTGCATCCAGATCTAATTAAAAAGCTAGGAAAAAAACCTGCAGGGTTATTCTGGCTTCATGGTGAAGCAAAGCATGGAACAGGTCTAGATGAAACACTGTGGAAATAGGCATGAAATCAGATATGAATATTGCAAAGAAAGGTTTAAATAAAATATAACCAATGGGAATCTCTTAGTAGATCATAATTTTGTTTCCAAGCAGATGAGCTTTGAAGGGAAGATGTTTAATAAGTAACATTTCCCTAAGGTAGTGAGAGTCACTATGAAACTGCAGTAAGAAGAGAAAAAAAAGGAGGGGGAGCTGGAGTGTGGAAGCCAAGTGCAGCAGAGCAAGGAGCAGCAATTAAAAACTGCTACTACACAGTGCTAGGGCATTTAAACAAACCAGAAGATTGCAAGGGGTGAGTGGAAACCCTGAGAATCCTCCAGAAGTATTTTAAATACACAGAAAAATACGTCACATGTGAAAGACATTTTTAAACAGTGTTACCAAGAAGTTGAAGGAACCACACAATAAGATTACACCAACCTGCAAAAAAACCACCCCCAACAGACACATGTAATTAACCAGTTTACAGAGATGAACAGATGGCATTAGTAACAAAAATGAAAAATGCAATAGCTGAAATGAAAGCAGAGAAAGTTTATGCAAACTCTACCACACATTAGAGACTCGCAAAAAGCTGGTTAAAAAGCTTGTGCACGTACACAAGTCACAAACAGGGGTAGAGGCGATACACTGAGGAGAAAGGGGCAAGCAAGCAGCATGGGAAAATAAAAAAAACACCCAGCATTCAGTCAATAACAATTGTGCAAGAAGCAAAAATAATACAAGAAGATAACTAGTGATGTTGTATAGAATCCTTAACAGAAAAAAAATAAATAATGTATTCATAGAACCATTGTGTCAGGAGGTTCAAAATCAAATTCACTGTCAATGATTTCTCACATAAGACATTAATGAAACACAAAAATAAAAAGGAAAAGTTTAACCTTTGCTAGATTATATGATCCTGTTCTGGCAGGGGGGTTGGACTTGAAGATCTCCAAGGTCCCTTCCAACCCCTGACACCCTGTGACCCTGTGGCATCCCCAAGTAAAAAAAAAGATCGCAGTAAATGAACAGGAAATCAGAAACCCAAACCAGAAAACCACCACTTTTTTCTTTTCTTTCTCTGTTAAGTCTAAATAGTGACAATTAAAACTCTACAAAGATCAAACTGAGATCTTTAAACAACAATTAGCCACATGAGAAAGTATAAAGACTGAAATTTCACGGAGGGAGTAAAAGTCACAGCTTCCAACTTAAAAAAAAAAAAAAGTGCATAGATTAACTTGCACTATAGACACAAAACAAGCAAAACTGAGTAACACCAGGGTGATTATGAGTCATTCAGAAGTTCATAAGTGGTAACACACTTGTTTCTTACTGACCCTGAAGAAGTAGAAATGCTCCTGCAGATATCCATCCTTAGAATTATCAGTGCAATAATCATTAGGATTTTAAACTATCTGACATGTTCTCAAAGACTTTGACATGGTCTGACATGGTCTCCAACTACATTCACCACCTGAGACAATAAATGGAGTAAACTTCCACAGGATACTCCCTCAGCACATTGTAGCTTGAATGTTGATAAGAGCTGGAAGCCAGCTACCACATCCTGAAAAATAAAGTGGTGAATGAAAAGGCAATCAGCATGAGATCAGCCAGGCAGAGCAGAAGTATCACTCCAGCAAAAGGCAGCAAGCTGCTGGATTGTACATCAGCTTCATTATCAACAGATGGTCAAAAAATACTTGGAAAGAACATCTAAAAACAAATGTCTACATGAAAAAAGTCTGGCTAACTGCTGAGGCAGCGTGGCCTTGCTATATGAAAACACATTAACTGAACACGAACATCGAACTTGCAATCAAATGGAAAGTGGCAGCCTTCCCTCTTAACTGAGAATTTTAAGGCAGGCATTAAGAGGAAACAGGAAAACAAAGCAGAGGTATCCAGGCACTTGTATTTGTTATTCTGTAAGGCCAGCCCTGTGAGGGGAAAAATTCTTCACTGTGCCCATAAAGACAAGAACTGCAGAGATAAGCTGAGACAGCTTGAAAGCACTACTTAAAAGGCAGAATGGATCATCAAGAACAAGAGTGTTGTCAAAAGTCTGAGCCACCCTCAGAGAGAAGGCTATTTCTGAACAGCCAGAATTACCAAATTCAGCCAAGGGCACTGGGGTAAGTGGTCATGATATTTACAGAAGTCAAGCTAAGTGGCAAAGAGATGATGACAGCTCATAGCACTACCAGAAGATCATGGAACAAAGCTGAAATGGGATTTTGCTGCAAAGCTACCCATCTCTCTATAATAGGAAACAATATTCAAAATGGAGAGTTTAGAGTATTGCTGATAACAAAGAAAATTTTAAAGGAAAAAAAAAAAGAAAAAATAACCCAAACATCTCAGCAGAACAGTATCACAAGCCAGGTGCTGTCTTGCAGTGAGTTTGTAGAAATATGTGCATACTAAATTACCACCATATTACCATCACATAAGGAAGAAAACCAAATCTTCTATTAAAATCCCAAAGAAAGCATTTTTTTAAATAGAAAGAAAAAGAACACTTTTGGTTTAAGAAACCCTGCCTTAATAATATTAATGCCAAATTATTTCAACATGTGATATGAAGAGAAATGTATGTACATTTTCTATGGACCTCACTGGCTCCAGCATGTTTACAGATAGAAACAACAGCAGAACTGATCATTCAAAAGAAAGATGATTGCAAAGTGCCCAAGAGGTCCAGGCCTGTTAGAAATACAAAGACTTGGGCAATATCAATCTTTCTCACTGTGAGAAATTGCTACATATGTGGAAGAGCTTATTTCTGATTTCCCTTCAGTGTAGAAGGAATGAGCACATCACTAAAATACCATTAGTTTGGAGAGTATTGTGTTTCTTTCAAATTAGTGTTAACTTTGTATTGACAAATACACAAAGCCAGGTAATCTACCCTAACCCGAGGTTATTTGGTCTTACATTTACTGTCTCAAACAATAATGACAGAGGGACAAGTTACGCAGTCTACCTGTACAGGGTGCTATCATCGTTAATAAAAACCTGGAAACAATTTTCAGGACTCTTTACTTGGTGAGGACAGCACGTGTGCAAGAAGAAACAGGACCAAGACACTGCACTTTTGTCTCCCATAGAAAAAGAGGGAACTGAGTCTATAGGATAACTTCTCTGCTTTAATTGCTTTTAGCCACAGGGGGCTCATTTGGAAGGATTTCCTATCATGGATGTGGGTGTGTGAAGGTATGTGAGAAGGAAAATGGTTCCTGATTTCAATCTTCTCTCTATCCTGCTCTTTTATGCTTAGCTGCCTACGACTCCATAAAATTGTCTATGAGTTACTGTAACCTACATGTCAAGGAATCAAGAACAGAAAATGGTTTAATGAGAACATAACTCTTTTCCTTCCCCACCCCCCCGTTTATTTAACTAACTATATAATTTATCCTTCCTATCAAAATATCATCAGACAACCTTAACCCAGTCCCTTGGTAATGCTGTTACTACTGCAAGGCAGTGCTTCAGTCAGTCTTGCTTAACACATTAAAATACTTTTCTCCCTCTCAGCTTGATCCAAAATGTTTTCAACTGATAGAGGAATGTCAGGAATGTTACAAAGGCTCAAGCTTGTCATAATGCAACTACAACTGTAGTGCAGCTAAACTATATCACAGCTGCATCACCACAAGAAAGTACATAAAGAAGCAGCCATGCTTTCTAGAGGTATTCAAGGCACAGACACTTTTGGAAAAATAGGGCTGAGAAACTGGTATATGATTTGAATTGAGGAAGCTGCAAGAGAAATATTGTGTGTACTGCTCAACAGGACATAGACTCTGCGGGTTAATTTTCCACCTCTGCCTCACACTTGAACTTCATAAAACTAAAGTTTTAGCTTCTCTTCCCATGAATTGCTCAACAAGGCTAAGAGGAATTTAAGATCTAGTGACTGAAATTATTAATCATTATTACACTGTCATCAGTAGAATCCAAAAGAGATGTTCTTAAAAATGTTAGAAATATTTAGACAAGAATAAGAGTCTTGAGACTGTTGGGTGTCAACATATTGCTTCAGAATCCAAAGCAGCATTTCAAACATTCAACCATGAGCTTAGTGATGTCACTTTTAATAAGACAGTTAAAGAAATATTACATTCTTATTCATATCTTCCTTATTCCAGAATGGGCATTGATTAATTAGTTCTCAATAAAAGAAGAGATCATCAGCTTTTGTTCTGTGATAAAACTTTCAATTGCAATGTTTTCACTCTCCTGTGCTTTCCACTGAATCTCCTCCAGCTGCTATGAGAGATTAGTAATGTTTCCAGAATGAAAACATGGAACTGCTCCTGTCTCTTCCCACATGCCAGAACTGACAAAAATGAAACAGAGTGACACTGCCAACAGTTTTCTCCCGATCCCTCATCCTTGCTGAAAATAAGTGTACAAATAATGCAAGGCATAACTCAATCATACTCCTACTTGAATTAAACTAATTTTTCCTTAGACTGAAGTGAGAGGAGACTCTTCATATGCCAATACACAGTCTGTGACCAGAGCAGATATCTCTGTATATACTTTTAATTTCTCATTTGTAACTTTGCTGGGGGGCATGGAGGTAACACAAATCAAAACCAAAATAAACCAGACAGGTCACAAACCCAGAAAACCAAGTCACAATCCATACATCATAGTATAGGAAACATCTGGCCATGACAAGCAGTCACAAGTTGTTTACAGGACCGTGTTAAACAGCAGAATGTGTAAGTTTATTGTTTCCACATAGCCACACACCTGTCACATATGTTGGAGCTATCATGATAATTCCATGCAAAAAGCTTGTGAAGCAGTAGTTTAAAGCAGCTACATTTTACACAGAATTATTTTGACAAAACATTTGATTTTTCAAAATATTCCATAACTTTATAGCTAGAGGCTACTAAAATAAACAGCCTTACAGTTCTTCAGGATAACCCAGTTAGACAAAGCCAAAAACCCTACACAAAGAAGCAGCAATAAGTATAGATGTGATAAAGCAAAGCATTGATTTCCAGTCCACTAAATTGCTCCTTTCAAAGGCATCCACATCCTTACACTGGCTACACAGGATGATTAAGTTCCTTTGTTTTCCTTGCCTAAAATTAGCTGATGCAGAAATCTTCTTTTCAGATCTCCTTATCTCTAGTATACTCATTTTGCAATAGTACCAATAAGAAGCAGATTTCCTTCAAGAGCTCATAAATTAATTTCTTTTTCTATTTAACATTCAACACATTTTGTACTAACATATCTTTAAGGGCTTATTGGACTTCAATAGCTCTGTCTCTGCAGTAAAGTCTTATGAAAATCTGGTCAAGACCTCACTGCAACCACAGACAATCAGAGAAACATCAATACATAGTTCATAAGGTTATACAGTTAACACCATGGTAATCTGCTTTCAGCTATCTGTTGATAATCATCTCAATTGACTGTGATAGCATTCCATACCATTACACACCTCCTTTAAGCAAAGCTGAGAGGGACGTATAAATGCAGATCCGGGATGAGGTGGTGAACAGAGAAAGCTGCTTTCCCTCTCATGAAACAGCTGAAACAAGCAAGGAAAGATACCATCAGTATGTCGACTCTTACAGCTTTCCCTATACATCTTCTTAACACAGAAGCATTGAGGTGAGTAGGCTGTGAAGCCTCAGAGGAATGTAATCAGTAAAGACTCCTTTGATCCTTCAGTCATGTCCCATCCCAATCATGGGGAAGGAGAAATGTCAAGATGGTACATGCTCTCAATGAAGAGAAATAGGAACGCTCTGCCCAGCAAATGAAAAGTATTCAAATGGACTAAGACTAAGTTATGTTCTACTTATCTGTTCTACTGGTACATTTCCCAAAATTTAGCACCATCCCCCTTCAAAGATCCCAATGTTGGAATGTAGCCTCTGAGTACTCAAACCATCCCTTAAAAGTTCCTAGGCTTGGACATTTACATTTGGTGAGATAGCTATTTTGGCGAGAGGGACTCAGGACTACAGATGTGTCCACTGTGACTGCCAACACTATGTGACAAAAGATAACGGGAGAAGACAGCCCTATGATGACCATGGCAAAGCAAGACAAGGCAAAGAGGCTTGAGTCCTCAGTTCTTGCTTTGATGACAAGCAATAGCCTTTTTATTATTCAGCTTACAATAAAAATAATAATAAAAAAATAATCCCCACAAAGTTCACAGTAGTGTTCAACACCTGGAAACAGAAGACAAATGAGAGGTTCCCTTTGAAGTTCCCAGATGATGGTGCAAAGCACCCTCAGCAAAGCTGCAGACAACACAAAACTGAGAGGAATGGCTGGTATGCCAGAGGGTTGTGCTGACATCAGAGGGACCTCAACAGGCTGGAGAAATGGGCTGACAGGTAGGTCATGAAGTTTGACACAGAAGTACAATGTCCTGCCCCTAAGAAGGGACAACCCCTTGCACCAGGAGAGGCTGGGGGCTGATAGATTACAAAATACCTTGGCAGAAATGGACATGGGGTCCCTGGTGGACTCAAGGTCAAACCTAAGACAATAACATGCCTTTGTGGCAAAGAAGGCTAACAGCCTCTTGGGCCGCATTAGGAAGAATGTTGCCAGGTCAAGGGAGGTGATCCTTCCCCTTTACTCAGCACTGGTAGGGCTACAGCTGGAGTGCTGTGTCCAGTTCTGGGCTCCTCAGTACAAGCAAGACATGGACATACTGGAGAGTATGTGGCAGGTGTGGCCACCCCCACCCCAAGACAAAGCAAACAGGGACAGAGCAGTTTGACACCTTGGCCATTAAGCTGTACTTCCCAGTACTTAACTCGTGCCTTGGGGTCTGGACCCCTTAGAAAACAGACTCCGGGTCTGTGCTTGGNAAAATAATAATAAAAAAATAATCCCCACAAAGTTCACAGTAGTGTTCAACACCTGGAAACAGAAGACAAATGAGAGGTTCCCTTTGAAGTTCCCAGATGATGGTGCAAAGCACCCTCAGCAAAGCTGCAGACAACACAAAACTGAGAGGAATGGCTGGTATGCCAGAGGGTTGTGCTGACATCAGAGGGACCTCAACAGGCTGGAGAAATGGGCTGACAGGTAGGTCATGAAGTTTGACACAGAAGTACAATGTCCTGCCCCTAAGAAGGGACAACCCCTTGCACCAGGAGAGGCTGGGGGCTGATAGATTACAAAATACCTTGGCAGAAATGGACATGGGGTCCCTGGTGGACTCAAGGTCAAACCTAAGACAATAACATGCCTTTGTGGCAAAGAAGGCTAACAGCCTCTTGGGCCGCATTAGGAAGAATGTTGCCAGGTCAAGGGAGGTGATCCTTCCCCTTTACTCAGCACTGGTAGGGCTACAGCTGGAGTGCTGTGTCCAGTTCTGGGCTCCTCAGTACAAGCAAGACATGGACATACTGGAGAGTATGTGGCAGGTGTGGCCACCCCCACCCCAAGACAAAGCAAACAGGGACAGAGCAGTTTGACACCTTGGCCATTAAGCTGTACTTCCCAGTACTTAACTCGTGCCTTGGGGTCTGGACCCCTTAGAAAACAGACTCCGGGTCTGTGCTTGGCTGTGTTTTGTCTGGGCTTGTCCCCTCAGCCAGTCAGAATGACCACAGTGCACCCTCGACTAGGGTATAAATGGGGTCCTTCCCTAGAGCCAGAGAAGTTGGTTATTCACAGAGCAGTGGGCCTGGCAGTCAGACCCTCCCTTTGAACATGGCCATCCCAGGACACTTTCATGGATGGAGTGAGCCTCACCCCCCACTCCCCCTTTGGGTGAGTGGTATCTTGGGCACTCTGGTGTTGGAGTTTTCCCCTTGATGAGTGAGCATGTGCCCATTTTGGCTCATCTCTCTTTAAAGTTTAGTTCTGCAGTAGTTAATTCTCAACAGATATCCAAACTTATATTTAGCCATAAGGAGCAATGGGCAAAGTTGCCCAGGTTGCAATAAAACCCATTTTGGATAGCAGCTGCTGTTTGCTTTGTGGGTACCTCTGTGACAGAGTCTACAGCAAAGGCCCTTCCAATCTCAACCACTCTGTTTGTATAGTTTTATTCAATACCATTGGACAGCAAGACAAGTAGCAGCTATCACTATATGACAAATAACAATAACTACCTGTGGAAGATCTAAGGCTGCCCCTTACCAGTGGCATTCTCAGTGTGGTTCAGCTTACAGCAGGAGGAGACATCAACTAGAAATTTCAGGGTAGGTTTCATTGTCTGCTTATGTGTGTACATGCATATGTGCCTATGGACCTATGGATGAAAATAATGCAGCTGAGATACAGCAACACAGTACTACACAAACAAGAACTGAAAAAAAATCCATTATGGAGATAATACTGAGAAGAGGAAAATACTGGGTTGTTACATGTTTAAAACCAGGAGAAAAAATTCTTGTAATTTGTGCTTCTAACTCCCTTTTGTTCTCAGCCCACGATGCCACAGGTGCATCTCAGCAAGCTCGGAGGTGGATAATGAAATTTGCCCTGAGGGCTACTGCACAGGCACAGAAATACCAAAACACTCTACTGTAAACACTAGAACATCTTCTAAAGACTTATCTATAGGACCTTGTAACACACTGTAAAAAGTGACTTTATGTTGAAAAAAAAAAAGTTTGCACAAGGTCAGTAGTTACCTTTATTTTACAATGGACTTCAAACCTTTGCTGCAGTATGGCACCACAACTGCGTATCACTTGTGACAGGATAAAATAGAAAACCCACAAGGTTTGTAAAGCTGTGGTGGGAATGGACTCCACTATACTCAAGATAGGAGCTTCCCCTTGGTAACACCAGTGTCTTTCTTGGTTGATTCCTTTGTCTCAGTTGTGAGAGAACTAGCAAGCACTTCCTGTGCTTAAAACTGCAAGCATCATAGCTTTTGGCAGAAAACTACTAAAATACTCACAAGT
>VWZY01004406.1:24616-44500 GCA_013399075.1 Chloroceryle aenea | reverse complement strand
GGGGGGAGTGCAAATTAACAACTTTACAATAATTTTATATTTGAGAACAAACTGGGTTCACACCTTGAATGGCTGACTGTTTTGATAGCTACTTCTCACAGCACATAAGTTTTGTTTTCATTCAGAAGAATAGTTTCTGCTGGTTCTAAGGCCATGCAGTTCATCAAGTAAAGCACTTAATGCAAGTCTTCTCATCAGTATAGTGAATGAATCACCAGAATCACCCATAGAATTTAAAACAGAATTAAAAGTTACATCTTCCTTTGCCTGTGTAGCTTCACAATGCTTATAGTTCTTGGCCCATAACAAGAAATACCTGTACTTACCTGAAGTGTTGATTATATATAGACAGCACATAAAAATATACTAATTTTGTGTTAATCAAGATTGTATGATTTATTGCAACTGTTACAATTTTTGTGGGGCATTTTTTGGTGTAGCTTGACCTGAAACCATTAGACAGATCTACATAGGGTTTTTTTCCAAGATTCTTTTATCACACAGTGATCAATTCTCTACATTCATTTTCTGTAGCTCTTTCAATTCCAGTTATCCAGAGTTCATGAGTACTGACACTACTGAAAAAGTACAAGCTCAAACACACCTATGCAAACAGACAAATTAGACAGAATACTGCAGATAAGGCTGCTTTTTTTTTCCTTTTTTTTTTTATATATATATATAAATTTGTTTAAATCAGGCACAGAAAACTTTGTAAAACACAATATTTAAAGCCACCTATGATAATCTTTGAAGATTAGGTGTTTGCAAATTCCCCAGTCAAGCATTTCTCCCTATAGCTTTAACAATGAATACACAGATCTTTTATTTCCTCAGCACTTCAAGTGAATTGTACCTTAAGCACGGTGGTTCTAAAACTGTAGCATATTTACCAGAGTAAGATTATAGATGAGCTAATTAAGTGCCACCACATTCTATTCAACTGTGTGCTTTACTTCATGACAGAGCTGACTGCTCAAAGGTCAGTCTCACAACTGAAAAAAACATGCACAACTGAGAGCAGGCAAAGGCTGGGCACTTAGGTACAGCATAGAGGTTCATGGTCAGGTATGACAGTAAGAAGCACCGGTTGCATCGATCAGGGAACCAGTACTTGCACACAGAACTTAAGGAAAAATGCATTATCAAACTGTACTTTTGCATGAACTTCAAGCACAAACTTTTTCCAATATTCCCAATTTGCCAGAAAGCTCTGAAGAACATAACCCCCCAAAACTTTAAAGATGTGTAATTCTGCACATTCATTTCCACATTAAATCACAAAATAAGCACTCGCTTTTCAGCCACCTGTGAATTTAACAAAACCAATTTAAGATTAGCAAATGCATTTCCAATCTACAGCTTCATGGAACTTTACTAACAGTATGTCTTGTTAAAGAAATTATCTCAAAACATACACACAATATATAGTGTGGGTAAAGGACACAGTGAACACACTATTTCCATTCTCTCTAACAAATACCTAGTGATTATGTGCAGTGTTTGAATCTGGTGTTAAAAACTACATGATTCCTGTTCTTCCAGTGTCACTTATAACACAAATTAGAACTTCAGAAGTGCACATACAACATGGACTGTGAAGAGTAGGAATTAGTGCTTGTTCCACATAGGTGCTGCTATAGGTCCCTGTGGAGCCCTTTCAACAGTCACAAATTCATCAGGGTTGTCAAAAGCTTCATAGTGGATTAATAAGTCTTGAATAGCACACTCCTCAATCTGGAAGAAAAAAAGAACACGTCAGTGCAAGATGTACCTTTACACCAGTAGCACCATTATGAACCGCCTTTTACTGGTCATGAATGCAAGTTTGCTACAGACCTCCTAATCGGGAAGTAACAGATGAGGCCTTCTTCATAAAACCTGAAGAAACCTCATGTTTGCGAGCCCTGCTCCTCATGAGAAACTCAAGCCACTTGCTGGAAAGGCAACACAGCAGAGCACAATGTAACCTCCAGGTTTGCATTGGTGAAAACTTCCTAATACAGAAGATCAAGATGCTTAGGAAGAGAGACACTCTGCTGGATTCCATACTTTTAAAGAAGGATTGGTCAGTCATAAGAAGGTTGAGGGCAACCTTGGCTGCAATGACCATGGAGCTCAGAATCCTAAGAGATGGGAACAAGCCAAACAGCAGTAACAACCTGGGACTTCAGACTGTACCTGGATTAAAGCCAAAGGTTTTTCTCTGCTCCTAATAAGAGCAGCTTCTTGCTGGAGCTCTTCCTCTACAATAGCGGAAAACATGACAGGTGCTATCACAGGAGAGCTAGTTGGTGATGCTGCTAACCAAGGACTGCAAAAGAACCAAAGGACATTATGAGGCAACAAGAACAAGATTGGCACAACACACAGAAAACAAGTTCTAGAATCTAAGCCACTGTCGGACTTACTTATGACTCTCCAACTGTGGAGAATCCAGACCGTGGTCTTCTAGACCTGGGCTACTTCTAGTGGTGCACCTGGAAAAAGGTAGGAAAGGAGATAAAGTCACTGACAGAGCATTCTTCTACACCATACTGTGAAGTACAAATTTATAGCAGGTAATTACAAATGTGTAGGGTTTTTCAGAAGTAAGACATCAGGATGTAACGCTACACTTTTCTTTAAGTATGATATTGTGACTAGAGGAGACACTGATGTTCATTTCTGACTACCAGAACTTGATGGATTTTCAGCTTGGGCATTAATTCTGACACTTCCTAACATCTGAGCATTTGAATAAAGGATTTTTGTTTTGTTTTGTTTTGTTTTTTTAACATGTGAAATAGTCAAGGGAGGAATGCACTAATAGCATTGACTATAAATGCAATCAGTATGAGAAAAATATGGCTTCCAGATGAAAACGTACAAACAACTGTCCTGTTACTAAAAAATAAGTATGTTGTGTAAAAGAACCACTACAATAGTACAATGGCACTAGTAAATTATTTCCTCAAGTGTAAGCCCAGAAATGTTAGACTTTTAGTACATATCCTGCTACCAGCTCCCACATTTGTAAGTACAGCATAAAACTAGAATTAACAGAATTGGGGGTAAAGAAAAACAAACCAACAAACTCCTGAAATATCGAGTTCCCAATGAGAAGATATTTTATTGCAAAATGTTAACCTCTCAACAAAAAGAAGCCACATCTGGTATACTGCATGCCTTAAGAGGCAAGTCTATTTGTCAGAAAAATCCGACATCATTAGGAAGAGAGGGACCTATTCTGGTAACTTAATACCCATCTTTGGCAACTTACAAAATATTATGATATGCTAACAGACTTTACTGAATTATTCTATGGCATTATTAAAAACTCCAAGGGTGTTGGTATTTCAGTAAACTGGTCTCAATTTTCTGTAAGGTTTTAGTAATCCTCTGCAAGCGGCCACAAACTCTTGGAAAAAGAGGAAAAATCTATAGAAAGCTAAGAGAATTCCAGAAACTGCTACATTCTCTGCCTGGAATATTTTCCCCAGAACACAATTCCAAGGACAACAATAACCATGATTCCTACCACTAAGTAATGAGGGCAAGATCTCAAAAAATCTGAAATCACACAGACCAGTCACAGTTGGAAAAGGTCTCTGACATGACTGCATCCAACGGTCAACAATAGGAGGAAAAAAAAAAAAAAAAACAAAAAATCCCAAAAAAGCAACATCCATCATAAAAAATGGCATTTAAACCACACCCATTTTTTTTGTCACAAAACATAATTTTGCCCAGCTAACTACTCAGAATGAACAAAAGTTTAACTGATTGGTGGGGGGGACTAAAAATATATCTGCAGCAACAGCTACCAGGACATAACACTAGATTTCAAGAGAGGCTTTCTGCAGTGTCACTGCCTTGAATCAAACCCAGCAGATACACCTCCTTCCAGGTCACACTGCTTCTGTCTTTCCACTGAGAAAGCACAGATCATGTTTTTCAATATGATCCTTCCTCTCCATTTTCAGTAAAGGTTTCACATCAAACACCAACATGACAGCCAGTCATACACTCCAAGGAGAGGAAACCAAAAAGGTGTGGTACTCTCCAAACTGGACATTTCCAGACAACCAGTATTCCAGAGTTTTGCAAGAACTGACACATGCAACAACCCCAAAGTAAGAGTAGACAAATCTGTTGTACCATTCTCTAGACTGAGTATCTACATAGCTGCAATTCCTTTATTCTGACCTCATTAATATACTTTTTCCAAAGGTGTTGAACAACAGTTAAAAATGGGGAAAAAAGAAAATCACTAGCTTGGGGATTGTTTTTATTATTTTATCTTTGGTAAAAGAAAAGCAATGTCAGGCTAGAAAATCCTATTTTATTTAAGAAACGTATCAGGTCATACCAGGTAAGTGTGGTAAACAAATACGGGAGTCACAAGCCACATAACCATTTATTTTATTTTTTTAAACACATTTTTCATACCTCTCCTACCTAGCCAATTCCTTACTTTACAGCTGGACTATTCATTATTTTAAAGAATAAGTTAACCAAAAGAAATAATAATAATAATTAAGTTAACATTGGTGGACACAATAAGCAGCAAAGCTCAAAGCAGTACACAATATCAAGAAATGCTATTAATTTAGCCAAGGATAAAAATGAGCTGTATGACTGTGGAACAAAGCAATGGGAAAGGAAATTCAGAAGTATGACACAAAAGACTGTGTGAAGTGAAAGCTGTAGTAGCTACAAGGTGGGAGTTTTTCAGCTTGAAGAGAAGAAGAATAATCTGGGGCTGTACTGATCATGATAATGAATCAGAATCATGTGGCTGGGGGGAAAAAAAAAAATGTTGTTCCCATTTGAAGAAAATACTTTTGCCAACATATTCCACACTGGACAAAGGTTATTTGGATAAGCTTTCAGTTTTGGTCTCTTAGGTTCAAGGAAAAATAATCTAAACATATTAAATTAATTTAATAAATAAATTTATAAGAATGTTATATAATATAAATAATAAAATATAATATAAAAATAGTAAAGTCTATTAAATTTAATAAACCAATCTAAAAATTATCTAAATAGATGCAGAAAATAATTATTAGTCTTCCACTGATTATCATCTAATAGAAGACTAGAAATCATCTCTAACTTAGCAAAGGAAAGAACAAGAGAGAGTAACTTCATATAGACAGTATCTGGACTGATTTCTGATATACAAGGACAGCCTCCTCCAAACACAAGACAAGATCATTTAAATGTGCCTTAAGTCAAGCAAAAGCATGGTAGAAATTTGGCAGGAATGAACAGGCAACTCTTCATAGACTTCAAATTAGAAATGGACACACAAAAACAGTGGAAACACCAACAGTCTACACCAACAGAAAACAGAAATTATTACTTCTGTGTACAGGGACAGAGTTGTAAGGGCCAATGCTCAGCTGGAATTGAAACAACCAAGGGATGTGCAAGACTAAAGAAAGGGCTTCTATATTAGCAAGAAGAAAAACAAACCAGCCAACCACAAAGTTTCCTGATGACTAGAAAAGCTAAATGTTACACTCATTTTCAAGGAGGATATGGGGAACTGCAGACTGATCAGTATCCCCTTAACCCTGGAGAATGTTGTGGAGCAAATTCTTCTGCAAGTAATCTCTGAACGCATGTGGGATGAGAAAATAACTGGGAACAGCCTGTGTGGATTTATCACACAAGGCAAGTTGTGTCTGACCAACTCGACTGCCTTCTGTGACAGGATGACAGGCTCTGCAGCCAACACCAGAGAGCAGTGCATGTCACGTTCTTTGGCTTCAGCATGACCTTTGACATTTTCAGTCATAGTAACCTTATACTCTGAAAAATATGGACTGAGTAAATCAGCTCCAAGATGGGTGGGAAATGGGCTACATTGAAGGGCTTCAGAGGTTGTGGATTAGCTGTATGAGGTCCAACTGAAAGCCAAGTACTAACGGCAGTCCTCTGACCAGAGACTGATAATGGGACCAAACCTTTTTACCTTCTTTGGTAGAATGGAGAACATGCTCAGCAAAGCCAGATGGATGGGGAGAAGGTGCAGCAGTCCACATTCTGGATGCCAGGCTGCCATTTAGAAGGCCCTCAAGAGCCTGAAGGAACTGAGCAACTGACAATGCATGAATTCCAAAGGCAAGTGCAAAGTCCTGCATATGGAAGAGAATAGCCCCTGCAGCAGTATCGACTAGGGGCTGACTGGCTAGAAAGCAACTCTGCAGAGAAGGATCTGCAGAGTCCTGGCTGGCATTAAGTTGAAGATGAATCAGTATGCACCCTCGCAGCAAAGGAGGCCAACTGCATACTGGTCTATACTAACAAGAGTGTAGCTAGGAAAAGGAAGTGATTTTTCCTCTCCATATTGCTGCCTACAGAGTATCATACCCAGTTTTGGGCTCCTCTATAAAAGGATGCTGTCATGCTGGAACAAGCCCAGTGGAGTGACACCAAGATTAGGGGCTAGAGCAGACAACAGGAAGAAGTGTTTTGTTAATCCTAAAGGAAGGTGTGGCAAAGGGGAGATGTCACTGCTGTCTTCAACTACCTCACTGGAGGGTAGAGAAAAGATGAAGGAAGAATCACAGAATGGTAGGGGTTGGAAAGGACCTCTGGAGATCATTGAATCCAACCTCTCTGCCAGAGCAGGATCACCAAGAGCAGGCCACACAGAAACAGATCCAAATAGGCTTTGAAAGTCTCCAGAGAGGGAGACTCTACAACCTCTCTGGGCAGCCTGTTCCAGGCTCTGTCACCCTCACAGTAAAGAAGTTTTTCATCATGTTGTGGTAGAACTTCCTGTGTTCCAGTTTGTGACCGTTGTCCCTTGTCCTATCACAGGGGTTAGGGCACCACTGAAAGAGAGACCGGCCCCTTCTACCTGACACCCCACCCTTCAGATATTTGTAAACATTACTGAGATTAATCTTCTTATAGGTGCAAAGTGACAGAATAAGAGGCAACATACACAAGATGCGAATCAGGAAATCCCAGTTAGATATAAAGAAAAAAAAAAATTCCCACTATGGGGATGATCATGCACTGGAACATGCTGCCCAGAAAGGTTGAGATATCTTCACACTTAGAAGTAGTCAGGTCCTGAGCAATGTGATTTATTTTACCTTATTTTGATCAGGAGGCTGAACTAGAGAATCAAAATTATTCTGTGACTTCAACAGCAGGGGACTACTTCCTAGGTGAAGTCTAGAATAAATCAGTATCCAGCTTTACTGCACTTAAGATAATAACAAAAAGCAGATAAAAATCAGAGATAAGGAAGGAAGGAGGAGATGAAGGTAGGTTTTGCTTGTTTGTTTAACATTTTTGTACAACTTACTAAATGCCTTTATTCTGGTATCATCTCTCAACTTTATCTCTTTTTCCACCTGCTTTAATAATGTTCATCTTCCTGCACATTTGACAGTAACCCAGCACCAATCCCAGCCTATTTGACAGCTATGCTGTCTTCCTACTCACAACCCAAATACATCGCAGCTCTACTATATGCCAATTCAAGGAGACTGTTATATTTAACAAACCTCTTTCAGTACAAACTAAAAGTTCTTTCCAGAGTATAAACTTCTAAACAAATAAAAATAATAATAATAAAAAAAAACTACCAAAAAAATCCACCATACCAGAAATTTCCCAAAACTGGAATAGTTCCAGTGTCACAGCACACTCTAGTGATCAATTAAAATACAGGTTTAAATACCTGTGTCATCTCCCTCAAGTTAAATGTGGCTTTAAAATACAGGATGCAGGGCAGATATTTTGAAGTTGTTTCTACATATGTACATCTGTGTTTCTTGCTAGCAAGACACTCAGTACAGATGTTAAATTAGCTGCAGATATTTCAACATGCTAGAATAATTCCTCAGCTGGCATCAAAATAGCTAGGAGAAATGGAACAGACGGGAAACATGAAGCTAACATATACAAAGAAATGGAAAAAAAAGCCTCAAAAATATAGAACTTGGAAATCTGGAAGTCTTGAAAATTAAAGACTGATGCAGAGACATAAGTGGTTCTGCATGGAAACAAACCCAGCAAGCATCATCAGTACTGAACCAACCTGATTAACTCAGCTGGCTGAACTTGCCGTGACTCCTGCACAGCCACCAAGATGTCCCAGTGCTCAGCTCCCCAGTGTTTCTTAAGGATTTGCTCACTTGAAGCCAGTTCGGGTCCGGTGCCTCCCTGATCTAATGACTGCTCTCAGAAAAGGAACACAAAAGCCTGGTCTCCTGCAGAACCTCTTGGGTTTTGCTGTACCATTTGAGTCATGTACTACTTGCTAGCTCATTATTAGCCATGCCAGAACTAGGCCATTCCCACACAAAGCCACAAAGACTTGTTTCCACTAAAACTCTTCACTGTTCCCTGGAGTAACACAGTGAAGACAACCCAGGCTGCCACAACAAAGTTAAGTCATGTCAGGTCTATGTTTTTAGCTTGGACTATGAGCTACAATGCACAGCTGCACAGCATAACTCCCAAGGCTGAGCTGTCCCTGGAAACAACACATCCACACAGCCCAGCTTTTGGAATGATCTGCATCTGGACTGAATCCAGTTCACATCTCCACATTCATGACATGGCTCATCCACAGAAAATTTCTGGGTTGCATAAATTGGAAGGTGACAGTATATGGAAGAGTATTTATGTAACTACCAAAAAACCCTCAGCCAAAGACTTCAGAAAACTGGCAGTTTAATTACTGCACGGTTTATCCAAAGAAAAAAGACAAAGCAGGAACAGTAGCAATGTAAGTATCTTCAGTGTCCCACCATCGAGTCTGACATCCACAGATGAGGGTTACTTATGCTCTGTGCTCATGCCATTTCCTTTCCTTAAAAAGGAAGAGTTAAAGGTGCAGGGTAATCAATCTTCGCTGAAATAGCCCTTGAATGGTGCAAAAGGCAGCCTTGAAAGGCAGAAATCAGAGCCTACTGTGACAGAACTGTAGAGTCAAAGAATAAATTACCTCAAACTAGAAACTCATTTCCTAACTTTCAGATGGATGAACTAGTCACCTGGGCTCTTTATACCTAATAGAGAAAAATAAGCATCTTCAGACACAATTCAGAACGGCCTGAAATAGCTCTGAAAGTGCCCTCTTCTCCAGCTGATTGGAGTCAGTCTAGTTATCTAGGCTCTCACTAGCTTAAGGTATCAGTTTCAGACAGCTATCATATGAGGCCTGTTTTCAGCTTAAATAATTCACTGCAGGAGCATGCAGACTGGCCAGACTGCAAAGATTAGACAGAACAGCGCAGAAGAAATGACTTTATGACGGTCAGAGAGCAGATGTGACAAAGCTAATCATAGCATCCAGTGCTAATTCCCTTATCACCAACCTTTGCCATTGCTCCTGTAACGAAAGGCTTTATTATTTTTCTAGTAACAATATTAATAATACCTGGTTTTCTGCATATTTTGCTTCTTATTCCTGTGTCTCTAATCACACAGTAAATTCAGCTTTATCCTTCCATTCCTGAAAAATGCCCTTCTGTCACACACTCTCTCCAAATCCCTCCCACCTCTCTCCTCTAACACCATCCCACACACAATGTTCCTGTATTTCTACCCTCATCTTGTTATCTACCAATAGGACACACACTACTTCTGTACTAGGGAAAAAACAGTTGCTATACAAGATGAGCAACCAAAAGGAGTCCAGCTGAACCTTCTTTTTCTTATGGAGGGGACAGTTTTTGGAGAGGGCTGGAAGTTGCGTTCATAAAAAAACCTGTGAGGTAACAGGTGTTGGGGCTCCCCGTGCACCAACCAGCTCCGCAAACTCTTCTCCCTCAGCACAGCTGTGTAACCTTGAGTCAGGCTGCTACAAATAGAATTCAGTTGTAAGGAAGACCTGTGCAAAGGCTGACAGGGGCTCCCCCTCTTTACTGAGGAGCTGCACTTAAGCTTAGTCCCTCAGCCTTAGGCCTTTCTTGAGCTATGCTGCAGCTATGTCCAAGGCTAGCCTTGCTGTTCCTGACCCTGACTTGACTTGCAGGTTTGACCTCAGTCTCACTTCATCCCAATGGACCTGTCTGTGCTCACTCACTGTGGCTCACCCTGTTTTCTGTCACAGAGCTGGCTCTGCTCACCTCACTCCATCACAGTGTGGCTGTGCCCTTGCCAGGGAGGCCACCACCCAGATGGCCTCGCTGTCACCCTTGGCTCCCCTACCACCATGGGGAAGTTGGTCTGCACTGCTTCTAGACAGTGAATGGAAAAATTGGCAAGATTTTCAGGCCCTCTGTCTCATAAGTATATTTGAAATCCATAATAATGTAACGTGGGTGGACAATTCAGTCATACAGACCTTCAGGAATGAGGCTGAAATTTCTTTCCTCAGCTTAGACAGTTATTTTAATCCAAATCAGAGGTTTTATTTGAGGTAGCAAGAAGATGTGTAGCTAAAACAATCTGACCAAAGAGCAATGTTGTCTAACAACTAGACATATAATTCACATGCACCTCAGAAGTAGTTTTTTTTTGTCCTTAAAACTACAGTGCCCCAGTACCCCCATTATAATATACACAGTATAAGACACGAACAATGGATCAATATTTCAGTAACCCCTCTTAAAAACTGAGCCTAAACAATTAGGTTATCTTATAAGAAAACCCAGATCAGGAAATGCCAGAACTGTGTGGTAACTGATTGTATCCACTCCACAGTTACACAGAAACACCCCTAAACAAACTCTGTTTCACGTATGCCATATTTGAATGATAAAGAATATCCAGTCTCTATAGAAGTCAGAAAATAAAGGTGTATAATTTCTATGCCTACATACATATACAAATGTACACACACACATATTCTATCTGGAGCCTAAGTGCTTGTGTACACGTATACACACACATAAATACAAGGGTGCACATACACTGACACAAACACTTCGAACCTCAAACAAAATATATAGCAGTGGCTTCAGTCTTAAGCTTCCTATTTATTAATCTGTTCATAAAATCCTATTAATAGAATCACTAAAAGAATGCTTGCAGGAGTTTGTTTGGGTTTCTTTAAATGGCAATTGAACCCTTTCTTATTTCAGCAGAATTTAAACAGGTTACTGCAGTTCTTTTATAATGGTTGATCAATTAGGAAAAGACTCCTCTCTTACCTTATAGTACTATGGACTGATGAATCCTCAGTTCCTTTATGTCCAGCTCTTTTGATACCAGTACCAGGTGAATTATTTACACTCATACATTTTTCTTCTTCCATTACAAGATCACGGAATGACTTTGGCAAAGCAGAATGTAATGAAGATGACCTTAAAAAGAAAAACAAACAAGAGAGCAATTAATTTTATACTTGCACAATCCAAAACCCTGTATTGTTTCATGATCCAAATAGCAAAGAGAGCCTTTCCAGTTACTAAAAATAAAAATACAATTATTACTTAGCTTTTGTATCTCACCATTATGCCTGCTAGATCCCATTCATTAAAATATGTCACTTTGGGTCAATTATGTAAACAGAAAAAAAATACCCATAAGAACAGAATAATCCAGGAAATTTCATTAGAAGGAAACAAAGCCCCAAGAAAACAAACCCCCCACCCCTTCATCTATTTTTCGCCAAACCATCCTCTTAGAAAGCAAATCTTATTTTCCCAGACACCTTGTCTTAGAGAAACTGCACCTTTTCTAACAGTCTCACTCCTTGAAAAGTATTCTCATAAACCACACAATGGTCTAATACTTTCCTTCTAATATTGCTAGTTAATCACCATGAAAGTTAAGTATAGCTGATCTTCTTTCCCTAAGATATTGATTGAATAGGTTACCCATACCTGCTGGAGGCTCTAAAAAATCCCCAGTAAAATTCATAAAACTGATATGCTTTATTTTCTTTTATTTGCCTATGTATAATATGTACTGTTACTGAACTAGAGCCTGCATATTATCTTCCAAAAATAAACCAACATGAAAATACAGCAATTTAGTATCATAGCTATTTTGCACATTCTGTTCCTACCACCAGATGGCACACAAGAGTCTAGAGAAGTGTTTGAAGTGTCTGACCAGAACTTTCCCAAACCTGAGTAGGCAAATGTTTCCCTTGGGATCTGTTGTCACTGAAGCTTCTTCGTCTACTTACAATTTAAGTAGTCTACTCAGTTTCCTAAAAATTTTGTACTGCAATCTACTTGCAACACAGCACCAAAAATCCCAAACTACCCCAAACTCCCAAAACAATCCCCCTAAAAACAATGAATCTTCAGTCGTTCTCAGCTTGTGAACCTATCAAAAACAATTTTCAGTGGCTTAAAATGGTTTGGCTTAAACTGGCACAAATTTTCCTAATGGTAACAACTTTAAATTTCAGTTTATCCCGTCTGATACACTGTCATTTTAATCTATTTTGTGGCATTGCAAAAGCTAATTAATACATCTTTTTAAAAAAAAAAAACAAGTGGAACGAGAGTAAGTTTCTTTAAGCTTTAACTGCAAAATATCAAAGCATGGAGTTCCAAAACAGACATTGCTGTTTCAGTGTAAGCTGGAAAACTGCCAAACTCACAACCTAGACATCAAAATACACAACTGTTAGTTCTCAAGTAAGACTTCAAATTTCTTTATCCCTCCACTTTTGAAAACCTACAGGCTCTACTGAACTTAAAAAGAAAGAAAAAAACAAAACAAAAACCAAAATAAACAAACAAAAAACAACAACAAAACCCAACTAAAACAAATAAACAACACTTCCCTCACTCAGAGAAGGTTTGAAGAACGAATGAATTTAACACCAGGCTTCTTGTACAACACATCCTCCCCCCCACCCTTCTAATATCCACTTTTCTTCAAGAAGGTAGCATAGATTCAGTCCCCCCAAAAACTATGAAACTGGAAGTTCCTTTTGAAGGAAAAGGTAGGACATTGAATATGACAAACTGTCTTCTACTCAAGCAAAAGAAAGCTGGAAGGTTCCACACCCTTCTGGCAAGTGTGCTCACTGCACATCCAAGCTGAATATCTGATTTCACTGGAACACAAGTTCTGTGGCTTTGACTATACTGCATGCATGGAAAGCTCAATCTGTTGCCAAATGCACTCTAATAGTCCATTGTGAATTTACAGAATATAACTTTGCAAATATAATATTAGAGCAGATGAGTAACAGCTACCTTTTTATTTTATATACAAAACACTTTGAACAATATCGGGCAATCACATAATTAATGGCTTACCTGAATCAGCTTAAAGTTTACTAACAAATGCTCTCTTCCAGCAGCTAGGCATAATTTTAAGTATTTATATACTGTTTCTTTGTCTGAACTCCTGAGCTACTAGCATTTTCCACATCAGCAGCCAGAGGAGCACTGCAGAGGAATGTACAGAATCACGTGTGGTAACCACATGAGCAGTAGATTGGATTCCACCTTCCTGAAGTATATCCTGGACTTTCCACTTAGGACGGTTTGTGTAACACAGTAAAGCCCAGCTACTTACAACAACTGTTTAATCAGAACCTTAAAAGCACCATATATTTTCCAGAGACAGTTATCTAAGCATATTCAAAAAGAATCAGTCCATCCTTGCTTTTTAAATGTAAGGAACTGTTCACAGGCAGTTGGTGGTCTGAAATTAACCAACACCCAATAGGTAAAGAATTATCTATCAGAGTAGCTGGACAGCTTGAAGAGTCAAACTACTCCGATGTCAGATTAAGGAAGTTATGCTCCATATTTTCATATGCCTCTTACCAGAGCTTCTCTTAAGATCATATCTTAAAATCATAATAGGTGCTTCAGTTAACCAGTACAAATATTTAAGAGTAATTTATCTTACACTGAAAAATAGGATTTCAGGAACCAACAAAAACTGCTTCTGAAGATAACTAGATGAGCTATACAAAACCTACTTGAAGCTTTCTAGTACCTAAAAGCTGTGCAATAAAAAAAAAGAAAAACTACTATAAAAGCACTTAAAACAGCTAAATTCTCTAAAAGAGACTTCCTTTAAAACAGTGTGACTGTGGTGGGTATGCAGTAAGCTTTGTTCCAACTGAGGCAAAAAACAGGAAAGCTCTAGAGAAAAGAGATTGACTCAAAATTCTACTAGGGTGCCAGCTGCCACAAAAGTCTAGACCTTCTTGAACAGGAAAAGGGGAGAACTGACCAACATTTATCACAAGTTAAAGAGCACACACATAGGTATTTATTCTGTAGTAATTAAATGCATTTAATTTCCCTAGCTTGCAACTTTTACACTTATGCCTTTATGCTTTCATTAAATAGCAACTGTAAATGTGAAGAACATGGCATGCATCAGGATAGAACCTCATTACATACACTGCTGTAAACCTAGTTCATTGAATGGATGATAAACCATTTTCAATTTCACAGTGATATTAACTTGAACATTTAAATGTGTGTAATCAGCATTAAAAGTGATTTTAAACCCATTGTACATCTTTCATCATAAAAATTCTAAGCAGCATCTGTCAAGCCTCCAGCTCCTAGACACACAGGTAACTTTTTCTGTAATTTCAGTCAATTTTAGTTTACTTTGAAGTCATTCTAGCCCCTTCCCCCAGGAAGGGATAAGAACATTTTTCTTTATGCTTTTGACAGAGAAAAAAACAACATTCGTAATGGTTTTCAATAACCTCTTGCTGACTAAGTTTCAGAGCTTGTGCTCAACCTTCTTTTCCTATGCTTCACTTTGATACCATCTGCAAGTACCACATCACACAGAGGCAAGAACCAGATGGGATGCAGGCTTCTGACTCACTACAGCAAAATCTCAGAGAAATGTTAAACTGCAAGCAAGCACTGCTTTTCCCTGCCCCCTTTGAATTTCTAGATTACTAACAAATGTAGATACAAATAGTTGAATGCAAGTATTTTTAATGAACAGAACCTATGGCATTTCTATTTTAAAAATTGCTTTTAAGAGACTGTTCAATGTAAAAACCCTCCAAAGAAAAAGTAGTGATATTTGATTTAGAACATACCATGCATTCCCTAGCTTAGCAACTTTTGTAGGTGGGGGTGGTGTGGTTATTAGTGTAGTAGGTTCCGTGCTGCTAGTTACTGATCCATTATCTTTTGCTGCCAAGGCAATCATTTTCCTTTGCTTCTGAGAAAGCTTGATTCCATGAGACACCATTCTGCTGTGAATTGATGTTACAAAGAGAGAGGATGTAAAATCAGTGTCCTTTGAGATAAGTCACCTTTCATCTTGCAAATTAAACTGTGAAATACTTCCTAGACCAAAATACTTTGTCTAGAGTGTGAAAAGGGAAGTATAGGTGTGTGGGAGGGGTTGGATGGCTGACAAGTAGAAGTGTCAATGAATTACAAGAATGACAGAAGGAAAAGCACCATAAAACTATTCCTCACATAGACGTCTACAAATGAAAACATGCACAGTAGGAATCAAGTCTCCAAAAGAGGCAGCCTACTACCAGATGAAAACTACTTTCCAATTTGGTGACTTTTTTACAGACTGTCAGAAGCTTTGCTCCCTTAAACCAAAAATATTCACACTAGGTTTAATCCACTCCCTTCTGGAAAAGTGTATTTATTTCCCTGTGTTTTTGAGATGTTTCTCAGAGCAAGAACCACCCTTGTTTCTGTCTGAGGAAGAACTTTCAATATCAACACATGGGTACTGGGGAAGAATTGATTCTTTTTGGTTGGAGATAGCAAAGCTCAGCAGAGCAGGCTTCTGATTTAAGATACTATTTTACTAGCTCTTTCTTTCAACAGTTAAGACGTGCTTTTGCAGCAGATGACCAAACAAGACTATGTAAAATAAAGGGATATATTTTGAAAAACACCATAATAAACTGAAGTAAACAAAGCCATTCAAAAACAAATGCTTTTCTCCTGCTTTTTTTGAACTCGGAGCTGCCTGAACCACTAAGTAAATTCATAATAGCTTGGTCTTTTCTTTTATAGGTTTTGGTTTTTTACCAACCCTGAATTTGCCTTTGGCATGGTTCCACATTTCTGCATACTTTCTTCAATTTCCATGATGGTTCTTAGATCCATAGCAGGAGGGCTGGCAGGGCTAAATGAAAAATAAAAAGTTACCTTGCAAGATACTCATTTTTACTTACATTCCACAGTTCCAGCCTTCACTGAAATCCTCTAAATCATACATAAGATTGGTAACCGGATGTATAATTTATGTCTGTTTCCTCAATTATGGCAAACCTCAAATAGAATGTTTCTGACAAAACATTTATAAATATATACATATTTAAGAGCACACTATAAAAATACTTTCAAGACTAATTATACTATGAAAAAAAAAATGTGAACTATGATTACTTTAAAAAAATTAGATAAACTAAATCCAGGATACTTATTTAGTAGTCAACTGCCCATGCTAAATATTAGAGAAGCATTGCTCACAGCTCTTTCATGAAGGTTGAATTAGAGCCTTCTTTGAAGAACAGGATTAAAATTATTTCACATGGCAAACAGAACAATCTTTGTAAAGCCAGAGCTCTAAAAATATCAGTAACATTCTAAAATGTTAGGAATCAGTTTATTTTTCATAAATGACCTAATTTTAAACTTTTTCAGAAGAGCACATGAATTAAATACAGATACTTCCACACTTTCCATAAAACTGTAAAACCATGTACTTAAAGGCATTTGTAAACTAAGCTGTATTACATCTAGGTTCAAGGACAAAACAAATACACTGCAGTATTAATCCTTCAAACATTTCACACAATAGGCCTGCCTTCTTGACATCATACCAGCTATACTACAAAAAGTGAAGAAAGAGTACAAGGGAAAACCATGAAAGGCACAATGGCATGACAACAAAGGCCCATGGTGTTATTGGCTCCCCTTCCATTCAATCCTCTAAAAAACACTCAAAAAGAACTCTCAAACAGCTAATGAAGGTGGAACTTATTCCCAGCAGTATAAAGACAAAAGAGCTGTTTGTGGGATGTGTAATTCTCCCTACATAAACCAGGCTTGCACAAATATTTATCAAGACAAAAAACAGATTTCTAACAGACCCTGCTCACCAAAAGATACACTTCAGCGATTCAACTTTTGATTTCTATAGCTGTATTCCCTGTATTAATAAAGCCCATCAGTCAGAAACCAACAAAACCTGGGAAAGCTCTGTAAAATTATCACTACATGATTCCCTAAATCTTTAAGCTCTTATCTGTTCAACTTTTATTGACAGTTGTCAGAGACAGAACACCAATCAAGACAGAAGTTCAGTCTATCACAGCTCCTTATTCATATGCAGGTACTGCTACAGATAAAAATTAATAATTGATTTTGTATTATTGAATCAGTCAAACCTGTGGTGCTGATTTTCAAAGACTGTTTAAGTCTAAAGTCATGGCTTAAAAATACCCAAGTACAATGGTGCATCTAATGGCTTCAAGCATGGTCTGATTCTACAAAAAAACCAAACCTGTCAAGTATTTTACAAAGTGTTAACCAAGGAGGCCTTCTAAAAAAAAGAAAGATATTAGAAGTCCAAACTTGTAGCACTTAAAAAACCCCAAAAACAAACAAAGCAAACAAACAAAAAAACACCAAACAAACAAACCCAAAACCGGACCCAAAATATCTATCCAGAAATTGCTTTTCTCAAAGAATAACTAAAAGATATACCAGTTCTGTTTAACTACCAAGATCTTTAATTCAGATGTCAAGTAATGTGTCATCGTTTTGAAGAGCAGGCAGCTTTTTAGTCTGAGTAGAATATTATCAGCATTCACTACTAAGTGTAGAACAGTGATTCTAAATTAGGTAGGCACCACAACTATTACTCCACCTGAAACTGGTTGCTACCCAATTAGGAGAGCTTGCAGTGTTGGTTTTGACACTGGGAATGGACTGTGGAACAGACTGTGTCAATGCTGATGATCCCTTGTATGACTTCATCTCCTTGTTAAACTGAGAGGGTTTCATAACCTGACTACATCCTTTGTCCTTCATCTAAAAAACAAATAAACAAAAAAAGAAAACAAGCAAACACAAACAAAGACTAAAAAATGTTGAATAAATATTGTCACTTTTTTTCATTTAGATAAAAAGAGTGATGCTAAAACCAACTTGACTTACATGTCAGCAAAAAGATTTGAAAGAGTACCTCCAAATAACAAAATAACAATAACATACCAAATCCCTGCTATTTGTATCTTCCCCCCCCCCCCCCCCACTTCCCCCTGAATCACTTATGTCCAAATATGAATCTTGATAGTGGAAAATTCACTCAGAGACACTCAATTCTGAAGTTTTAACACTTAACATAGGCATAATTATCTCAAATTTATTTCTCTTAGACAGTTACGGCTCAGTTATCCTGGACTGTACTTCTCTTCAACTACAGCACCCAACCTACAGCAGGATTTTCCTGGAGTTCTGTGGCTTCTGGTTTGTTTTTTTGAGTTTCCGAACTTGAGATTTGCTTTGCATTTTAAATGAAGTAGATAAAGACTTTACACAATTNTCCTGGAGTTCTGTGGCTTCTGGTTTGTTTTTTTGAGTTTCCGAACTTGAGATTTGCTTTGCATTTTAAATGAAGTAAAGACTTTACACAATTGCTCTTTCAGTTTAAAATTTTCTAAACACTACGGAATATAAAAATGCTTACTACAGTACCATATTAATAAAGTACCTTTAGATGGTTTAATAAGAAACACTCATTTGTATTAGCTTCCTCATATAAACAATAACTGAAGTTGTGTTAAGGACAAGAACTTCTCAGAAAGACTACAAAATACCGATTCTGCTTTTGATGGTCTAGATAAATATAAATTTCTAGGAACAAACAAATCCAACCTCAGTCCTCTCTGGATGAAATCCTTTTGTGAAGTCAGGCGACTGCAAATCTCTGGGGCTACCCACTCCTGCATAACTACCTTCAGAGTCAGATGTTAAGAGTTCTGGAAGTGATTCTACAGAGTTTGTTTTATCCATTTTTACTGAACCTAAGAAATAAGAAAAGAGCATAAAACTACTAAATTATGAGAGCTGGACTAAGTAATGCTTAAAACCCCCCAAAGTTATTCACTCCATTTGATGAATACAAAGTAACCAGACTTTTACCTACCCCAGTGTATTAGGTTGTAACAAGTACAAGCAAATTTAAGACTACCTTAAGTATTTATTCCAAGTAAGATTACTATCAGTTTTCTTTTTCTGTCTTACAATATACAATTTTAGGAAGGAACACTGACACTCCTCTGTTGAAAATTAAGGTTTCTACTGTCTTTTCAATAAATGGTGACTATTTTATTTTTTATATTAAAAAGGGCAAAATCAAATTGCATTAGCTGAAATGATGCACTTATGAAAACCACATCAGAAAGTGTCCATTAACTTTGATAGAATACATTTTACAGAATCCAAACCTTGGCCACGAGATGAATGAGACAAACATCCTTTCAAACAAAATTTAAGATTAAGAATTAATTATTCAAATTCAGCAATGGTGTTCACTAGAGAAGTAAAAATGTTTGCAAGATTTTCTTATCGAAGCATAGAAAGAACATTTCTTATTAAACTTCATGTTCTGCTTTTATACCTGACACTGACCTGTAGAAGCTGGACTCTGAATAATATCTGATAGATTATAGCCTCCCGAGCTGTCAGACCGTTTTCGTGGTTTCTTTTTTGCCTTATTTTTTGCTCTTTTGAAAAGTGCTTCCCTATTAAAAACAAAACAAAGAAACTTCAACAAAATGGATTAAAGTCAAAGAAATTGAGCCTCAGAACTGTAAGTGTCAATATCAGTTTTTTCAACCAGCAGCAGCAGTTATACTTCGAGCAGTAACCTGGTCCAACCAGCTGCCACTAGCTGCTTGTTCCTGCTCTGCTTATGCACTGGCACAACTATTTAGCAAATTATTTTGGGGCAGGGCAAAAATCCAGGGGCTTGGGTGGGGGG
>VWZY01004406.1:228-18557 GCA_013399075.1 Chloroceryle aenea | reverse complement strand
AGAGGGAGAAATGGAAGACATTAAGAAATGCCAAGCAAAAATTAACTGCATGCTGACTTCTATCACGCTAAGCAACATCATCTAGTGTTTTCTAGAAGAAATAGATCTTAATAGCCATATATAAACACCATTGGGTCAAACAATGTTAAGAACTAGCAGAACTAAACACAATGACAGAAATTAAAACACAGAATTCATTTTAACATGTTTTAAAGACAAAGAATTTGAATTAAATAATGTTTTATAAAAGTCTTTTTTATTTATTATAGTGATGGGGGAGGATTGCTTTTTGTCTTTTTTTACTTTTTTTTTCTTTTACTAAGGAGTGCGAGATGAAGACAACAATGCATAAGGAATGGAAGATTATGCCACGCCAGAACATCACCAAGACTAAAAAAGCTACAGCGAAAGGTAACCAGAGCAAAGGAATATAAGCAAGTAATTCTGTGCTGAAATAAGCAAGAGCATTAACATCCAAAAGAAGGGATTTTTCATTCTCTAACTCTTCATAATACAAGTGGAAGAACTCACGTTTTTCTGCAATAGCTACTTCACAGATTTCTTTGAGTCTGGATATAAGAAGCTGATCTGCTACCACAAGAACATTACATATAAATTCCACATTTTGAGAATCTGGAAAACAAAGCATCATGTAAACACTGTGGGCAAGTCAAAAGCATCTATGACATATAGCTTCAGTGAGACTTTACTAAGTACAAACATAACGGCTTTGCAAATTCTGATGGGATTTTCAAAGCTCAAGGAATAGACTAGAATAGAACAGTCATTTTTTCTGAAGCAAGAGAATGAAGGAAAAATGCAGTCTGACAAATTTAAGGTACAGAAAGGCCTGAGGTGCAGCTATCACCTCAAAATCTAAACAAAGATTCACAAAAACTTGTATTTTCTACACAAAACTTCAATGTAAATGTATTAAGTACTGAATTTCTATTTTAAAAATATAGAATTCTAGGAGTTACAGTTGAGTTGAAAATACATTAATGGCACCTTTTATTGCAAGAGCTTCATCTGTATACAGGTAATCTACAATTATCTGTAGTATGTCAGAATGGATTGGCATTTCCAGAGCTGAACAACAGGAAGCCTAAAAGGAAAAAGGATTAAAACAAACAAACAAACAAACAGAAATAATTACAAACCAGTNGGCTGGATTTTTATTTTTTCTTTTTCAGGGGGGCAGGCGGCATGGTGGTGGGTTTTGTTTGTTTTGCCTTTTTTCTAAGTCTCTGCTAGAAAACAAGTTCAATCAGTGCCAATAAAAAAAACCTAAACAACCCAAAACAAAACCGAAAGAAGATTAGGCCTAATGTCAAAGCCCACTGAATTCAACAGAGGTTTTTCCCCTTAATTCTGGCTCTTAATGTCAGATAGTAACATAGAACTGGTACAGTATGTACAGATATTTAGCTAGTTTCTCCCTCCTTGGCAAAAATGAGCCTCCCTTTAAATTAGGAGCATTCAGTTGCATTTTAACATTTAACTACACATAGTAGTACTTCCAATTCCTGTCCGTCTTTGGGATGTTTGAATTTAACAGGTAGTACAGGAACACATTTGCAGTTGTCCTTACCTTGCTTCAAGCAAAGCTGCCATATTGAGTCCTATGAACTGCAAACAGGAGAGTTTTAACTGTTCAGCATTATACATTGCTGAGAACTCCAACAGCTCGGCAGCATTCTTTAAAGTAACTGCAGAGAGAAACACAACAAACTGAATTGGATAATGTGCTGTATCCGTTTGTAAGGCATTGCACAGTGTGATCTAGTTACTGAAACATATCACATACTTCTCCATTGCCTCCCAAAAAAATGTTAATGCCCAAATGGCAGAGAACTACAGCAAGCTCCACATAACTTCATATCGGCTTGAAAGATCCTACCTACAAACATATCAGTTTCAATATAATGAAACTCATCAGTCCAAAACAAAGGGGGAAGGAAACATAGTTTAAAATAGATATAGATTTCATGCACACCATAAACAGNTTTTTACTTTTTTTTTCTTTTACTAAGGAGTGCGAGATGAAGACAACAATGCATAAGGAATGGAAGATTATGCTAACCCAGAACATCACCAAGACTAAAAAAGCTACAGCGAAAGGTAACCAGAGCAAAGGAATATAAGCAAGTAATTCTGTGCTGAAATAAGCAAGAGCATTAACATCCAAAAGAAGGGATTTTTCATTCTCTAACTCTTCATAATACAAGTGGAAGAACTCACGTTTTTCTGCAATAGCTACTTCACAGATTTCTTTGAGTCTGGATATAAGAAGCTGATCTGCTACCACAAGAACATTACATATAAATTCCACATTTTGAGAATCTGGAAAACAAAGCATCATGTAAACACTGTGGGCAAGTCAAAAGCATCTATGACATATAGCTTCAGTGAGACTTTACTAAGTACAAACATAACGGCTTTGCAAATTCTGATGGGATTTTCAAAGCTCAAGGAATAGACTAGAATAGAACAGTCATTTTTTCTGAAGCAAGAGAATGAAGGAAAAATGCAGTCTGACAAATTAAAGGTACAGAAAGGCCTGAGGTGCAGCTATCACCTCAAAATCTAAACAAAGATTCACAAAAACTTGTATTTTCTACACAAAACTTCAATGTAAATGTATTAAGTACTGAATTTCTATTTTAAAAATATAGAATTCTAGGAGTTACAGTTGAGTTGAAAATACATTAATGGCACCTTTTATTGCAAGAGCTTCATCTGTATACAGGTAATCTACAATTATCTGTAGTATGTCAGAATGGATTGGCATTTCCAGAGCTGAACAACAGGAAGCCTAAAAGGAAAAAGGATTAAAACAAACAAACAAACAAACAGAAATAATTACAAACCAGTAGTAACTAAAAAAAAAAAGTAAAATAAGCTGACTACTTGGAATAAAGTACAAAATTAACCCAGCAATAATATTCAGAAAATGACTCAGACTGAGGGTAACATTTTCAAAGTTAAACAATTATTTAAGCATTTGCACAAAATCTGTTCTTCAATTAAGAATTGATTGTAGCTGAGCAATTAAAATTTGACGAAAATTCTGAATAACATCCATGAAAGAATTCAGTTTTTCAGTCATTTGAGCATCTTCTCTAACAGTTCTCCTTGATTATATCACTCTACCTAAAATTGTCTAAAAGTAGAACTACAGGAATCCCCTGTGCAAGTACTGACCTGCTTTTAAGGTAAAAGATCTAGTGAAATCACAAATTCCCATGCAAGAATAAAATGAAATTGGCCATTACTGTTAATCACAAGATCTTCATCAAACGCCTCCATTTGAAGAAGTATCTTAACCATTAAGCCCAAGCTTTTGTGTGAGCAAACAACAGCCATTACACCATGCAATTGTCACCATTCAAGTTTATGCAGCATCACTGTTTAATAACTTCGGTTTATTTCAGGTGGTTCTGAAGCAAAACTTATTAAAAGATTTCTGTTGGTTTAGAACATGCCACTGGTACAGACATATTTCCCATCCAAAGTTTAAGAACTTCTTAAGGACAGTAAGATTTTTATACAACATCTTGTTTCACAAAATGTTTACTTATGAATTTAGTATGATTTAGATTTACTTATGAATTAATAGATAACTTATGAACTAGATACAAATGTAACAGAAATCAACCAGACAAATGGATATTCAACACTTTAAAAAAAAAAAAATCACTTGCTTGTCTCACAGTGTTTAGCATATGTTTCCTCAGGTATGACTGAGGAAAAGGCAGCACAGTTACTTAAGAGGACAGGCAAAGTTCTGTTATGCAGCAGAAGACAACTGTCAGAAAGTTGAGAAAACTCTTGCACATTACTTCAGCTTTCAGTCTCTGAAAAACACTTCTCCATTTACACTTTTCTTCTCTTTCAATATGCATTATCAATAGTATTCAGATAATTAGAGTCATTTAGTGAAATTGCAATGTCCAGAAGCAACCAACGCATTGACTCACGGCTAGCAAATAGGAACCAAGACAAATAAAAGGTCTACACCTTTTGAAGCAGCAGCTGGTGACTAAGTAGAATAGTCCTTGATATCCTCTATTTCATTAACAGTCAAAGTCAGCTACAGATTCTACACATTGATTCTTAATTCTGCTGCATTTTTCATTTAGAACATACAAACAGCTATTCCATACTGCATTCTACTTCTATTGTAAGATCCTTTACAGAAAAATGAAAGCTCATCCAAAGCAGTATCCCATAAAAACAGACTAGCAGCTTTTAAGCCCATGAAATAACTCAAACCTCTAAAACAAAAGTAATACTTCAATTTCCTTTGATATACATTATTACATTTATTTATCTCATTTAATACACAATTATAATCAAAAATGTGGGAGTTCTGAGGTTTGTCTTTTTTTTGCAAGCAGGACCCAAGAACCCAGTCTTTCCTTTTGTCCAGTGTTTATGATTTTTTTTTTTCACGAAAACTGATAAGCTGTCACTTATTTGATGCAACAAAACATACCACCACACGTTTATTGGCAAGCTTACCTCAATCCATGAGCTGCTTAACATGCTGTGAAAATAATCTGTAAAGAAAGGCATTTCAGTTCAAGATGCAATAAAATTTCTGCTTAAAAAGACAAAGTGACTCATTTTTTTTTATATATATATAAAAATTTACACACATACCAAGTCTTGCACAAAGTACACACTTATGACATGGGAATTCCTTTCCATCTAAAGATTTCAGGGTCACATCGCAGAGATACGAACTAGAAAACATTTAATAGGATCAGAACTGTGTCTATTCAGAAGAGCTACAATTTGTAAACTCTACAAATAAATGCTTACTTTAGCAAGATAGGATTTATACCTTAAATTAAAACACACCTGAACTTTAATCATATTGTATAAAATTAACCTAAAAGGACAGACATGGTAGTTTCAAGAGAGAAATCTTTCGTCCAAAGTTAAGCTTTCAAAATTCCATCTGAAGTATTTCTTTCAAAACACATTCAATACTGCTTCAGAACTGCTATAACCAAATAAATCAATAGTGGCTGATTTTAGTTAATCTTAAATAGTCTATGATAAGTTAATTATTTCATTTACATCACCATCTACTATAAGCTTTGACAATGAATTTTTAGAGTGAAATAAGCCAAATTCTGTGAAAAAGCTACTTTTATACAATGTAGGTTTTACCACATAAGTAGACTACTTAAGACTTCGGGTATAAATAATCCAATCACATCAGCAGACTTTGAGAAAAGCATAAGGAATTCTTCTATTGAAAGATATTTCAAAGATTAAGAAAAAATACTATGCAATTGCTTGTTTACATGTAGTCTAACTGTCACAGCAAGCGTATCTGCAGAAATCAAACTGCTTTTGACTTGATTTCCTACAACATTTCTCCTGGCATTAGTATTCTATGACATTTAATCTACAGAACACATTCATGTACAGCAAAAAGGAGTTAGAATATAACATATATAATCTATCCCAACTGACTAATTCATAGATGTCTATAAGCATCAACAGAGATCTATGAGTTAGTGTGAAAGAGACACGTATACACAAGTTAACTACAGCCGATCAACCTTAGCCTACACTTAACACATAAGGAGATGACATAAGAGGAAGACAGTGGGGATAGAGGAGGTTTGATTTTAAAAGTTTACCATTTCTTCTGATTTAATTTTGGTTTGTTCCCATTCTTCTTGTTCACAACATTAATTTTTCCGTTTTCTAACCTGACTCCATCCAACCTGCAAATCATTAACATTAGTAATTAGTAAGAATAACAATTTCAAAAAGTCACAGCACTTCATTGGGCTCATATTATGATTAAGAATCACAATAATTTGTCACAGAAAACTAGAAAGGGACAGTTCAAAGTCTTCACTGCAAATGTAAAATGTAACTGACATTCTTTCCACATATCTTAGCTATTTGATCTTACGTGAAAGCTATATAGCCATAGTTGAGACCAAAGTCCAACACAATGGGGTCAAAAATCTAGGAGCTATACATACAGCTACCAGTGAGTTATGTGAGTCAAGACAGTGGTTTGGAAGAGATGCCCATTTCAGCACTGACTTCTTCAGCACCCTAATTCATCAGTGTTTATGATGACTGGGAAGGTAAAGACACAGTAGTGCTGATGGGGGATTACAAAGCAATACACTTTCAAAGAGAAAGTGATTTAACACAGAAATTTTACTTGGAAACTCAGTTTTAACAGAAGTTTCACATTTTTTCTGATTACTTTTATTGTTGGGAAAAAAAAAAAACAAAAAACACAAAAACACCACAAAAACACAGTGAATAAAACTGCTTTGAGAAAGCACATTTCCTCCTTAGAAAGGAAAATACCCAGGCAATCAAAAACCCCAAACAATTCAGTAATACAATTCTACAGAGACATTTGGTCTCAATTCCATTATCTTCACCACATAACACTAAAAATGTATGTTCAGTAAGGACTTAACTTTGCTTTCTGTTGTTTTACGCTAAATATGTTCACTGTCTATGGAAAGACTGCTAGACTATGGACAAGAGTGTAGAAATTCATCAATCCAAAACTCAGGTCAAAACAAAACACGCACTGATGTTTTATGACAGTCATTCTGGAAAGTCAAATGATTTGCAGCAGATGTCAAGCCCCAGCAAGCTAATGCCTTAGAATATACACAGAACAGATGTTTTAAATACGAATGTGCAAAGAGGTTCTAGGACACAATAAAGGCCAACAGCACATTTTCATCAAATAGAAGCCTACTGAAAAATGATGCTTTATGTACACTGCCATGCTATGAAAGTCTGCTCTGACTTTATTTGAAAAGGTCACACATGCTTTCTCTTAGCAAAGTGCATCAAAACAAACTGATGTTACTTGAAAGAGATGACATGGTGTATGCTGTAAACTTTTATACTTACAATAAAGCAAGCAAAAAAAGTCAAAACTTATAAACCTCAGCTAGCCTTCTACTTCAATAACAACTGTTAGATCAGCTTACATAAAAACACTCCATGAAAGACACTGTCAGAATATAAATCCATTTCCATTCACCTACCTTCCACTTAAAATGCTGAGTCCAAACTTCTTTGCAGCACTCTGCAACATTTTTATGAGGTTAGCTTCTTCACCAGCAACTTTGCCTTTTTTAGATTTGCTCTTCTGCTTTTCATTTATAACTTGCACTTGATTATTTCGATAAATTTCAAATGCAGACTTTCCATTAACATTGTCTTCAAAACTCATTTTGCTCAGATTAGAAATTAAAGTATCTTGATACTCTTCTGATTTTCCTTTATGAAGGATTTTTGGCTTATAACCATGAGTTAGAAGATCACATGTATCAGTGTATATAAACTGCAGAAGGTAAGCAAACAGATCTGGATGAACTTTTTCTATTATATAAAGATCGCATCCAACAGCATCTTCATCTTTACGGTAGACGTCTGGAGTGTCTAACTGGTTGTCATTGGAAAGAAACAGCTTCTTGAAGAACTCAGAACGTACAGCCAAGATGTATTTGTGCACGGGGTAAGTTCTTGTGCCAATCTGAAAAGTCACATCATGGATGCTGTCCATTTCATCTGTTTCATGTAACAGCTTGCCAAAATCCTCTCCAAAACTTGATAATGACACACTTGGAATTTCATAAAGACTAGAACAAAATGAAATCCATAAAAACAACCACCAAACAAACAACAACACTATTTAAAAGCTCCATAAAATTGTACATGCTATGTATAATGAATAGGATGAGCTTGCCTCCATTTGAATTGTGTTTTTTCTTACATTGCTGGACTACTTAGTATTTCTTATCCTAATCCTTACAAAAAACCCACAACCCTGATAATATGGCATTTAGGCACTTAAAACACATATTTAAGATCTGTCTAGCTTCAAAATATCAAATACATTATTTTGTCTTTATAATATAGCCAGTAAATCTGAATTACCAGATCTATCTTATCTTCATCTCTTTTTTCCAACAAGAGAATACACAGATGTTTGCTTTATTTCATATGACAATCCAGAGAAGTAACTTACTTATCAAATAGATTGGAAGTTATTATGAGATCACAAGGGGCTTAGCTCAGTATTCTACTTATTCATTTTACTTTAAATGTTTGTGGTTTGTTTTTTTTTTTTAAACAAATATAGATCCACCTCTCACTTTTAAATAAAAGCTGATTAATGCTGAATACTGAAGGGATGAGTTTCTACAGAGCCCAGAGTGTATTAAGAAATATATCACAAATGCTTGTTTAAACACGTTATATAAAATGGCAGCATTAATGCTAATTATGCAAATACATAAGCTTTGGCTAACTTCAACCCAGTTCTTCATTAACAAATGCTATTTCCTCCTAGTATGGATAACCTCATTCACTGTGACTTCTATATATGACACAAAAAAGGTTTTGAAAAGCAGAATGACTTAATTGCAATCACACATATAAAAGAGAAAAATTACAGATGTTGTTAATTTAAATATACCTTGTTTTAGGATCTGACTGTAAAACAGCAAAATTGCAACCATTAGGATCAGTGGCAATACTAACAGCCCGGTGGACAAAAGTAAGCTTCTGAAGGCGAATTCTTTCATACACACTGTTTGTATCATGTTCACAAGACATATCACATGAAGAATTCTGAAGGCTCGATACAAGTTCTAAGAAAAAGGAAAAATTAATTACAGGGGGGAGGAAGTCACACAGAAAGGTCCAGCTAAGTAAAATGCAACTAATACAACAAACCCGCAAGATTTATGACTTCAGTAAATCCATTGATGGAGTCACTGTGTAGGCTATATCATGCAAAGATTTCAGCTCACTTAACTGAAATGCAGAAAGATGTTTTAAGAATAGACCTTTACATTACATATAGGAGAGTTTTTATCCAGGACTTCCCATGTAAGTGTTTTACCACTTTATTAAATAAGGAAAAACACTCCATCTGACATTCAGTGCAACCTCATGTAGAATTGAAAAGCTGTGCATCAGTGCTCAGCAGTGCAAGATTGTTTTATTTTCCTGTCATATCACAGCAGATAAGACAATTACCTTCAAACTTCATATTATATATCTTCAAATTTTACCCAAACTAACAAAATATAATTGAAAAAAAAAGCTTTATTCTCTGAATTATGGTTTATGTTTCAAAAACTGAATGATTGAATACATGCACATCATTTGCCACACTCCTTAAAACCTTTTAAAAGAACATACATTACAAATCAGTGATGAACATCAACTAGACATGTGCTGCTATTACTTTTTACAAGTATTCTTCCTTGAAATCCCCACCTAAAGGTCAGCAGCAGGTGAATCTTAGTAGTACGGAGGAAAGAGAACAGCAGTGGTCAATGCTACCAACCGTCAGCCCCAGAGGAAAGCATAAACTCACCACATAATACTGTATATAAACTTTGTATCAGCTAACCTTTCTTTTCTGTTATTTTTTTCCCTTCTTCCATCCACTTCCCTGTAAAGGCTTCACCATCCTGCGTGACAAACATTATTTCGTTCCCATTTAAAGCAACATCAGACATGAAGACTTGCCGGCCATACACCCAACGACACTGCTTCATGGAGTTGTTAGATGACTTCCAGCAAAACACCTATAATATTTTTTTTCAGAGAAAGGGGAGATCTGCATATCATATAAAACCAGTTACTTATTACACACTACTTTTTTCAACACAAAAATACACCATCTTGAAGTTGCACATAAAAGACGACATTTTTCAACATTATGCACCAAAGTGTCATGAGCAGCTCTTACAAAAAGCCCCCACGTAAAGCAAGAAAATCTATTACAAGACCCATTTGTCCACAAAGGGCATGTGAAAAGCTTCAATGAATATTCAAATGCCTTCACAGCAGTCATCTATAGGACAGTTTATACTGACATTTCAACAAAGACAGCAAAAGATGTCATCACGTCAAGAAGTAAGTTTTATCTAGTTCTTAATTTACAGATTTGTCCAATTAGTTTCCTCATAAGTCAGGCAAAACTCAAAGCTAGTACACCAAAAATATAAACTATTTCTTGTTAATTGTTTAACAAAGTCCTCAAGTTTCTCTGTAACAGCCAATGTTTTGGAATGGAGATCATGACTGAATATAAACTTCAAGACATACAACAGAGATGTGGAGAACTGCATGCACATCAGGATATTCCATATAATGTAAAGCCCAGATGTGTCATTACTGGTGTTAAAGTTGGTCTTTCATGTTCTCACACTGAAGGACCTGCACAGGTCTCTCAACACCTACATAAGGAGAGGGCAAAAGAATTTTACTAACTTAACTTTTCCCCCTCTTGAGCCCTAGAGAATCACAGACTGGCTGAGGTTGACAAAGACCTCTAGAGGTTATCTAGTTCAACCCTCTGCTCAAGCATGATGGCCACTCAGAGACAGCTGTCCAGGACCATGTCTAGACAGCTTTTGAGTACCTCCAAGGATGGAGACTCCATGGGCAACCTGTGCCAGTACTCAATCACAGTGAAGAAGTGCTTCTTGATATTCAGACAGTGTCCCTTATTTCAGTTTGTGCCTGTTGCCTCGGGTTCTGTCACTGGGCACCACTGAAAGGAGCCTGCCTCCATCCTGTTTACATCTTCCCTTCAAGTATGCATGTATAGTTAAGATGCCACTTCAGACCTCTCTTTTCTAGGCTAAACAGCACTCAAAGAGAGTAAAGTTAAGCCAGACCAGGAAGTAGTGATTCAGGAAACAGAATTATTAAGATCCCATCCTTCTCTTTACTTAGTAAGATTTATAAGGCCTAAAAAACACTAAAGATCCCAGCATTTGCCAGTATTCAGCATGGAAAGATGAAATGTAGATTGACATAGTTCCATTGGTGCAGGAAGGCAAAGCAGTGTCCCCAAGATGTTTGAAGGGGCACTACCAATACTACAGATGCTTGAGTCTAAACCTCACATAAGCAACACTGAAATGGAAATTTATAATCTCTGACACAACTAATGACCTAATAAACAGAGATCATCCCAAAACATAATTCAGTCAAATGCAAGGAAAGAAAGTACCCACACTGCTCCCAATTTTGATGCACAATCTCAGGTTTTTTAATTCTTTAAGGTAGCATTTCAGTAATAAAATCTTTTTGTAAGCTCCACTAGATGGCACTGAAGGTTTAGATCCTCCAATGAGCAGACCTTGAAAAGGCTGGGTTTTTGCAGAGTCCTGTAAAGACTGTTACCTCTATGAAAGAATGAGGAAAGAGATCTGGAAACCTGTGGTGGATTTATTGATTTAAGACAACACAAAGTTTACATTTAACTATAAAAAATAAACCATTCACGAGGTTTATCTGTAACTTTTCAAAAGTAAAAGGGACACCTCATATATACAATACAGAAACATAAAACAGTATGGGTTGGAAAGGACCTTTAAAGGTCGTCTAGTCCAACCTCCTGCAATGAGTAGGGTCACCTTCAACTACATTAGGTTGTTCACAGCTCCATCCAACATAATCTTGAATGTTTCCAGGGATGAGGCATCCACCACTTCTCTGGGAAATGTGTTCCAGGTTTTCATTGCCCTCACTGTAAAAAATTTCTTCCTCGCATCTAGTCTAAACTTACCCTCTTTTAGATTAAAACTATTAACCCTTGACTTGTCAGAACAGGCCTTGCTAAAAGGACTATCCCCATCTGTCTCATAGGCCCCCTTCAAGTACTGAAAGGCCTCATAAGCCATGTATGTTATGTAGCCACTTATAAGTAAAAGCAAAGGTGTTACACCTTCACTGAAAAACCACTGTGTAAACTACTGTGCATTACTTTCCTATGAGTGATTTTGTCCTCCCTTATCTTTAGTTTGATTAATCAGCACACATATTGCTATATAATTATGATTTCTAGGGCACAACTTACTCTTCCAGCTTCATCCAGTGCTAGAATGCAAATCTTCTGACCCCCATTTTCTTTAAGATGCTCGGTAGCTACCTTATATTCCAAACGTCCCCCATTGACAAGAACTTTTTTAAGGTTCAGCTGTCTGAAAGAACACAAAAGGTTACATTAGTATTTCTTCATGGTGCTTCTATGTAGAGTTACCTTTTTTATTTAGAAAACCAGTAAAAAAAAAAAAAATCACTTCTAAAACAACTAAGATAAAGTTATATCCAGTTCTTCATAACAAATAAGAAATATAAAACATACTTTGAAGCCATCTTTTTGCACTGATAGTCTGCAAGTAAATAAATATCTCCTCTTTCTGTAACACATACTGTAGCACCATCACTTGCAGAGACCAAGGACACAGAGATATCTTTGTGGTGTAGAGCAGAAACTTGGCGAGGTGCAGTTACACATTTTTCTCCATTAGGATCCAGCAAATAACCTAGAAAATATAACACAGCCCCAAACCATTATTTACTATTCTACACATTTTGCATTTAAAGGACATTCTGCTACACAACTTAGAAGAACCTTTACATTCTAAAAATAAAAATGGGTGGTTAAATAATTTACCTCCAAAAAAACTAGAGCAGTAAGAGGCACACCACACATACTTGTTAGTTCACCACAAGCACTAGAAAACATTACTTCATCTTTTAGTCATGTTAAATCTTGTAAGGCACATTCTAGAGGAAAAGCTATTTATCGTGGCTAGCTATTTAATGTGGTACTGCCTTTGATTCCAAAGAACATTTATTTGACCCTATTACAGTTCAAGACACTAGAAAATCTATCACACCAGCATAAACTATTTCAGCCACTGGAACATACCAAAGAAGCTCATCATAAGAATTACTACAAATGCACTTAAGCATGAAGGCAGGCAGTTATGTGAAACAACACGCAAAGTTGGAACTGTAATGTAAGGTCTCTGAAAACATACTTAACAACAAAACAAGCCATTGCTGCATCAAGACACATCTCATACATTATGTAAGCCTGCTCTGTGTGAACTTATGGCTGCACCATGGATCAGGGTAAAAAATATCCAGGAACAAGCAGCAGAGCTACTTCTAAAGCTGGAAGCAACCTTGCATATGACAGCGTAGTGCTGTGCATCTTAACATCTTAAAGAGGCAAGGTTTATTACCACAGGTCTATCATAGTGCCCAGCTGATGCAACTGTATCACTTATAAACCAGTTACTGTCTCTATATGGTACCTCACTGGACCACACACACCCCAGAATGTCAGGAATACAAGCAATCGTGAGAACCTTGTATGGTGGGTGAATATATATATATATATATATATAAAACAAACCCAAACCACAGAACATAAAAAAAAACAAAAACCCCACACCAAAACAAACCAAGCCCAAACAAATAAAATATTCCTTAGGAAGATACTTGTCTGACAAAACCAAGGTTTTTTCACATACCTTTGCAACCTTAAATAGGAACACAAAAATGTGTCTGAACCTGATGCCAGAACTGATGCAAAATAACTGTAAGCACCAGAGCTAGGTAACAGTTTTGTTTGCACAATGATAGAGAACTGCAGAAATGCAAATCCAAACCAATATTGCAATACTTGTTTATTAACAAAGACAAAAGCAATTAAAATATCCTACTCATACAACAAATCAAGAAGTTGACTAGGTGGTGATACATTCTTATTAGGTTCATTCATAAGTTCAGAATACTACTGAGTTAAGCAAAGATTCTAATAATGGTGCTGTTGAAAAAAATTCTAGATATGGGTAAGCATTTACATTTTAAAAGTTAGTATGGAAAAAGTTATCAGTAGCGTTGTTTACAGTGCATGGAGAAAGAAGGACACAGGCAGGAGAGTTGAACGGTCGGTTCTAACTTTATTAAGGGCAATACTAGCCAGACTGCTGGAAGTAGACAAGCATGCCTTGGGGTATTCTGCAACACAAAACAGCAACATTCTGTTTCCTGAAATCCTTCAGTAGCAAGGCCACACAAGATACATGGAAGGTGAAATAATTATAAAGAGTTTAAAACAGAGATAAGTCTGACTAGCCCCCATTATTTCAAAATGTGAAAGCAATGAAAAATACTCTTCAAAAGAAGTGTAAAGGGGTGATGTCATCAGACTGGTTTAAAAAAAAAAAAAAAAAAAAAAAAAAAGGAGACAGAAGAGAAAGCTTTAGCCAGGCTTCTGTTCTAAGAAGCAGGTAACAGCTTTAGTATAAATAACATCTTTTAATGGCTGGGTTTTACTTTCAGAATGCTTCTACCTTACCTAGTTGGCCGCCATTCAGCCCCATGGTATACACTGCTTCCTTAGTCCATAGCACTGTATGGAATCTGCCTGCAGCCACTCCAATCACCATTCTACCTTTCAGGTTTTTTGCCTGAACCTAAGCACAAATCCAAAGTATATCTTAATATTAAGCAGCAATGGGTGAATTTCATATGTACAATCTTCCGACAACATTTAACTCCTAGAGTCATTAAGGATGAAGCACTGGTATCAATCCACATACAGTCTAATCTAATCAGGATTATTTCAGAAGTTTGTCAACTGGTGCACAATATTATTGCACTAGTAACAAAAACAAGCAAACTTTTTGCATTATCTAATCAGAACTAGAAACAAATCTCCTTAGGCCATATTCATATGCAAGATGTTGACCCAGAATACATAGGACATGTGTAAGACAGCCTAAGGAGACTCAGCTGCTACAAAAGTGTCAGCTAAAAAGTTTCAGCTTGTTAAATCCTAACGCCCTAAACACAACTGCAGAATACTATGCTACTAGTGCCACACTTCAAATTCTATGTAATTTTTCCAAATTAATGTGATCAAGACCAAAACAAATACTGTGAATATACAGCTTTCTAATTACACTATTAAAGAACATCCCATTGTACACCAAAACACTCTCCTGTTGCACTTTGGTATATATATATTTCCTACTTTTTTAACACTGGTAGTGCAAAGTTGCAACTCCAGATGAAGCTTCTATTCAATAAAAGGTAACATAACTCTCATTTACATGGAAAAAAACTATTAAGAGACTGAGCATAACAATATAGTCAAGTTGCTGATGTCTGTACCCATTCTTCCTTGTCACTATTTTTCCCAAAGCTTCGACTCCAGAATCAACAGTGCTCCCAGCAAAAAAGCACAATCACCAAACCCTGAGATCCATCATCTGATAATTCAAAAGGAATAAATGAATCTCAAGTAATACATTACCTATTACTTTTATACCATTTCAGCTACAGAACAATTTGGGGAAGAAAAGGCTTTTGGCAATTGTACCTTGTATCATACTTAGCACCACAATCTTCAGTACAGTTCAAGTTACAAACTAAGACAATTATCAGGACATAGTTAGGTACTTAAGATTGAAATATTTGATAACTCAGAATCGAGAATTTATCTGAGCTCACATTCAACTTTATTGTCCTGAAAACGTTCAAAAGTTACTTCCACAATCTGCCCATTTTACTTTCTGCTAAAAAACAAACAAAGAAACAAACAGCTAATCTTTGATGTTACTTTTACCTGTCTAGGAACACTGCAGTTAGGAGGAGGAGGAAGAATACCCAATTGATGGAAAGTATTTAAACCAAATGTGTAAACATATCCATCTTCTGTTAAAACAACAGTATGATCCTTAGCTGCAGCTATCTGGGAGCACTGATGGCCAGCTAAGCCTTCCACAAGTCTTGGAACCTGAACAAATGAAAAAATATATATAAAAATATACTGGTTTGATATTAACCATAGGCCAAATGTTGAACTACAGATGAAAATGCATACCAATGGTCAACACATTCAGCATAATTACCACATCTACTGCAGTAAGAGAAAGTACTTTCATTTAAATCCATCCTCTGCTATCAGGGGAGATGATTTTTAAACTACCTGCTCCAAAAATAGATTGGATACTATATCTTCAGGACAGCTGTGCAAATATTATCTAGTACATCTTTTTTTCTCTTTAAATTACCATGAGCAATACAGATTTGTCCCTCCAAAGAACAGGATAATCCTAAGGAAATTCTACAGAATAAGGGAGCAGTTCTGTATCTCTGACTCTTCATGCACGTTAATGTGATTTCTCCTTTATTCAGCTGGGTAACATACCAATTTCAAACGAGCAATTTGCAAAAAAATTCTAATTTCATGGAACTGCATAAGAATAAAATAAAAAAAAACAAACCAAAACAAAACAAAAAAACACACAACAAACACCACCCACACAAAAGCAAAACCAAACCAAACCAAACACACCACACATTAAGAATTGAGCTCCAGTCTTCACTATAACATGCAGCAACATAATATCAAGTTCTAACAGATAGTTGAGATTACATTTTTAAAATATATAAAAAAAAAGTACTGTGCTGCAAACCAAATGCACGCTACCAGGTAGTGTGCACAGGATAAGACACTGAAATGTAAGAACTGCATTGTCATCATATCTTAGCCTTCTCAAATTCTAGTTTACCATATTACAACAACATACTATTCAAATGAAAATGATAGGTGACTTTTCACTTAATAGCTCTGCAAGTCTAGTAAGAGGCAACTTTCATGCCACTACAGCTCCACAGTACTGCCGTTTCCTTTTTATCAGCCTTGATGCTCATCAGGTAGCATCACAAACCTACTTAAGTGAGCCCAGCCAAAAACCATTTGCTTCTATTTACCTGGCAGTCAGCCAGCCTTTTAAAACAAGTGGCCACAGCACAGAAGTTTGACCACAGTATCTAGCTGTCAAAAGAAAAGTCATTTAATTGCACGTTCTTACACTATCTGCCACCTCAGAGTTTTTTTTCTGATATTTGGTGGGGAGCAAGGGAGTTTGAAACCAACAACAAACTCATTTTTAAAGTACACTCAAAAAGCCTCTAATTCATTTTTTAGACTTGCTAAAGAAACATTATGCTAGCTACATGAGATAGCAAAAGACAGAGTACCAGGCACGTTTGTTCATCACCATGACCCAAGCGTCCTCCTTGTCCATGTCCACATGTATAAACTTGACCTTTGTGGGAAAGGAACACAGAGTGGAATTTGCAGAGTACCACCTGAAAGAAAGAGGGCAAAACAGGGGTGGGGAGGAGGCAGTACAGAACAAATTCATTTTCTCAGATCATCTGAAAACACCTGCCAAAATTATTTTGTGAAGAAGTTCAGATTTAATAAAGATCTGATCATGAAAATACAAATAAGATACTGGTGGGACTGCCAAAACAAGTCACAATGAATAAAAAGTATTTGCTTTACATTTATTATATACTGCCTTAACCTCCTGAAGTGACTTACAGTTTGTATTTATTATAACAAGTTCAGGCATGGCCCTTACAGGCTATCAGAATCTCAAAAGATTGCCTCAGAAAAGCTGAGGAAGTATGTCAAGACTGCAGCACAAATTGTCTGTCCTGAATGCTTGCTCATGTTGTACTTTCAAATATTCTTAAAGTCCTAAGAAATTATTAGGGACAAAAATACTGCTATAGAAAGTGTTCCTAACAGCACATTTTGTTTTCAACACAATTAGAATTTTAATTCAAATACTTGAGTTCACGATGGGAGCTGCACACAAAGTCAGAAACAAAACAATTACAGAAGTATCAAGCTTCTCAATTTATTTAATAATATGCAAACCAAGGTAAATAAAAAAACAAAACAAAACAAAACACCAATGTTATCCCCATCAAAATAGACAATGATGATATCATTTAGAGTGATGGCAAGTGGAACAGAAAGCAGCAAGAATATAAGTTATCAGGCCTGCTCTAGTATTCCTTAGCTGCTCTAAGTTGCTTGCCAGATCAGTGGAAATTACTTGTTGGGAAATAACTAGGAAAAAAGAAAAGAGACAGGGGGTGGGAGGAGAGGGAACAAAACAAAGCAAATTAACCAAAAACATATTCAGTACTTGTTCTCCCTCACACACCCATCCAAGTTCACAGAGAAAGGTGCCTATCTAATACATCAAGAATACCTGTTTGATATACACGCCATTTCGAGGAAAGAGGTCCACCAGTTCAGGATGATGTTTGCCCTGCTGACCTCCATGACCCAAAGTAAAATTTATGTTGTTTCCCCAGGTGTAGACTTCAGTTGGATCTGCAATGGAAAAGATTCTCTCTGCAGGCTGTAAATTTACCAGTCTTGAATTTGAAAAGCAACTCCTGCTGTTTCTATTTTAAAATTTGAAGAGGAGAGATGTTTTTTGACCCAAAACTGAAACTTGAAAATATTTAGTTTTATGAGAAGGTGCTACAACAAAATATTTTAACACTAGTGTACAAATGATTAAAATTACTTATATATATTTTCCATTTGCAGAAAACACAAACATTCCTCAGCCGCAGATGTACTACTACTACCTGAGGTTTTACATGCTTTG
>VWZY01004405.1:48573-62208 GCA_013399075.1 Chloroceryle aenea | reverse complement strand
CCCGCTGGGGCGATGAGCTCCTTGGGTGTGCTGTACCAGGAGGTGATGGTGTAACTCACTGCTGGGCTGCTGAGGGCAGATGTCCTGGTTTGAATGGTAAAGGCAAAGCGTGTTCAAAGCGCCCCACGCCGCGGTGGCAGCGATGCCGGTCCGGACGGGGAGCGTGTATTAAGGTGAGCTTTAAAAGGATCCCTCTGAACATGGCAATAAACTGTTGAGAATTGTCACTGCTGTCAAGGCAGAGTCATGTCTCTTCTTCTTCTTCTCATACGAGTTGTCTTACAGTTTCTTGTTATACCTGTTCCTGAAACCAGTGAGGAGTTTGCAGCGTTGGCTGTTCCTCCTCCCCCCATGGCATTGGCACAGTTAGGGATTTTTTCTGTCTTCTCACCAGCTGCCAGCACACACTCCTTTTAACTTGCTAAGCAACTCCCCACGTTGTTCATTTTGCTTTTAAAGAAAGCTGGGTTTCTCTGGGTGTAGATGAAATAAAAGGCCAAGGACGGAAGTGAGCGTGGGGCAGTGGACCCAGGCTTCAAAAATCACTACAGTCAAGGGCTGGTGGGTTTTATTTATTTATATTTAATAATTATCTTTCAGTAACAATGACCTGGGTCACTGTGGGGTTTGGGATCCCTGTTGGGCTTGCCAAGTGTAACGAACCTGGATCGCAGGTCGCGTTGGCTTGATGAAGGCTCTGCTCTCTGGGAGCTGGCTTGGCTGCAGCTCCCACTCTTTTGCCTACAGAGTCTTCTGATCTCCCCCAACCTCCTCTCCTCTCTCCAAGGCAGGCGTGCCAGCAGCTCTGCTCAGGGGATGCAAATAGACCGTTTGGGTATAAATCCTGGAGATTGGTTGTTGCTTCCTACAAAGTTACCGAGCGCATCCCTGGGAAATGCAGATGGTAATTTGTCATTACTGCAATTCTAAATATTTTTGGTTCCATGGAGCTGAAGTGGAGTCTTGAAGGCTGAATTTTAAGGCTAAAATAAGAGAAGGCTCAATAAAATCCACAAAAATAGCGCCTGAGTTTGTCAGCTGCTGTAATGGGAAGGGAAATAACTTTTCTTCTTCCTATTAGCAAATCAAAGCTTGGATACCTTGTGTCATGTGGGGTCCCTCCTAGGAAACACCATGGCGGGTTGGGAGGGATGGACCAGGGTTTAGGGTGTGCAAAGTTGCTTCCTAATGAGGTGACACTGGGGCTCACCCTGGTGCAGTACAAAACGGGCTGTGAAGGTCAGTGCTGCCCTGTAACTGGGGGTGTTTGAGGTACTCCTGCAGTAATTAGCAGCTCGTTACCCCAGCACTCCTGGCTGGGGTAATTTGGGGCGCCTTTGGGCGGTGGCAGCTGGCTGACCCGCTTACCCCATCATGAAGAAGAGGTGATGTCCACTGCTGACCTCCCAGGCTTGAATTCGGCATCCGGGATGCGAGGGTGGTGGAGCAGGGAGTTTGGTGCTGAGTCAGCCAGAAGCTGCCCATCTTTCCAAGCATTCACTCCCAAATTCAGTTTGCTGGGATGATTCTGATTCTGCTTTTTTTTTACACATGCTTTTCAGTCAACTTGGTTCTTCTCTAGAAGCAAGGGAGAGCTTCTCTAACTCTGAAGCATGGCTTCCAGAAGCTACAGGCCCCAACACGTGGCTCCTGTTAAACCCAGCAGCTGCTCTGGACAAGAGGGAGATGAGGCAGCGTCCCCAGCTGTACCCTGGCTCTTAGGAGGAGCGTGGCCTCCTCCTCCTCCTCCTCCTCCTCCTCCAGCTCAAGCGGTGTGTGCAGGAGGAGAGCTGGGACTGCTGGAGACCTGTCGTGTTTGAAAACCCTGAGCTGCTCTAGAGAGGTGTCTCTGGGGGTCCCCACCAGCCTGGCGTGGTAAGAGGTCATGGGAATTCTCCTGTCCAGTGGAGTCTGTTCAGCCATCGTTTGTTTATCCTGGTGGAAAACTCGACAAATTTGCAAAGTGATGAGATATTCAAATACAGATGGAGCTTTCAGACAGACAGAGGTGGGTGAAACCTGCAGTGCTGCATTTTATGGCTGAAGAGCTAGTGAGAAATTGTTTTCACAAAGCTGGGAGACTCTGCTGGAGGTGCTTTATCATCTCTTGAGCGTGCACCGGGACCCAGCGCGTTTCTGTGCAGAAAAGGCACAAAATGAGTTGATAAAACCAGCTATGGTCTGGAAAGTGAAGTCTGGTGAGTCTCTTGCAGGGGTTCTTCCTTCAGGCTTCCAGTGCTGGAAAGCATTCAGTGGCAAAAGCCATCTGTCCGCGAGGTCGGGAATGCTTGTTCCAGAGGAAACGGAGGTTACGGGGAATGAGCCGGACGGCTGCAGTTTGCCACAGGTCGCAGTTGTCCCAGGGTATTTATGGGGCTTCTGGAGCCTTTTCAGGTTTTCAATGGTGCTTAGTGCAAATATTTTACATCTCGTGAGTGATCTGGAACAGCTGCTGCCTTACTGATTGAAATGAGATCACTTAAGTAGTGGTGACACTTAGTATAGTTTCGCTCTCCCATCCTGGCCCTTCTTCCTCCTCTTCCCTTTTTTTTTGCCTTTTTTTTTTTAATGGCTTGCTCTTGGCCCGCACCCATGTCTGTGGTACAACGTGAGCTTGCTTGCTCCTTCTCGTGTGTAAGGAGGCCTGGAACGAAAAGGCTGTAATGAGACACTGCTCTGTCTTTCTGTTGACTTGCCTCCAGTTCATTAGAGCAGATGTAGGAGGTTGGCTAAACTTAAAGCCTGAGTTAATATTCAGGAAGGAAGTTTCTTTCCATCTTAAAAGAAACGCCACTTCATTACAACGATCACATGGTCCTTGGGCTCATCTCCCGTGGAGCTGAGATGCAGTTGTTCATTACATCTTGGTGTTGCTTGGATTTTGGGAGGAGTCTGGAGAGTGGCACTTTGGAAAGGAATGGTGGGGCGAGTCGGCTGAGTAGTGAGTTGGAGTCAGAGTGAGGGGATAGCTGGTTTACTCATCATCTGCTTAGGAGGAAATTGTATTTCCATCCTTCAGTGTAAGCTGAAATTACTGGAGGTGTTGGAGGTCGCACTGCCCATCAGAATACCAGACTGCACAATCTGACTCTGGCTACCCATGAAATGTCTGAAAACTTCACCGGTCCTCAGCTAATAAAAAACCCCTTCAGAAATATCACAATCCTCTGTTGATTTCGACGTCATTTTAATTCAGTAAACAGTGTTTCTCAGAAACTCCTGCTGTGTTGGTGTAACCACGCGGGTAGCTGTCAGCTCCTGCTTCCACATCGGTGTCTGATAAAGGAGGAACTGCTTGCCCTGCCCTGCCCAGCCATTCGGGCTGGGTCAGCAGACAGGGACACGTGTGGCATCCAGCCTGCCACCGAGAGCGAGTGGTGCCATGGTCAGACTCGGGCCAGGCTTGGGCTTTGCTCTTCCCCTCCACTTGGAGCCCCCTGCAAGGGCTGTTTTGAAACAGCAGGGGTGTTCAGGCACATCTTCGTGTCATGCTAGAGAGATGGAGGGAGAGAAGGGAAGTGAAAGCTCGGGTTGTTGTCTAGTTTTCAGGTGGTAGAGGATCCTTTGTGCTCTTTCCACAAGGATGTGCAGCCTGGAGACGGAAGAGGGGTCCGTGAGGAGGCTGCTGTTGTGTGGCTGGTGCTTCTCGAGAGCATGAGGGGTCTGTGGGTGACATTCAGCCTGGTGCTAACTCAGTGTTAAACCAGAGCGGGGCCTCCCCCTCCCCCGGGTCAGCCCCATCTCAGCGTTTAGTTAAAGCCTAAACCATCTTTAGGTCTTTCTGTACCACAGCTTTTCACAAGCCCAGGAAAATATCCTGTTAACCTGACCATGCATCTGCCATCCAGTAGGTCCTGAAGGTTGCAGAAAACCAGTTGTGTGTCATCTTCAGATAGTGGCTGAAATATTACATCGAAGGACCTGAGAGGTGCCTAAATAACGTGGTGTGATAAGCAGCGTGGCCACGTGTCAGAGAACAACTGACTGAGGAAAGGGACTCTAATCCCAAGCCTTGATAAGCTGGATTTGTTGAATTTGTTAAGGAGGTTTTAAAGTCAGGCTGGGAAGGAAAGATGAGCTCAACAAATGCACTTTGTTTGGAACACAGGCAGGCTCAACTCCTTCCAGTAAAATAGAAACCCCACAGATCCCTGCTTGTACTTGGGCACGAACGCTCCTGCCCTGGCGGGTTATTTCCAGTGTGGGTTTGAGGTGGGGCTCTCATTTCACTTCCTCACCAAATCACCTTCTTCTGACTGACTTCTTTTACAGCCAAGCCATTCTATAATGATCCATCCTGTAAGCAAAACTCTGGTCAGTTTTAATCAATTTGAAGAGTATTAGTAAGAGTGGTGCTTAGGAAAGTCCTCGGAGATGTGTGGACTGGCCTCTTGCTGAGAAATGTTAATAGGGTAATTACTGAATTGTGTTTAGCCAGAGACAGAGCTCACGGTGTAGCTGCTAGGAGAAAACTTCATCTTTTTCCACTAGTAAAATTTAGTATTTAGAGAATTTCCCCAAAGGAACCAGTCTAATTGTATAAGCAAGGAAAGGAACAACATTTAATGAGGCTCAGCCTAACTTTAGAGGAGCTCCAAATAACTTGTTTAGAAGCAGGTGACCAAAGGAATTATTAAATGCCCCGTTTTCCTTCTGTGTGTCACGTTGGTTTATTCTGAGGCCAGTCTGTTAGGAGAGGATTAGAGGAATAGAAAGTGTCTTCAGTCAAACTCTGACCTACTGGAAAAAGTCAGAAGGAAAAAAAAAAAAGGCTCCCTCTAGTTGCAGAACTGAAAGTCTTGAGCAGAGGTCAGTTACTGGGACACCCATAACTTCACCTGCATTGGCCATTGATGATGATGATGAGAAAGCACCCCTCAGTTCTGTATTCAAACCCAGCATTCTGGGACTTCTGGGGGTGAGATGGGGGAGCTTCTTTTTCTGTAGCTTAAGGAGAAATTGGTTTATCCTGCAAGCTTCCAGCAGGTGAGTGTGTGTAACCCTGCAGCTCATCCCGGACAACAGTCCGAAAGTCAGGTTTTGGTATCCCAAGTTTGCTGGGATGAGGCAGAGCAACCCAGTGTGCCTTGTTACTGGAGCAAACTGGCACCAGTGCAGGCTTGGCCTGGTGTCCTGCTGCTGCGGAGGGAAGTTGGTGACTTTCTCAAGCTTAAAAAAGGGAGGGGAAAAGGAGGGGAAAAAAAAGGAAGCGCACATTTCTGTGGTGGTGTTGGCAATAAAACACACTTGTCATTGAAACTGTCCTGGTGAGATGCTCGATACGCATCAGTGTGGTGTTTACTGCAGCGTTTTCGAGGTGTTTTGTCTTCTGGGGGCATCTTTGTCTACTGCAGAGGAGGATCTGTCTTTTTATCTTAACTGTAATTTCCCCTCAGCCTCCTCTGTCTCTCTTTCAAAGCAGACCACCGGAGGAAGAGAGGCAATGGAGTGTGACCCAGGGCGCTGGCCCTTCAGAAGGCTATAAAAGGCAGCGAGTTCAGGCTGGGATATTGACCTTAGCACAGCCAGTTGCACCTTAAATAGATCAGATGAAAGAGTTCCTCACTGGAGGACGAGCAGTGTTTGCTCGGGAGTGAGGACAGACCTTACTCTGTGCTCGTTTCTCAGTCTGAACTCTGGTTACGGAGGAGCTGGAGCCGCTTGTGCTCAGAGTTTCAGGAGCAACAAAGTGTCTGAAGTGCCAGCTGGAGGCACGAGAGTGACCCGGAGCTGAGAGTAGGCCTTGCTGAAGCACCTCGTGTTGACCGTTGGCCGTTGCTACCTCGCCCCCTCCCTGTTTAGTTCTGTTGCCTCCGTGATGCCATGGCAACGGGGAGTAACTGCTTGCCCCGGCTGTCTGCTGGTGTGAACTGTCAGAGCCTGGCTGGTTTGGGGAGCTCTGCGAGGCTCCCCTAGTTCATCATGTTTGTGTACAGGTACCTGTGCTTTCAGTGCGGATGCTTTCACCCCTACTACGGCTTCGCGCCGGTGAGTATGCGGAAAGTGGGGTTTGGCTCCACCAAGGCACTGGTGCCTCGATGCTGTGGGCAGTGTAACTCTCCTAGTGCCCTTTGAACTTGAAAACACGGCAGGGGAGGATGTTGAAGTGGGAGGCCAAAGCCCTCATCCCCGAGGCAGTGGATGTGGTGTGTTAGTGGTGTTGGATGTTGGGACCTCCCAAGGCCTGACCCAGCCTTGATGTCTCGGCAGCCTCAGAGCTCTTGGTGGCTTCTGAGGACACGGAATGTACTAGAAATGGCAAAGGTCAGGGCAGCCTCTCCAGTTTGACTGGGGTTGCCTCTTAGAAACATCAGTGCTCAGTTGATAGAGCCTCTTGATGGCCTTGCAATCGAGAATAAATGTTTTTCTGGAGTGATTCTTCCCTTGCTGTGGCTCTCGCGTGTTGGTTCCCCTGGCTGGGCACAGTTGGCACTTCTTGACAGGCTGGAAAATGGGCAGGGAAAGATGCTGGGTTTGGACCCAGGTCTTTCCCTGAGCCACTGTAGTTGTTACCTGCCTGTTAAGCTGATGCCGTCGTCGTCAATTTTCTGCTTCATAGTTTGCTGATTTTGGTAGAACTGGCACAGAAAAGTTGGAGGACCATGGGTGGTTTTATTCTCTTCCTTGGTTCAACAACTGAACCCAACATGACCATGATCCCAGCTGACTGATTCCCGGGTTAAATGACTCCCCTTTCCCAGCACTGCCCACCCCTAGCCGACATGGCAAGCTGCTTTGCAACCTCCCTGGCTGCAGACACAACTTGCCCTTGCCTTTGGGCAGCGAGGGGTTGGCAACAGGAGGGAGGAGCACGCCCTTCTACCAAGACCTAGTTTCTTCCCTTCAGTAAGATCCCATCCGGATTCAGCCCCGGGGCGATGAGCATCTCATTCCTCGAGCCCGCGGGACACCGGTACCCGGCATCAGCATCACTCAGCATCTTCTCGGCTCCACGACCTCCACGGCGGTCCCCGACCTCCGGCCAGCGTGACGCTGGTGGGGGAGCAGCTGCCGCCTCCCGCTCGGTTCGTGGGGCCCGCTCGGGCTCCTCTTTGTAGGGGCGCTCGGCAGCCACACAATGGTTTGTGCTGGCGGGGCCATGTGGCGCGTCACGTGCGCGGGGCTGTTTCTGCGGGGTCCTTGCCCATCTGTTCTCGGCTCTTTCTGGGTTATCAGGCTCGGGTCCAAGTCCTCGCAGGCAGCCAGCTCCACGGCCAGAGATTACGAGCACTAACCTTCCTGGCAGGAGTGGCGTGGCTTTGCTTTTATGCAGATTAGCCATGTGCTTCTCACTTCAAGGCGTTCCACAGGAAAAGATGTTTCCTGTGTTTGGTTCTCGGTGGGCGGCTCCGGCGCGTTGTACCGGCCGGGGTTGAGCCTCTCCGAGGCGAGCGGGCTCGGGAGAGGGATTACGATGGGTTGTCCCCCCCCCTTCCCCTTCCACCTCCACTGCTACGTCACCACAACACAACCACACGCGCGCTCATACTGTTGGTGTCATTCATTCAGTGCCAAGATTGCTTTAAAAAATTCCCTTGGCCCCAGTTCAAACAGGAGTACAGCTGGGATGTGTTAGATTTTAGGCAGTCTGCCCTCAATTTGAGATGAGTTATAAATAGCAGTGCCGACTTCCTTAACTACCACTCTCCGAGGTAAAATGCAGGTTAATTACTGTGGGAATCAATTAGGGCTTCTCTCGGTTAAACAGCCTGTAATGCTTTTTATTATGTTTTATCACAAAAAAACGGACAACAAAGCTGGTCAGGAAGAGATTTCAGATCCAAGGTGAGAGCTTAGGGCTTTTTAAATTATTTTTTTTTTGGCCTTTCTGGTTGGTTTGTTAGTTTTGGTTTTTTTAATTATTATTAATTTATGGGTTTGGGTTTTTTTGAGCAGCTGAGGAAACCAGTTGCAGCCAATACCCACTTTTGCCAGTAATTGAATGGTGCTGATTTGAAACTGGAGTTGGGTAAATGACTGTCCTCCCTTTCCTTCCTTCAGTGCAATAACATGCAAAGGTGTAATAAGGTGATCGGGAAAGTCAGAATTACATTTTTCTGTACAGCCACGGAGGGTTTGGCTCCTGCTTCCAGAGGGGGATTTGCCTCTTCCCTTTACTCGTCTTCCTGCTGGGACCATTAAGCAAGTCCTTCCAATTTAACCAAACTGCTCTTTCAAGAGGCCAAATTCCTCTACTACAGACAAAATCTGAGAAGTATTGTTTGTGGAAACCTCACGTCTGCTCAGAAACTTTTTTTTCTCCAGGAAAACTCTGGCGTGGTTTCCACAGAGCAGCTGGTTTCACGGTGCAGTTTCATTTGAGGGCTCCCACTCCTCTGCGCACCGCGTGCTGGTTTGGAGAGCTTTTGAACTCGCAGTGTAAGCGCTCTTTGGGCTCCCCGTTACAACCCCTTAGTCCAGAGGTATCTTAAAGTATCTCAAAAGCTCAGGGGTTTCTCTGGAGCAGCAGTAGGGTCGCTTTCGTTCTGCCCAAGGTACCAAACCAGTCGTGCCTTGGAAAGTTTTAAGCAGTGGCAGGGCTGTGTTTGGCCACGTTGAGGTATTTTAACAGCGTTCCACACCAGCAGATGCTGAAGGGAGAATAGAAGCAATTTCTGTGAATGCAAGGAGCTGTAAGCAGGGGGTCTGGGCTTCAGTCATCAAGGAGCAACACTTTCTCTCAATTATGTCTCTCTGTGGCAGGGCCTTTGCTTTTGAAGTGTAATCACAGTAATCTACTCCTGTGGTTTCCTATTGAAAGGATTTCCCATGTATCAGTCCGGAGAAGAATCTCCAGCCTTTTGCAGTCGGAGTTTGGTATTTCCTTATTTACCCTGAAGTGTTCCTGCAAGCAAACGGGTGTCTCTGCCTCTTGGCTTCCCCATCTCGTGCAACACAGGGGCCATGCATCACCTCTGCTCCCCCCCAAGCCTTGTGCCAGCTCTTGGATCGATCTGCACGTCACCGCCTTTCGGCTTGGGCTGCTCTTTTCTTGAGGCACGTGGAGTTAAACTCCCTAAAAGGATTGAGATAGCAGATTCAAGTAGACTTCCTGGTGGTGGGCTCTTGAAACCAGAGCAACGTAGCTAAGACAAGAGCAGTTAAAGCCCCGTTGGTGCAAGAGCTTCGTGTCTTTAAGGGGAGGTTTGGAAGGGAGAAACAAAAGCGTCGCCGTGTCGGAGTCGTTCGCGGCGGCAACCCCGGGGAGCCCGTTGGTTTGCACCAAGCCAGGAGTGTGTGTATGAAATCCCTCCTTCATTAGAGATTAATTGGCATTTACGTTTCTTCTGTTTATAGAATTTTTATCTATAAGGCTGTGATTTAGAGTGATGCTCTTCGGGTTTGTTTTTAGCATCAGGGCCTGGCGGAAAAGTGGCAGTTCAAGCAGCAGTGTTGGAGGCACGTTGTGTACTCCTACGCTGAGCAATCAAGGTGACGACTTGGTCACATCCTGCAAATATGTTTGGGGTTTGTGTTTTTGGGTTTGGTTTTTGCCTTCTTTTTTTTTTTTTTCATGTCTGTGTAAACAGTTCCAAACGTTTCTTGAAGTTTTTTAGCAGTCGTCACACGCTTCCTGTAGGAGTGGTGGAAAAGTGGATCTTCACCTTGTTTCTGAAGATAGGGTTAGATTTGTGGGTGACCACAGGCAAGAAAATCGGTGCAGAGGAGGCAGCGTGTGGTGTGTGTGTGTAATAAAAAAATCCCCAACCTATTAAAAGAAATCCTCAAACAGGAATGTATTTGAGAAGCTGCCCTCGCTAGCGGGCTGCAAGGGTGAGGTGAGGACCAGGAGGAAGCAAGTAACAAAGGGAAAAGATGCTGAAATGTTTAGGCAGGAACTCCAAAGTCACCCTTGATCAGCTAGAAGAAGGGAGGAGGGTGGGCTTGGGGGGTGGTGAAGAAAAGGTTTGATTTGTCAAAAGCCAGGGGCTGGGAAGTGCTCCTGGTGGCACTGTGTTTACATACCAAAGAAGATAATGTGGGGAGGGAGAAGATGTCCCTAATCTAAGGTGATACCCACAAGACAAGACTGGGAAGCATTAGGGACAATTGCTTGAAAGATGTAAACACGATTTGCATCAGTGAGGGTGTAGGAGAGCTCCACATGGGTGCTGCCATTCAGGAGGTAAGTCGCTGTGGCTCTGAGGGTTGGGGCTACAGCCATCAAAGACCTCCTTTTTCCCTTCTCTTTTCCTTTTTCTTTTCTTTTTGTGACTCCCTAAATGGAAGCTCCTCTTCAGAGCACAGTACAAAACCCAGTGTGGGTGCGTGGGGTGGTCTGTGGGGTACAGCCTTTCAGGAGCAAAGGGTCTTGGGCTTCTTCAGCTTATTCCACTGAGGTCCTGCAACCTCTCTCCGTGTTAATCTTCAGCAGCATCTCTGGTAACTTGTACCTGAAGTGTAACTTTTTCAGAATGATTTTAGAGTTGGATGGATAACAATAGAAAGATCCAGCCCAACTGAGCATGGCAGGGCATCTAAAATCTGCCTCAACAGGGAGGATCATGCTGGTGCCACGCATGTGGCTGCTCGTGAACCGCTTTGGTGGGCTGACAAACACCCTGTGTGCAGGGGTGGCTGGGGCTGAGCTGAGGTGGATGGGACTTTGGACTGGTTTTAGTTGATTTGTGCCATATTGGCAGCAAGTTAAGGAGAAACTTCTCTGGTGTGAGGGGGTGGGAGCCTGTGCCAGGCTGCCCAGAGAGGCTGTGGAGTCTCCTGCCCTGGAGAGATTCCCACCCCGCCTGGACCCTGCGCTGCTGGGCCCCCTGCTCTGGGTGCCCCTGCTGGGTGGAGCAGGGGGGTGGCCCCAGGTGATCCCCAGAGCTCCCTTCCAGTCCCCAGCACACTGGGATTCCCTGAAGTTTGTCCAGGGGAACCCAATCTCAGTTGCCTGAGTACCCCCCCTTACCAAAACCGGGTCCTCTTCCCCCCATCCCCATTAAACTCCCTCCCATGGCCCAGCTCCCACCGCCCCACCATGAACTCCCCATCACGCCCCTGCTTGCTCTGCTTGGCGTGGGCTCGGTGCTGTGTGACTCTCCTGGCAGGCGAGATGCAGCAGACAGCTGGTCAAACAAATGTTTTCAGGGTCTGTGTGTTGGGACTTCAAGCTGTGCTGGCTGTTGGGGTAGGATTTTCTGAAGTGAAGCATACTGCACAAACTTTTTTTTTCTTTTTCTTTTTTTTTTCTTTTTTCTCCCCCCTCCTCCTAGGAGGGTGGATTCTGCAAACATAACTGAAATACTGTTCTGGGCTCCGGGATTCTTTCGGGTTTCCAGCCAGAGCTACCTTTGTGTGATACTTGCTTGTGCAGGCCTGTAAGTGCCACTCCTCAAGCACCTGATCTCAGCAAGAGAGGGTGGATCTGTACAAATACCACCCTAGGGCTAGCTGCAGGAAGGGCTGGTGTAATAGAGTCCATTGTCATGGTGATCTGCTGGAAAACATCTAATTGGTATTAGTTAGGTCATCAGGAGATCAGTGAACAATTCTTATTCAGTCCCAGCTATGGAGGTTAAAGACTGGGGCTGGGATTCATTTGGAGGTCACGATGCCAAAACAATCCTTGCTTTCCTGTGCAAAGCGTACTGCTGGGGTAGGAAAGCTCTGTTGTGAGGTTTATAGTATTTTCCAGGAAATTTGATTGACTGTTCACGTGTCTCAGCTGCAGGCAGGGCTAGGAAGCTGAGGAAAGTTGTATTTCTTCACTCGTCTCCTTGCGCCTGCTCTAAAACTCAGGGACCTGACTTGCAAGGCTGACGGGTGGTTTGGTTTTGGGTTGGTGTTTTTTTTTTTCTCATGCAGCTGAAGAAATTGGATTTAGAAACCTTTATTCTACAAAAGGCAGCAGACACAAAGCACATGTTTTCTAAAAAAAAAAAGAAAAGAATGAAATGCAGCTTTGAACTGTGAATGTTGGTAGCACTGCCCGGTAGGAGCACGTCAATATGGATTAATTGAAATGTGTTAAGTGTAAATTAACAGCCTGTAGTGTTTTGGGGGACCTTGTTATTTGGGAAAGAAGCAGCATTTCTTGTGAATATTTAAATTCTGAGCCTGAATTTACCTTGATGTGTGATATTTGGACTTGAAACTACTACCTACTATGGGGGAAAGCTACTTGGATTGGTAATTCATCTTTCTTAGTGATGCTTCCCCCTTCTTTTTTGTCCTCTGGCCACGGGAGATACATCAGCATAAAATGACTTCTCGTTGGGTTTGTTCTTTGTGAAACGTCAGTCGGTTTGAAAGGGCAGCAGGAATCCTGCTGAAAGTCAGAACACAACTGTGGGGTTTAGGAGCTGTGAAGAGAGAGGCGAGCGCCTGCTTCTCTGCAACGACCTGTTGGAAGGCTTTTTTTCTTCTGGGGTTTTTGGGGAAGCTCTGAACAATTCCTGTGTTTAGCTGGATGATGGACATGCTGTCACACCTTGCTTTGCAGCCTTCGAGCCCAATGGATCAGATGGGGAAGATGAGGCCTCAGCCGTATGGAGGGAACAACCCCTACACACAACAGCAGGGACCTCAGGCGGGGCCGCAGCAAGGACACGGCTACCCAGGACAGCCCTACGGGCCACAGACTCCCCAGAGATACCCCATGGGAATGCAAAGCAGGACGCAAAGTACAATGGGCAGCATCTCATATGCACAGCAGGTAGAGCACCCAAAGCTCTCTAGTGTCTGTTTGCAGCAGGGGCAGGCAGAAGAGCTACAAGGGATGGGGTCTCCTGGAGGGGCCACCTTCAGCCGGGTTGGAATCGGTTGCTTCGGTCAAATCATTTTTCTTAAGGCTGTGTGGCTCCAGGTGTGATTGGTGTATGAGGACCTGTGGAATCCTGGTTTCTGAGAGAGGCAGTGGGTCAAACATAAATAGCAAGGGGAGTAAGGTGTCCTTTCCACTGTGTTCTGTTGGAGACACGGTTCTTCTGTACAGAGCAAGGGATTTCAGGTCAGTTTTGGTTCCTTACGTGACCCAAGTGGCTCCTGCTGGACCACTTGCAGGATTTAGAAGGCTGCCTTTTATTTTATATTATTTTTTTTGAACAAGCAGCCTCTCCTTTCAGTGTTACTGTCATTGAAGGGTGGCCAGATAGGGATCCCTAAAAGCTCAGCAACAGCTCTTATTAACACTTTGTTATTGCCAAGAGTAATGTCATTTACAAGTGACTTTGGCTGTTGCCTGGGAAGTACCTAGGGAGAGGCATTTCCAGTACATTCCCAGTTCACTTCTCTGCACAGATCTCTGAATTTGTTCTTCTTGAGCATAATTTTGTTTGTGCATGTAAAATTCCTTCCTAACCAGTATAACTCTTGCCTCCTCCTCCTCCTGCAGATTCCTCCTTATGGACAGCAGGGCCCCAGTGCATATGGGCAGCAAAGCCAGACTCCATATTACAACCAGCAAAGCCCTCATCCCCAGCAGCAGCAGCAGCCTCCATATTCTCAGCAGCCTCCATCCCAGGCCCCTCATTCTCAGCCTTCTTATCAACAACAGCCTCAGTCCCAACCTCCCCAGCTTCAGACATCGCAGCCTGCGTACTCTCAGCAGCAGTCCCAGCCGCCCCATCAGCAGTCCCCGACTCCGTACCCTCAGCAGCAGTCCACAGCCCAGCAACACCAACAGAGTCAGCC
>VWZY01004405.1:24612-37228 GCA_013399075.1 Chloroceryle aenea | reverse complement strand
TTCCCTGCAGTGCAGCTCGAGCCAGCAGCTTCTCCCAGTTTGGCTAAAGCCAGCCTGGAAGAAGGGAGCTTTTCGGCTTCTTTTTTCGTTTTTTGAGCAAGGAAACTGCACAAATCTCTCTTGCATGTTCTAGTCCCCATCTTGGGCTTGTAATTGTCAGAGCTGATGCCTGAGAGGAGCTTAAACTCCTTGTGAGGGAAGGGAATATGGAGTCCCACCTGGCAGAGGCTGCAGCCTCCATCGTCCTGATGTTTGTTTTAATGGGCAGGTGTTTTCCCTTGGAGTAGTGAAGGTCTACCTGTAGTTCCTTTACCAAAGGACTGCTTGATGAGTAAGTGGCACGTAATAGGACTCGGAGGTTTTTCTGCATGCTTAGTTTTGTCACCGGGATCTTGGGCTCTTCTCCAGAAGAGCCTGCTGCAGATCTTGAGAATTGACCAGTTTCTGGGTGCTCCCACATGGTCCTTGCCCAGAGCAGAGGTTGAGCTTCCAGGGCCACATCTGAGGGGCCAGACCTGGTGATTTCATTACATAACTGAATCCCTTTGTTCTTCTGCTTGCTGATCTTGTCCTGTTTGGAAGGAGGCTAGAAGAGGCAAGGCCATGAATTTCAAAAGCTTTCCTAAAACACCAAAGTGTAAGGTGCAGCTCGGGTGGCTGTGACCTTCTTTCTGGTCACTCCCAGTTTTGTGCCAGGAGAAGCTCCTCTTTCCCCATTCAATTCAACTAAACCAAACTTTCAGTGCCTTGGAGAGTTACGAGCTGCCTGGCTGTGGAGGAAAGCTGGGAACGGTCACGAGAGTCCATCAGAACTCCCTATAGATGAGGAGGATCAGCTGGATTTCTGCTCTAGCTTAGCTTGTGCTCCCAAGCTCCAGCTTCTGGTTTCTACTGGGGAAGCAATCGGGGGACACACACAGTAAGTGGGAAGGGGGTGGCAGAGCCCTCTCCAGACCTTTCCGTCACCTCTGGAAATCTCAAGTCAGCTTTGCAAGGTGTCTTCTCAGATGTGACGTGAATCTGTAAGCCTGGTGTAAATGGAGCACGGTGAGGTCTCCGGGCCGTTTGTGGCAGGAGATAGAGTGCTTTGTGAGGCATGAGATGTGAGATTGGTTTGTCTGTGCTGTCGAAGGAGGAATGAGTCTATCCGTTTCCCTGAAATAGCAGGGAGATCCCAGCTTGCCAGTCAGCTGTGTAATTTTTGTGATAGAGAGGACTGAGGTATTTTGGGTGTGGAAATAAAAGGGGAAGGGAAGGACAAGCTTGTGATTTTTGAAGCGTTGGTAGTTTTTGAATGAGTGGAAAAGAAACTGCAGAGAAAAGAGAAATTGTAATAGAGAGTAGGTATTTCAATTAGTCAGAAGAAATGAAGAGGCTTTTTCCCTTTCAGAAAGAATCCGAGAATAAATTTAGCCATTGTTCTCTGCTCTTGCTCGTAAGCATCTTTATGGAAACAACTGGCCTTACGGAATTTCTAAGCTCCACCACACACTCATCTTCAGATCCTCATTTCCTTGAGTGTGTCCAGTGATGTGGTGGTACCCGCAGCCATCGCAGCCCCTGTGCTCCTTCCCTCTGCCCCCCACGCTTCCCGTGTGCTCTTGGGTCGGGGCCAGGCAGGGCAGTAGCAGGGAAGTCCCCAGCCAGGAGAGGAGTTTGCTTTCTGGTCAGGTTGCCTGCTCCTCCAGGGTTCTGTTCCCTTGCTCTTCAGTATTTGGTGGTGTTTCATCTTTGTGTTTGTTAACAAACGAGCTTGTATCAGATAGAGGAACGGTGGTGGCTCTTCTCCTAGACAAGAAGCCCTGCTGTTTCCAGCATCAAACCAGCTCCCTTGTCTTGGTCGTGCCAGGACTTGCAACCCTTTCCCTGAGCTAAATGAACTCCCCTGCCCCCTCCTTTGGGTACCAGATTGTGTGATTCCAGGCATGGTTTTGTTGTGGTGTGAAAAGAAGGTGTTAGCTGCTGAGTCCTTGTTTGTCAGCAGTACTGACAAACCCATGCTGGCATCGGCGAGGGTTGGGCAACCAATCGCAGCTGGAACGGTTATCGTTTCAGGGTCCCCGTGGGCTTCCGCTATCAGGTCACATCCCAAAATAACACTGGGCAGTCTTTCAAGTGAAGAAACTCAGGCTTTGGGGCTGCAGCCAGCCTGGAGTGTGAGATTCTGTGTGAAATAGTTGGAATCCCTCCAGCGTTTTTGATCTGCATGGCAGATGAGCAATAAAATGCATAAAAAACACATTGGAAACACGTGAGGAAATTCTCCAGACCCTGACGTTTCCTTCAAGTTGGCAGAGTTACTGCTGTGGAGCCTCACCTCCTGTCTGGGCTCGATTGGCTGCGCTCGCAGGGAGGAGGGGAGAGGAGAGCCCTTCTCCTGGGGCTGCCCTGTCTTTCCAGGTCTCCTCCCGATGCTCTGTGGGAGGCCAATAAAACCTCACTGGCCCTCTCCTCTTGGGCTTGATCCAGAGCCCGCTGTCGGCAGCAGGTCTCTATTATTTCAGTGAGGTTTGCTGGGTTTTCAAGGCTTCTCTGCCACAATCTGGAGAGAGCCGGAGAGGGGTTTTTTGGTTTGGTTTGTTTTTTTTCCCTAGTTTGTGGTGCACTTGAGTAAATGGGGTATCAGAGCTGGAGGCCTTTAGGTTTAGTTTAAACCCCCCCACCACTCTGTGCCTTGATGGTTGGCACGCTGAGATCATTTGATAGGAGGACAGCAGCTCCTTACCCAGTAGCTGCTTGCACTTAGACATTCCAGCCCCTGCTTCTCTCCTTCCCTTTGCACGGGTCTCACTTCTGAGGAGCTCAGTCCCTCGGAAAATGCCACTGTGCTGGAGGAGCCTTTCTCTACTGGGAGATCACTGCTGGAATTGATAAACCTGACGCATCTTCAGAGGGGAAAGTCACTTTTATGAGTTGCTTGATTTTTACAGTCCCGTTTCAGTTCCTGCCCTAACATCCAGGAGAGATTGGCAGGTGACACTTGTCACTTACTTATCCCGGTGATCTGAGCATCTGATCCACAGGCTCAGCCCTTGAAGGCCCTGCTGCTCCTCGGAGAGGTCCGTGGTGGAATGGCAGCAATGTGGAGGGGCCCTCGCTCGCTTGGCTCCGTATTAACCTGCTTAATTAAAAGGCAGGGGTATTTGAAATGACTTGCAGTACGTAGGTTAGGCTTTGATGCACAGGCAAGGTCGAAGACGTCAGCTTGAAAGATTTGTTATCTAATTCCTTAGGAGTTAATTTTCAAACAGTTTTTAACATTTGCTTCATTTTATATCTTGCAGATATTTTCGTGCCTGGCATTTCCAAGTCAGATCCTCTTACTCTGCCCAGTTCATGTGTTAATATTCCTGGTACCATGTAGCAGAGAGGGGCCTCCTCAGGTCCTGGAGCAAACCTCCTCTCCTGCCTCTTGGCTCGTCACTTCTACCCCTGAGAATGGAAGGAAACTTCCCATTTTACCTTGCCCCTTGCTCTGTATCTCTCCTTTCACACCAGTGTTTTGTCTCAGGTGTACATTTATAATGTGGTTTTTTTTTTTTCCCCTTTGAGCCTAAAAAATCTGCTCTGCTCTGCTCTGCTCTGGAGGTTGAACTGCTCTGAAGCACCGGACCCACAAAAGCTCAGGGTGGTGGGGATTTAAAAGCTGCAAATGGTTTTGGCCTCCAACTTCATTTCAGTGATGACAAAACCAAGTGTTTGGATGTGTTTGACTGATCCAGACTGAAAGTACCTCCATGTGCTTAAGGGAGACAATTGCAGTTCGCTTTTGGACTCTCTGATCCCGACGTTGAGTTAAAGGGGACCATAGATGTGGGAGTTAGAGTGGTGAAGCTCCATGGAGTGAGTCTCAGGGAGAGAATGTTTTGGTCTTGTTTGCATTTGTGTTGGTTGATCCTTTTGAATGCAAAATATTGGAAGTCCTGTCTCCTTCCTCTTCAGATGGTTTCCGTGGTAGGAATGTGGGGTTTGTCAAAGTTTTCCTGGGGAAAAAAAAGACCAAGTAGCTGCATAAAGGAACAATGCTTTTGATGTTACAATAGGAAGGGAGTGAAGATTGCAAGAGCTCTTAGACACTGTTTTTAAGCTTTTTCTGCAGTTTTCAGTGAAATAAAACAAAGCTCTTATTTTTTTCTCAAGGAGATAATACTTCAGCAGCAAACAAATACACCTCTGAGACTGTCGTGCAGGAAATGATCTCGGAAACAGCAGCAGTAATGGGAGGGGAGGAATGACATGCTATGTACTAAGTCATCCCAATGAGAGACAGGCATTTTCAGCTCAAATGGAGCATTTGCCAGCATGTTAGAAGCATTCTGATCAAATTCTGCTGTTAAAATGGACAGTGTTGCCCTGCTGCAGCAGACAACGCGGTGCAGACAATGCCCGGGTGCTCCTCTTTGTCCTTCTGCATGTCGCTGTCTCTCAAAGGAGTGGGGTGAGGTGGTTGGCTATCTCCTTGGTGGTCTTTTATTCTTCCCTAACTCCAGTTTTCCACTTTGGAGGATGTGGTGACGTAGCTTTCTCCATCCTGGATGTGCTGCCAGGGCCTTTCCACCGGGCAGACAGGAGTTAATGGGGTGATACAGCTCATGCTTGCTGATAGGTTGATAACTTTCTAATATCTTCTGTCTGAGGTCCTCTGCACTGCATGGAGCTGGCAAAATACCACCCACAGTCCTGCATCCAGGCGGTGTAAATGAGACCAGGGTGTCCACGTTCCTTATCCATTGGCTCAGCCTTTTTTGGTGGTGTGTTAAACAAGGTTGGCTCTGTTCGTGCTGGTCAGCTGAGTTCGGTGCAGAGGGAGCTGATCTGAGATGTCTTCAGGGCTCAGTCCAGAACCCTTCTGATCCAGGGTTGATTGCTCTAAAAGACTTCCAGAGGTTAGGTCAAGTCCTGGTAAGCTCTTCTCAGCCACTCCTTCACCTGCTGCGATCCTCGGAATCTCTGGCAGCAATTCTGTTGAACTGCTGGAAGAGCTGCAGCTACCCAGCCTTCTGCTCCCGTGTGCCATCGCTTACTCTGTCCTCAACTGTTGGTTACCCCAGGCCGAGGCTGGAGAGCTGCTGCACCTTCTTAGCCAAGAGCTGGGACAGCCCTGCGTGGTGGAGCTGCACCTTCCTGGCAGCAGCCCTGGATTGGAATTCCTGGCTGAATTTTGGTGCTGTTGTTTTGCAGTTGCCACTCTGACAATTGGAGGTTGTGACTTTCTTAGGCTCGCCCTGCTTTTCTTCTGCAGGGTGGACACGTGCAGTAGGAAGGGTGTTTTCTAGCCTTGCCTTCAAGAAAAGCTGAATTTTACCAGTTACAGCATCAGCCTCTCATTTTTGCTATCTTTGGAGAAAGGGAAATGGGAACCCCGAAGAGTATTTGATGGTTTTCTTCTAAATCTCTGTTTAGTTTGTTTTTATCCATCTCAAGTGAGTAGTTTCCCAGCTCATACAAGGTTTATGAATTAATTATGGTGAGGCAGGAGTGTTCTGTCTTTCTGAAGCTGAGCCACGTTTCTCTTCCAAAGCATCATCACACGGACTGTCCTCTGTTTTCAGTTTTCCACCTACGGTTGACGCATTCTTTAATTTCCCATCTCTAAAAGAAGAAAGCAGGAGAATTAACCGGGTGTTCAGACCATCAACAAGCACTCAGCAAACCAGCCAAGGAACTCTCGAGTTCAGAGACCAGCAGCAGGATAAGACACGTTTGGCAGTTACCTCAGTCTGCAGCAGCCCATCCTTACCGACAACACCACCACCAGAGCTCCTTGATTTCTGTTCCCAGTGCACCTAAGGGAGAAACACAGTTTTTCTTCATGGTGTGTGAAAGAACAGTCCCATGTCTTGTTCTTTTTGCCTGATCTGTTTCTCTGTGTATTGCAGGACCTGTCTGGTTCAATAGATGATCTGCCCATGGGTACAGAAGGAGCCCTGAGTCCTGGAGTAAGCACATCAGGGATTTCCAGCAGTCAAGGAGAGCAGAGTAACCCAGCTCAGTCTCCTTTCTCTCCACATACCTCTCCTCACCTGCCAGGCATCAGAGGACCCTCCCCATCCCCAGTTGGATCTCCAGCTAGTGTTGCTCAGTCCCGCTCTGGTCCACTTTCACCTGCTGCAGTACCAGGTAACTCTGCTCGGCGCCTGTTGCTGTGTCCGTGGGGCTGCCTCATGCAGCTGGAGAGTGAATTACCAGGGCCAGAGGGGAGGAACTGGCTGGTGTCAGTGCTACGTGGTTATTGAGATCCTGTCATCTCATTTGTTTGCCTTAAAAAGTCTGTAAGATGGGTGGGATGGCTGGTAAACCAGCAGAGTCATTTTGGTGGCTTGATGTGACTGCTCTTGCTCTTGTTTTCCTTTGTGGCTAACATACCCTTCTCCCGAAGCTGTTTGTAGTTCTGATGCTTAATCCTCTTGCCTCCTGGGTTTTGTGGTGTCCAATCTCTGGTGATTAACCCTTCTCCCCTTTGCGGTGCAGGCAATCAGATGCCACCCCGACCGCCCAGTGGCCAGTCGGACAGTATCATGCATCCTTCCATGAACCAGTCGAGCATAGCGCAAGACCGAGGTGTGTGACATGAGTTAAAAGATGTAATTGTACAGCTAAATACAGAGCTAAAAATGGCCTGGCCTGATGAGGTGGATGCTATGGTGAGGCAGCATTTAAACGCTGCCCCAGGTTTATAAGCCGCAAGTCTTTAGGTACCTTGCGGTAAATTCAGCAGTTGTTGGTTGGTTGGCCTCTTAATGTTCCATCCAAGCTGGTAGTTTGGCCCAGGGAATGTTTTCTGTGGCTTTTGGCAAGCTTTTCTGGGAATTGCTTCTCCAAGGTCCATGGCCTTAAGCTTCAAAATGAGGGGTGCTCACAAAAATGCTGCCCCTTACCCCAAAGAGCAGGGGAAAAAATAACGTGTAAAATTCCAGCTCCTGTGGCTGAAGGTGTGTAGCTGTCACCCTGAGAAACCAACCAAGCAAACAAGAAGCCCCTATTTGCAGACTGTTGTCCACTCCTGTGACACAAAGGTGTGAGGGTTTCTTCTGGTTAAAGCAGGAAATTAGATCTGTTATCTCCACAGATAACACGGGCTCCTTAATAGCAACCCCTGTGGAATCTGTCCAGGCTGTCACTGGAAGGATTTGTAGAGCATCCTGGGGTGGCTGTTACCTGAGGGCGTGTGTGTCCAGTGGCACCTCGGGATACTTGTGCTAATACTTGTTTGCTCCACTCACTGGGTGACCAGGTTACATGCAGAGGAATCCTCAGATGCCCCAGTACAGCTCACCCCAGCCCGGCTCAGCCTTATCTCCCCGCCAGTCTTCTGGAGGACAGATGCACGCTGGAATGGGGCCATACCAGCAGAACTCCATGGGGAGCTATGGACCCCAGGGTGGGCAGTATGGACCTCAAGGTGAGGCGTGGTCATCTCCTCACGGTGGGAACTGAGCTCAGCAAATGCAAAAGGCCTCTCTCTGTTCTAATGTCTTTGATAAACTGATTTTATTTGTCCCCTCTTAATGTCTGGGTGATACAAGCCAGTGCACTCCTGAGCTGGAAGGAGCTGTGCTTTGCTCCTGGTGAGATTCATAGGATGGTTTGGGTTGGAAGGGACCTTAAAATCCTCCACTTCCAACCCTCCTGCCATGGGTGGGGACACCTCCCACTAGAGCAGGTTGCTCAGAGCTCCATCCAAGCTGGATTTCAGATTGATGAAGTACGTTGCTTTCAGAACTAGTTGTACTTCTAAAAGAAGGGGGCTTCTTCCTCGTTTAAAAAGAAGTTGTGCGTCCAGGGTTGCGGGGAAGAAGGGCTGGCCCTCTTTGGAGGGGAAGAAAACTGAGCATTGTATGTTTTGGAAAGGGTTAAGTGAGGTGTTTTTTTACATCCTGTCCTGGACCATTTAGCTCAATCCATTTCACTGAGGTTTGGGAGAGTTTCAGGCAGCTTTTGAATCGTTGTTGTTACTTGGCTATGTCAAAACACATTTTCCGTGGCTTATATCCAAGTACTTTGACTTTTTGTTGAGGTGTTAATACTCCCCCTCATCTCTGTTAGTGATCTTTAAATATTTGCTGATAGAAGATTTTTGTGGTGATTCATAAACTAACTCGTTGAATGATGTTGTCTTCCCCTCTTTTTACCTCCCTTAGGAGGTTATCCCAGGCAGCCAAACTACAATGCTATGTCCAATGCCAACTACCCCAGTCCGGGAATGGGAGGAAGCATGAACCCTATGGGAGCAGGGAGCCAGATGCATGGGCAGACTGGTGTGCCACCGTACAGCGGGCTTCCTCCAGGGAGGATGAGCCATGCCACCATGGGGAACAGACCTTATGGACCTAACATGGCAAATATGCCACCTCAGGTGGGGACAGGGATGTGTCCCCCGCCCGGCGGCATGAACCGCAAAGCACAAGAAGCGGCCGCCGCCGCCATGCACGCTGCTGCCAACTCCATCCAGAACAGGTGAGGAGTGAGCTTTTCCCCATCACCTCCCTTCCCTCTGTCACAGCTGGCTTTGGAAAGCTGGGGAGGGAGTAACTCCAATCTGAGGTGGTGCTGAATGTGCACTTGTTGAGGGTTTGCCTTGCTTGGAGACGGCGTCATCGGTCTGAAGGGGAAGAGTGTAGAGCTGGGATGAGCAGTGTGTTGGAATACATCACCACTACGTGCTTAGGGAGTTTTTAATATTCATAGGTGAAATTTAAATCTGAGATCCTTTCAGTTGTTTTCACTGTCTGGATGTTTTTTGGTACATGAGGGAGTTCAGTGATGCTGTGCGTGTGGTAACGCCCAGAAATCCATCAACCAACTGCCCAGCAGTGTTCAGCTGAGCCAGGGGGTTGCTTGTCCAGTGTCATGAACTTCTTCTAGAATTACAGAATCATTTTGGTTGGCAGAGCCNGGGCTCCCCTGAGCCTCCTGCTCTCCAGGCTCCACAAGCCCAGGTCCCTCAGCTGCTCCTCACCCACCTTGTGTTCCAGCCCCTTCCCCAGCTCTGTTTCCCTTCTCTGGCCCCGCTCTAGCCCCTCACTGTCCTGCTGGGAGTGAGGTCCTTGATGAGCAGCTGTGGGAAAGGGACCTGGAATTCAAGGCTCAACTTCACAATGATTTCCTGTAGTTTTTTTGGGGTGTTTTATTTGACTTCTAAGAAGGGGTGCCTGTGACCTACCAGAATGCCATGAGAGCCATCAACTGGTTCCTCCAGTAAAGCTGTTGGATACATTTGTTGTCTGGCTGGCATTGTGCTCTGTATCCAGACACAGGAGTTGCTGCTGCAATTGCTGTCCAGTGTTACTATGACCTTCCCCTTTCCAGACACCAATAAAGGCATCAGAGCCCATCCCTTTGAGTAACAAATTTGAGTGACAGTTGTGGATGAGGTTTTCTGATGCATGTAAAATAATAGTGGCTTTTCTGGGTGGAAAAGAAAGGAGAAAAGGAAAGAAATAAAGCAAAAGGATTAAATGGGGCTGGTAACCCTGTTGGTCTGTACAAATAACCTGTAGCACTTAAATCTGCTTCCTTAGAAGGCAAGATCTTGTGCTTACTCCAAATATTAAGCATTCTCTTTCTTCCTTGCCTTCTCTAGGCCTCCTGGTTATCCCAACATGAATCAGGGGGGAATGATGGGCACTGGACCTCCGTATGGACAGGGAATTAACAGCATGGCTGGCATGATAAACCCCCAGGGCCCACCCTATCCCATGGGTGGGAATATGGCCAACAACTCTGCAGGTAAGCCAGAGTTGGCTGATGGGCTCTTCAGTGAGTTCATTGTACTGGCCTGGAAATCACTGTTAAAGATTCTTTTAACTTCCTAGGGATGGCAGCAAGCCCTGAAATGATGGGTCTGGGGGATGTCAAGTTAACACCTGCAACTAAAATGAACAACAAGGCAGATGGAACGCCAAAAGCTGAATCCAAGTCAAAGGTAAAACGTTTTGGGTTTTGTTTTCAGTCGCTCCCATCTTCTTCAGCATCCTTTTTACACTTTGTGTCCAGCCCTGGCTGTGCTCCAACCGTGCCAGTGGTTCCAAGAGGGAACTTAACCAGGCAAATTCAAACAACTGGGATTCCTAAGCTGTTGAGAAATGAAGGGGAGCATTTCCCAGTCCTTTGGGAGTAATCAATTCTACTTGGAAAACAATTTAGTGTGGGGAATTCTCACCTGCCACGGCGAGGCTGCCAAAAGAGGTGTCAACAAACCCGAGTGTGTGTCTGGTGCAGGCTTGGAGCAAGCCAGTTAGCACCTCTCAGCTGGGAGGGGGGACACGAAAGCGTTACAGTTGTTTCACAAACAAACCTGTTACTAATCCTGTATTAAAGCCAGAAGAAGAAGGGAAACAAGTTCTCCGGGGAGTGTTTTTTCTTTACATTATTAGAACCAGGTTCAAAAGAACCACCAAAAAGGCAGTTTCTGAAGCCATAGGCTCCTCTCTTGCTACTTGAAGGAAAATAAATGCTTTGCAAGTCTTGATACCTGTTCCACCAGCAGTCTGCAAGAAGATTCACAAGATCTCTCCCTTCTCATGTGTTCTGGCATCTGCTTTTCTATTTGTGACAAATGCTCTTGGGCTAGGAGGTGGTAGAAGCTACAAACAGGGTTTGTTCTGTCCTCCTGGTCTGCACTGTTTGAGGATTATCCCATATGCTAAATGAATACACTCCCTCTTGGAGTAGGGGTTCATCTGCAGCTTCATCACATTTGGAGTCCACTTCTACTTGGGAAGTTATGTTTATTTTAAGTGAGCATTTGGAATATCAAAAGCATTGTGTCTTTACTCCAAGTGTACATGATCCAGGCAGTGAAAGGCAAAATAACCTGCTCATGCACTCGTGAAGAGAGGTGGGGGAAGCAAGGCAGGGTGGAGCACCATGGGTTTGACCTCTTAAACAGACACTTGCACAGCTTGGTGAATCAGAGGCGTAGACACTGGTGTGTGATGCTCTGTTCCAAAATCCTGTGTATTCAGGAACTCATCTCACAGAGGTGACTCTCTGCAGAGAGTCCTTGAGGTTTCTTTGGTTTCTGTAGCGTTCCTGAAATCTTCCACTTTTTAAAAATCCACATTCTGTGAATTCCCTGGGTAGGGGCTGGCTTTGTGATACCTTTGCTGAAGAAATACTTGCCTGGTGTTGATCTGAGACAGGTGTAGGTTTGATAGAAAGCTCTACTCAGTATAGCAGCAAACTTTCTATCTGACTGCTTTTTTGGATCTGTGGGATGTGAACGAGCTGCTTTCGTGCCACTCAGTCCCGATATCTCTCTTGTTCTCCCAGAAGTCCAGTTCCTCTACTACAACCAATGAGAAGATCACCAAACTCTATGAGCTGGGTGGTGAGCCCGAGAGGAAGATCTGGGTAGATCGTTACCTGGCCTTCACTGAAGAGAAGGCCATGGGCATGACCAATCTCCCAGCAGTAGGCAGGAAACCCTTGGACCTTTACCGGCTCTACATCTCAGTGAAGGAGATTGGAGGATTGACTCAGGTGAGCATCCAGGGGTGGTTTGTATCCAGGTCAGATCAGTGGTGTAGCTGGGTGTAAGCCATGGCTTTCCATTTAGTTTCTTTTCCTGTTAGCTGTTTAAATCATGCTTATAAAACACAGCATCCTTTAACTGCTCTCCCCATCTGGTTAAGAAGAGTCTGTGGTGGGATTCGATTCAGGTGTTGTTTTTTTTCCCCTGCTTTGGCCAGTGCAAAGATGGGTGACTCTTTGTCTTTGCCTCTGACTGCCAGCTGATCTGAGGGCTAATTTGATAGTCTGGCCCACTGTGGAAAGCTCTCTGCAAGTGAGGAAGAGTTCACTAGCTTTGGGCTTCGAGCACAACTCTCTCTGCTCTGCTCAGCCCTTACTGAGTCCCTGGGTTAGCCAGAAAGCGATGACTGCTCCCAGGAAATTTCTTGGAGGAGAAGCAGCTGGGATTTTGAGTTGAGAGCTTCTTGTATGGTTGTGCAGGTCAACAAAAACAAGAAGTGGCGCGAGCTGGCCACAAATCTCAACGTGGGCACGTCCAGCAGCGCAGCTAGTTCTTTGAAGAAGCAGTACATCCAGTGTCTCTACGCCTTCGAGTGCAAGATTGAGCGAGGTGAAGACCCCCCTCCAGATATCTTTGCAGCTGCTGATTCAAAGAAGTCTCAGACTAAGATCCAGCCTCCATCTCCAGGTGAGTTTAGACACTGTGCAGTTACTGCTTGAACCAGAGCATCTCTGATGCTGGCCACCCAATTCCACGTGCTGTGGGTTCCAAACCTCCACAAAGTCCCCGTGTCTGTTCTTAGCTGGATGTTCTCTGGCTGTGTAGATTAAATACTTCTGTAGTGTGGGAGTGAATGATGCTGGGAATAAGTCAAACCTCGTGGGATAGTTCAGTTTTTGTGGGTCCCACCGCTGTACTTAAGTAGAAGAAAAAAAGAAAACACAAAAATGTACACAGACCTATTTACATGGACCTCCGCGTGCTGCACCACAGAGAGAGGGAAGTGGAGAGAAGTCTGGAGTTACCCTACGAGGTGACCAGAAGTTCTCCATGGGACAGCAATGGGCCCTCGTGGCCAGGAAGGCCAATGGGCTCCTGGGGGGCATGAGGAAGAGTGTGGCCAGCAGGGTGAGGGAGGTT
>VWZY01004404.1:0-17137 GCA_013399075.1 Chloroceryle aenea | reverse complement strand
GTTCTTTACACATGTTAAGTTCCTCTAAATTTTTTCATGGTATAAAATCATGAACTGAAAGAATTCAAAAAATATTTATATTATAGAAGGTACTACACAGAAAGTTTGAGGAGGCTCTGAACAAAAGTGTGTTACTACTGAACTGCCTATAGCTAAAAAGTAATCTAACATACCGCTTTTCACTAAAGTTTGACTTAAGTATAGCTGGTTCAGATTAAGAAGGTGTTGCTCTCCATCTTTGAAAATACTCCAAAGAGATAAAATGGAAGACAGTGAAATATATTTTTTAAAAGTATATACTTTTAGCTGTTTCACTCCTTATTGTTTTTCTACATTTTCCTTTGAATTTCATCTAGAAATTAAAATTGTTCTATATTCTTTCTTACCTGTATACTCTACCTAGTGATTCTGTGGAAATATTTTTGACACATTTCTTATTTACATCAGTGTAGATACTACCTGATCTGCCCTTTTCCCAACATGCACAGCACAAGTAAGATCACCTGAGTGCGTGGTACAGCTTCTATTTAAGTACCAGCTGATATTAGGTGTGATGATGCAGTCTATAGTGCAATACGTTGATTTGAAATTCAATATTTTGATTCTATTCAATAGAATCAAAACCACCATAAGTTTATTCCTATTTATCTGTAGGATCACCTGAAGTTACTTAACTGTTTGGAGTCCCCTCACTGGAATGTTCACTAAAACCAAGCAGAGAACAGATTTGAGTTCACAGTCTGCACCCCTCTGTCACACTGCCTGAAACAGCACTAAGGCACTGCCACTCTGTAGTGCTGTGTCAGTGACAAAAACCACTACTATAAGCTGTAGTGAAAAACCTCCAAAATATAATAATCTGAATAATTTTTTCAGGGAAGTGAGACTGATGTGAAGTACAGGAAGACATATGTTGGCTCATGACCACACAGATAAAGCACAGGCTGCTAGAATGCTCAGTAATGGTTATCAGAAGGTTCTAATTCAATATTGATACTTCATTGAAATTTCAGGGCAACACTCCTATTATCTCCAATGTAGCCAGGACTGTACCTGAAGTATGCAGTAGTTACGCACTGCATTATACTATAGTAGTCTAAAAAATTCCCTCAATTTTGATGTACTCCTTTGTTTTACCTACTTAGTCTAGATTCTGTATTTCATAAAGCCAGCTCTTCCCTCACCTTTTTCTCCTTTCTTTGAGATATGAATTAGAGTTAAAAGTGTCCTGAACTTCCCGGGATCAGGCTCTGAAATTGCTTTTAATTAAGTGAGTAAATCAATAAATAACATTGTGTCATGATTATGACTCACAAAACAACAGAAGCTGTTTCCCAGTCTTTTATAATGTCAACTCATCATTCAAGGAAGATAAAAGTAAAAAAGATATAAACTAATGCTGTGTACATCTTGCAGAACAATTGAAAGAAAATAATTCAATGTTTCTCAAAAGCCTCTGTGACTGACATGATTAGCTATGAATGTTTGGAGGCTTTTTTGTCAGGTTTTTGTGTGTTTTCTTTTTTGTTTGTTTGCTTTTGCTTGTGTGGGGTTTGGGGTTTGTTTGTTTGTTTGGTTTGGTTTTGGTTGGTTGGTTGATTTTTGTTTTGATAGGATTTTTTTTAGTTTATGTGAATTTTGCTTATTATTCCTTTTACTTTTATTAAGACTTATTCAGTCCAGAAAGAGTAAAAAGCAAAAACTCACAACAATAAAGGAATGAAAAAGCATATTTAGAAAATAAAGCACATATGTAGCAAATACATGTTAATCCATCAAATTTAGCCCAGAGAACAATAATTTATCTAAAATGAAAAAAGCTTTTCCCATGACCACTGACTGCACACATAATTCACAAGTTACCTGACATCTTGCCATTGGTAAGGTATACAATACAGCAACACAAACCAAGTAACTATAAAGATATCTACTTGTGTGACTGTAGATAGAAAAAGAAAGGGAGCACTTTGCAGAAAACTATGAGGAAGCATAGACAAAATATATTATTTTGGAGCTCTTCCACTGTTTCCTGAATCTCTCTCTTGGTGACTGATGGTCTGCTACCAACACAGCTGGTGACACTGACATACACTCACTCCACTTCTTGATGCATGACACACATGGGTAGCTAAAACTAAATATCTAGTTTAAATTGGATAATAATCTCTGTAACAATGAATGAAAGAGTCATGAATGTTACCCTGATCAGGAGAAACACTTTAAGGAAGATGTTGACAGAGGAACAATACAAAACAATTTATTGGTTTTCCATCAGAACAATCAATAAGCAGTACAGATAAAACTGTTTTGGCAACAAAGGTTATTTTCTTATCTATTACTTTAAGGCACAACTAAATATCAAGAAGAGGAAAGGAAAAGTGAGCAGAAAGAAGACATAAGGAAAAGGTTGGAGGAGAAAGAAATATAGGATATCACCACCCTTGGATCCAACAACATGTCATGGGATCTACCCAGATCTTGAGTTCTTTCATGATGGGTGCATACAGATTAATTGGTTTTATTTNTGGCTGACACACTAGAAGGCTGTGATACTATCCAAAGTGATCCCGAAAGCTGGGTTCACCGAGAAGGTGAACCTCATGTGGANTGGGTGGGATCCACAATTTACATAGGAAGCATAGAGGCAGTCCTGATTTACATGAGCCCCTACTGGTGCAATGTCCTCTATAGACCTCCTCTTGTTGCAGTCACAGTGCCTAAGNACCTCATGTGGATCAATAAGGACAAGTGTAGAGTCCTGCATCTGGGAAGGAATAACACCAGCTGAGATAGATAGATTTCAAACAGGTAATTAATATTATGGAATATGGTTCTATGTATTCTGTGATGCATTGCAATGATAATTCAAATCATGCCTAAATACTGAGTGGTGAAAGTTGTAGTCTGAAATAAACACACAAGCCCTCACTGTAAAAAATTGATTAAAGTACGTATCTCTATTTAAGTACAAAAAAATAAAATAGGTCAAATGCCCTTGTCTTTAACTTAAGAAAAAAACCTGTTTAAGTAATGATACTTTAGTAATCAGAGAATAACTGCAGCTTTTTATCAACCAAGCTAGATTAAGTTTTACATCTTTCTAGTCTGTATTTCTTACACTGATATTATGAACACACTTATCAAGAATAAAGGGACCTGTACAGAAAATTATCTGTCTCAAAAGCATTTAACTAAACACCTTTAGTTTTAATGGTAAATGTAGATCTACAGTGAGATATATTTGTGCACAATTCAGACAGCATGCTTAATGGAAGTGAGGTTCACTAATGGAGTAGGATCTAGGGGGGAGAAAAGAATTCGTTTTTAAGAGCAAAGTCAGCAGGTTCTTTGTTAGAGTTCCAAAAAACCAGTACACTTATGAATATTCATCTTATTTATATGATTCAACTAGTACACTTGAAACCATTTAGCCTCCTCAGTAAAATGAGAGATTTAGGAAAGTAGAGATTTTATACTTCTGAAAAAGCTGTTTGCACTAATGTGTTCTTCTGTCAAGTTGTTTATCATTATTGTACTTTATTTTTAAAGTGGCCAAGAGGGTGGGTTGGGGTTTTTTAACTGAAGCAATTGAATTTTGAATACAAGAGGCTTCTTAGAATGAGCGTTTTTAAGTTTCTTTAGATTTCAGGGTCATGAGGTAACTGGTGTGCTAAGCTGTAAGAAGGTTATTAGATTATTAAGAGATATCTAGCACTGTACTTCAGCTGCATAATCACAAGAGTTTAAAAGATACTAAACACATTTATTCTTGCAATTAGCCTAAAAGAAAAAGCAAGTATTTCTAAAAGATGTACCCTGATCTAACTCATTTGTACATATTTTTATTTGAAAGAAAAAAACAAATCCATCTTGAATACATAAGCTTATTTCTATGAGGAAAGTGTTTGCTTACCATCAAAGTTTAAATGTATCATCCAGTTTTAAATCTTAGTGAGGAAATATATTTTTAGCTCTTTTTTAAGCTGAGTTAAAGTTTCTGATAAACAGCTGCCATTAGAAAATAAAATTGGCACAGAAATAATGTAAATAATTTTATTTCCCTAAAACAGGAGAAATAATACAAATGCCTTCTTACAGTTTCGAGAATATTGAAACACCCTCTCCCCTTAAGTCCCAGCTTTCTACCTTTGCCTTTTCTCATGACTGTGCTGCTGTTCTATTACTCCTTATTCCAATTACTTTTAATGTTCCTGGTTTTGTTTCCAAAATGCATTGTAACACCAACCTTGCTCTTGCATTTACTATTAATTTAGCTAATGCAATTGCATAACACCCACAAAGTAGATTCTACTAAGGCTTTGTTGTTTTTCTGTTTTGGTTGATAATATGCTACAAAGCGTCATAGTTATACATGTATGTATGTATGTGTGTGTTTATATATACAGCATTTTTTATATTTATCCTTTTATTAGTAAAAAAGCGAAATTACCATTTTCTTTTCCCCTTTGAAGAAATTTTAGTTCTTGACATTTGTTTTCAATGTGAATTTTGTGGATATAAAGCTATAATATATGCAGGAAGAAATACTGCTTTCTAGTTTTAATCCAATCTTATTTTTAAAAACAATTATATATCATGTCGAAATGCCACTGGGGAATACTAAAAATTTTTGTATGGTCTCCACAGCTAATAAGAAACAGATAGGCCACTCCGAAGATGTGGACACCTGTCCTTCTCCTCCCCAGTGGGACCTGCACAGACAAGATCTGGGAGAAAGTTTAGTGAGAAGCAGTTCAATTTGCCAATACTATAAACTTCCTCAACAACTCACTCAGGAGTGCCGATGTGGCCCACCAGGTCTGCCCTTGTTCTCCATTCCCCAAAGAACCAGGTCCTACTGGAAAGCCAGAGGATCAGATTCAGGGCCACAGTCTTCCATGGAGTCTGTTTCTCCTGTTGGAAACCCAAGTGGTTCTCCAGCAATTAGTGAACAAACGCTTTCAAGAAGGCGTGTTAGGCTCAGTGAATTTTCTGAACTGTTAAAACTCTCTGGCTTTAACTATGTAATAAACTGGGTACAGTGCAGTTCAACACCCACTTAGTGGGTCAGGTTTCATCTAAACACAGAATACAAAATGGAGCTAGAACCGCCCTGGTGTATTTTTTTCATGCTACCTAATCCAAGACAGGTATCAAGCCTAGCATTCAAACTTAACTCTATTGCAGGACCTTCATTACATATAAAAGAAAATCTGCTGAACTTTGTTTGTGCACAGTGGAATTTAATTGCAACTGTTCTAGACAATGTCCAAAGCAGTTTTGAAAATAGGCTTTTGTTGATTAGGAATTTTATAGTAAAACTAAATTGTAAAAGTTATTAGATAAAAGACTTAACTGCAGCTACTTACTGTCTTATATCCAACATCCAGGTATGGACGTGGACTTCAAGCTTGTCTCTGGCTTTTATCTATTTCATTAAAGTTATTAGTATTTTAATTCAGTGTACAAAATATGTCTCAATTACCAAAAAATTATTTTGTCTACATTAGTGAGTAATTTGGAGCAGTAGGAGAAATTATTACATCAAGACAGTTGATGATTAGGGAACTAAGTCTGCTGCAAGTCATTCAGGGATTTGTTCTTGACTGAATGTCCTCACAAAGTACAGAGTTCGAAGCTGTCTGAGAAAGTTGTAGTAGCTTGGGTTTTGCAGCCCCATTATGGGTTGGAAAACATGTGGTGATCACATGGAACTTGGCTATTAGGTTAGCATCCTCCTGAAAGAAATCTAGATTGTGTAGTATCAACTGGGGTATTAGCTTCAAAATCACATTTTTTGGTCTGAACATAACCACACAAAATTTCATATTGAAATCTGGTCTTTGTTTGAAATTTCAAAAGACATTTCAGTGCAGTTGCATGTATTAAAATTAACATTATGTGCACACAAAGCTGTTTGGTTTCATGCCATTCTAGTTCACCAGATGTTCCAGGACATAAATATCAGGCACAAATAAATTTAGATTAAAACCAAGCACACTGTGGGAGGTGCTTTCTATAATAATGATGGACAAATGAAGTCCAAATTGGCTCCCAAAAGAAAAATCTGAAGATATCCAAACTTCTTGGTTTTGAAATTAGGCAGAAAGAATAACATGTTGAGCTTTTTTGTAGGACTTTCAGTGCTTTCTGGTTTTAGCTGGATCTTAATTACACAGAAAAAAAAACCCAAAAACGCAAATCCAAAACTTTTCTCATGGAATTTGTTATTCCTAATTTCAGTCCTGACATCTGTCAGAACCCACAAAGCTCTGAGGATTTCAAAAGTTTGTGTGTGATTTTAAGAGCTCCCTATTAAAAAAAAAATAAAAAAAAAACAAACAGGTTTCTGGGTAAAGATTAGAGCCACATAAACACTTACTTGGTTTTGATATAAAAAGCTAACAATATTTTCATACACTCTATTACCTTAAGAAAAACATTGTTTTATTTCCAGGACTAATTACAACAAACAGGGAGAAGAGATGTTATTGTTAAAATTGTGTTTTCCAAGAAAAGCCTTCAGAAAATATGACAGATTAAATGCAGTTGGTTTAGCTGAATTTTTGCTGTAGTATCTTAGTTTGGTTTAATTTCTACAGATATCATGAACCAGGATAGTTTCAACAAACAGGCCACAGTTTTGCAAACAGATCCACAGCTCAGGAACATCCCAACAACACTGCATGCAATCTCTTACAAACATGAACTCCCCTGAAAAAAAACTGATGGGTTCATTGTATCACTGTGAAAATATGCCTCATAATTCTAAAACTTCCTTTGTGTGTTTCCCTAGCAACTATATGCAGTGTAAATTCAAGCACTCCACACAAGTTGAAAGCCACTGAAGCGAGTCTTTTTAGATGATGCACCACTTTCTCCCAAATTTTCTTTGATCCTTGTCCTGTCTATTTTCTAACCCCCAAAATTCTGAAAAACTGTTCGGACCATGCAGGTAAAAGTTTCCTTAAAAAAAACCCAAACCCCAAACTATGTAATTTACCTCAACACAAACACAAAGTTACTCCACAGCAAATGGCTCTGAAAAATCTGTGATAACATCAGACAGATGGGAAAAAATAATACTGAAGTGGATGTGAAATAGAGGCCCCTCTGTGTTTCCTTTGTTGGATCTTCCAGGAGGTTTTATAGTTATACAAAATATTATAATGTAGTTAAATAAAGTTTTTGGTTTGGTTTGGTTTGGTTTTTTTCAGTGTTGTATCTTCAAATTTCACTTTTAAGACATCTTTAAAATAATTCCTTAAGAAAATATAACCCATCCAGGGACGCTTATTCTGGATAATTCCTTCCCAGGCATCAGTTATGCAGGACATGACAGATAACTGTCATTTTAAGAGTCATGGTGAGACTTCATACGAAGGAGTTTGCATTTTAAAAGTGAGAGTGAAGAAAGTAGGAGATTGCTCATATGGTGGAAAACGTGCATGTCTTCTATAAAGTATGACTGAATTGCAGAACACAGCTAGGCCACGTGAATATTTGAGCAAATATATACAAAAACTTACTATTAATTACATATGAAAACAGTCAGTTTGAAACTAGCTTCTGAAAAACAGAGCACAATGGGTGCCAAAGCAAGGCTCCCAGATTACTTAGACTGATACTGTTTGATTCCCAGCTAGTGGTATGTAGAGACATTTTAGTCCTGCCCTCAAGATCTTAAAGGAGATACAGACAAGGCAAAGGATGAAATAAAAGAAATATTTTCTTCATTTAACATCAGGGGAACTGCAGCATGAATACATACATTTTTTTCCACATATTACAATGTAAGGCAATCTACTACAGGATATGAGATGTCTTTTTCCTTTAGAATCTCCCATGATGATTTTTTTTTTTCGCCATTTTTCTATGATTGTTTGATGACTCCCTCACAATTGTTAGACAACAATGCATTTCTATCTGAAGTAGCAAAATAAGGTGGGATATAATTTCCTGTGGTATTTCTGCATTGCTTGAAAAGCTAGGGCTTCCTACATACAAACTCCACTGCATAGCCTGGGAAATGAATACAACTCATACACAATCATTTCACGCCTCAGTTCTGCTGGTTTTTCATGCTGTTTGAACATTAATTTAAGTGTGAAGTTCACTTAATTTGAATGTGGACTTTGGGAGTACTTTAAAAGAACGTGTTTGTGTTTTGATTTGTTATTTAATCCTTTCTTCCAAGAGTAATGAAGAAAACCAGGATTGAACTGAGCGACCAGGTATAACAAAAGCAGTTTCTTCCACATACATTGCCTTCATCCTTACTTCATTAAACTAATCTTTCCTTGTTTGAGCCATTAACAAGACTGTTCTGTTACTACTTTTATTCCATACAGAGTACCTGTGGCTGAAATGTCTGATCTCTAGTGATTTCAATTAAATTTAGACTTCAGAAATTGCCAAGTTAGCTCTAAATCTAACTGCAGTAGTCTATAAAAACAAAATGAAACAAACCAAACCCCAAACAAACAAAACCACAAAAAACAACGAAAACCCCCACTTATAAAAATAATGAATTCTTGAAATCCACAAGTTGACAATCAAATAAAAATATTTTAGATATTTCAGCAGAGCAAGGGTAAATAAAAGTTACATACCCATCAGAAAAAAAGAAAGCAAGAGTTTTGGAAGAAATATAAGTTCTCTCATCATCTCTAATTATCACTTGTTGTAGATGTCAAGCTGACAGAGTAGCAGAATCTAATTTCCTTGTTTGATTCACCATGAAATTAAACTGAACTGACAATTTTTATTTTCACCTGGCAAATTCGTCCAACACTATTTAAATCTAGCTAATAAAGTACAGTTATCAGCTGCACACACTCATCTTTCTCACCACACCTCTGACTTGCAGTATCCCACATACATAGCTTCCTCTGACAGGCTGGCATTGGATTACATTTACAGTCTTGCAAGGTGTAAAGGAATTCATGGACATACTTAGCAAAGTCACCAGCAAATGTATAAAGTCATAGAGCTACTGCTGAAAGCTGATGAGCAGGAGGGAAAAATAAAAGTGTTAGAAGTATGGAAAACAAGACAAGCATACAGACAAAATCTCTGGGGTTATTTCTGAATGCATATCAATCAAACCTAATGGGTTTTTTCTTCATAAATAAATAGCTCATTATCCTTAGTACTTTCCAGTCAAAAATACAGGGAGCAATAGTTGATATCTGAAATATCCCTGGCCCACAGTGCATCAACATTGTGTTATACTGGGTGCAGTATAGCTGTACACACAGTGAATCTGAGGTCAGAATGCATAAAAGAATATCTCTTGATTGGGTGAAATGGAGATCCAGCTCTGATAGTTCTGGATGTAACAATTTAAGTTGCCTATAGAGACATGGGTCTGGTCATCCATAAATTATATTTTCCCTCAATTAATAACCCAGAATTTGAAGTCAATTAAATAGTCCAGTAGTCACATCTCCCTCCAAAACAGAAGAGGGCTGCTTATATGAAACACATTTGACCTCTTGTATTCCCTTGTAAATTAAAGCTCTTAACATTGGGAACAGAGGGTGTGATGCATGCTGTAAATAGCAAGATGTAAACTCATAAAATGCGATTATGCTCAGGAGAAACCCAAGGCCTTGATACACTCCTTCCTAGGAAGAGTAGGACAGAAGACACACAGACCAGCAGAGAGCAAAATATTGCTTCCTCAGCTTCTCTTTACACAACCCCATTACCAGTGAGAGGAGACAACTGAAGGGTCACAAGACCACACTGAAAAAATTTCAACTTCATTGCAGTTCCCCTGGGATGAGACAATGCATTCCTGACTATGTTTTTAGGGCAGAACCTAGCTCAGCTGCTTTATTTTAGCAACTACCTTCTTGGTAACCCTTTTCCAAGGATAAACTGTTTTGATGTGGAAAAAATCTGCAGAAAAGTTAGAAGGAATGAAAGGAATTAAAGGGATTATTTAACTATTTTATTTCTCCATTAAAGTCATAGACTATTTTAGTGCAATTTTGCTGCACTCTTGTTCTGCCCCACCCAGCAGCCTGTTAGAAACAGCCTGACACCCTTAAGCTTCCCTTCTAATGAGTTAAATCAGATAATTGTTGAAAAGCCAATGGGATAATATATGACAGGGTATTTACATCAGAGAAAAGTGACAGCACTTTTTCAAGGATGAAGAATTCATTCCCTTGAATCAACCCAGGAGTTACAAACACTATTCCATAATTGTGCTGTCTGTAATCACAGTGCCATTCCAGATAGAAAACTGAATTGAAATCATATCATGAAGTTGTTTGACTATTTTGAGGAGATACTCCTTCAGCTTTTAAGAGGTGCATATCCTCCCTCGCAGCCTGCATTCAAGCTCTTATTAGCTTCACACACTTCACATTCATTCTTACCTATTTTCTTTATTTTATTTTTTTTTTTTAAATCTGGTAAATAAAACAATTCACATAAGCTCAACAAGCTAAGAACATGATTGTTTTTTTTTTTCCCTCCAGGGCTGCCAAATTTTTTCATGGATCATCCAGCTCAGACCACAAGAGTATGTTGTTTCTAACATCTCCTAACTGCAGTAATTCCCTTTCCAGGAATTTTTACATTGCTTTCTGGTTTTCTCCTTCAAATCTCTGTGCATCTGTTCCATATCTTTGGAGAATCTAAAGCCTCATATGACAATGCTACAGAAGGGGCCTTGTTATAGATTATTTTATTATAAGCAACTTTAGTGTATTTAAACAATCTCACCATAATTTCAATATTATATTCAGTTATTGAACTAAGTTAAACTATCAGCAAGTACTGAAGTTAGCACAAGATGCTGTATAACTTCTGTTGTTTTCCAGTAATTTCACTTTTCAGTCATTCTGTTATTAGCTCAAAATAAGGCATCTTATTTCATTGTAAATAGATTTTCTGTCATAAAAACACTGTCTAAATGCTAAGTTGATACAGAATGAAAAGTACACTTTTATTCTGTACTTGAAAATCTTATTCCATTTTATTAGAAGTGAAATAATATTTCTATATAAACATGGCAAATACATATTCCTTTCTTCATGTTTTTCCTGTTCAGTAAATCAATGAAGAGCCTTGGAAAAAGAAGACATTATGCATCAAATTCATGTTTGTGGAACTCTTTTGAAGATTATGAAGCTAAACCAGATATTAATTTGGCCCCATGCACACACAAAACCAGTCAGATTGCCAGACAGTTAGAGCAGCAAGAATATTTTATGGTGGAAGCCAAGAGCATCTAATGAGAAAAAGACAACGGTTTATTTTGGAAAAAAATGCCTTATGCTTTGGTTTTTAGTCTCCTGAGAGTTAACAACAATATTTCCTCAAAGGAATTAAAGTTTTGGAAGTTATTAAGAATAGAAAAACGTTAAACAAATTCAATTCTGGCATCCAACTGTTAACATGAGAGTTTTGTTCCCTGTATAACAAGTGTTGGGGAAGCCATCTTCTCTTATTAAGAACTAGATAGTGCAGGAAGGCAGATACATCAAGTATTAGACAATGATAATGGATAGTGAGCTGGCAAAGGGAAAGGTTACTAGTCTAGATCCTGAAATACCATACACTTCAAGCAGTACAAGCAGGGTCCATGATATATTAACTAAACATGCTAGAAAAAAACACTTAAGAATTAAAATCTTGAGAGATAAAACACACTGTCCTTGCTTACCCAAATGCTTCCAACTAGTTCCATCTGACAGTTTTCCAATGAGTCTGGCAGACTTGTATGCATGAGTTTCCTCTTACAGGACTTGAATAATCAACATATGATCACACTTTCCAACAATAAACAATCACTTCAGAATTTAATCCTGTGTGAAGTTCAGGGGAGGAGTTTCTCTTAATTTATTTCACCGGGTTTCTTGTTAAATGGTTATTTGTAGATGTTATGTGTTAACCTTCTACCATTACAATAATAGGGATGTCACCATAACTAAGTCTCAATACTGCAAAATCAATTAAGAGCACAAGAGATGACCAGAAAGTTTGTAATGGGGATGATATAATAAATCCTTGATTTTCTTAAGTGTGAGTGTCAGATTTATTCATGGTCCTATTTCATTTGTGATCCCTACAACTTTCTTACTTCTAAACTGCAGAGATATGCAGTCTCCAACTGTTAGATAGATAAGAAACTGACTAGATGGACATGTCCAAAGAGTTACAATTAATTTCTCAGTGTCCGAGTGGAAAATGAGTAGTGTCCCTCAGGTGTCCACAATGGGACCAATGATATTTAATCTCTTAAATTACATACCTAGTGGGATTGAGTGCATCCTCATCAACTTTGCAGACACCACCAAACTGAACGATGTAGTTGATTAAGTTGACTTGTTAGTGGGAAGGGATGCCAACAAGAGGGACCTTTACAGGCTTGAGGAGTGTCCCATGTGAACCACATGAGGTTCAGCAAGGCCAAATGCAAGGTNCAAGGCCAAGTGCAAGGTCCTGCACCTCAATCAGCACCATCCGTAGGATCTATACAAAATGAGGGATGATTAAGATCAGCGCTGAAGAGAAGGACTTGGGGACACTAGTGGATAAAAAAGTGGACATGAGCCAGCAATGTACGCTTACAGACCAGAAAGCAAATTACATCCTGATCTGCATCAGAAGAAGTATGGCCAGCGGGGTGAGGGAGGTGATGCTTCACCTCTACTTCTCANAAAACAAAACACACACACCCCCAAACCAAAAAAAATAGAAAAAAAACACCCAAAAAAAACCCAACAAACAAACAAACAAAAACACACAAAAAAAAACCACAAAACAAAACAGCACCAAGAGGGAGCTGTGAGAAAAGATAGCAAGAAATAATAAGTGGAAGACCAGAAATAAAGAATTTCTGAAACCAGTTATGTTCCCCAATGTCACTAAGAATGTCAGCAACTAATTTTTTGCAGTGTTTAAAAAAACCCCAGTAATAATTTCAAGCAGTGTTTTCTTTTTCCTATTTAAAGAGGGTATTCTTTTGGGATAATCTTGGCACTGGACTTAATTCCCAGGTTTTATGTTGTTGTAGTATGTAAGAGGCTTTGAAAGGAAAGTAAACGGGTAGTATGCTGCTAAAAAGAGCACTAATCTTGACACATCCTATTGACAGCCATTATTGAAATAAGAATATGTATTTGGCACTTTGAAATAAGAATATGTGTTTAGCATTTTAAGGAAAAGTTAATAACATGGTTTATCTAATCCTTCCCTAGAGATCCAGTAAGGTCATTTTGATTCAAAGAAGCTGATGGATAAAAATCCTCAACAAGCCTTGTGTTACGACACATGGGAGTAAAAGCAAAAGCAAAACAGAAAATGTTACTATAATGACAAATATAGATCTTAAATGCAATTTACAAACACAACTGGGGTGCAGACACCTTTCAATTAACCCAACAAATTTGTCATTCTGCCTTACTACCTTAACTACAATGCCACTAAGTAGGAGGCCTTGAGCTGTAACTGCAAGATTCAGAAAGGTGTTTCTGTCTTGCCACAGTCTATTCCTGATCCTTCTTTGTTTGTTATTTTGTTGTCGCTTTGTTTTTTAAATGTAGGTCCATTCCATTAGTCACTGTACAATGTGGTCCCAATAAATGTTAGTCTAACGTAGAGGAAAACATAGATGGAGGGGAACTTTTTAAACTGTCTTTGCCTCTCAAGACAAATTTAAGTTTATCACTGAAATGCAGTCTCTATTTTCTTTCTTTTTACTGCAGAAACACACATTTAGAGAATAAGGACAAATAATTAAAAACATTTTAACATGAAAAACACTGCCTGCTTGGACACAAAATCACATACTGCTCTAAACTTTTGATCAGAGACAAGCTTTTCAGCATGCAAATAACATATGTGAACAAGGCAAAAAGAATATTTAAGTCACCATTCACTGATAAGAAGGGTATGTAAATGTTGATATAATGCCTTGCCCCAGAATTACTTAATTTAGAAGAAGTGTGGTGTCTGATTCAGGGTTTCAAACACGCTTTTGTAGTATAAAAGGATTGGCCAAACATATTCAAGGGACAATATTCCTTTAAGCATCAGAAAATAATAAATCGGCTATGATGATAAAACAGAATGCCTGGTGTGATGTACTATATGAAAAAGGATGTCTTTAAGATTTCTACTCTTAAACATTGTAATTTTCCAGTGCTTGTGTACAATTTGATAGCTGTATCTAAACAAAAATGTGAATTGAAACTTAGAAGTCAATTGGGAAAATCTGACTTCAAACCAAAACCTAGCATTTCATAAACAGATATTAAAGAGTACACAAGGGTACTTTAAAATGTTTATTCCTCATTATATATTCAAACCTACTGAGTATTTTAAACTACCCTTGTAGTTCTGGTAGGTCCTTATTTGCAACAGAGCATAAGAAACTGATGGAGCTTATAAAATTTTGCACTCATAAGGGAGAGGGGAAGAGAGGAGAAATAGATCAACTGTCCTTCACATCCATAGCAGTCTGATGTTTCTTTTTCATGGGAAGAATAACTGTCACATGATAGGATAGACACGGAAATGAAGCTTAGTATCCTAAAACACACAGTGACATACAATACCACATTCCACTTGAGTGTTGTAGCAGATAAAGTCATTATGGCAATCTTTGTGAGAATGCGTTCAAGAATATACACGCGTATGAAATGAAAATTGAATTACCAGAAGATCAGAAAGATTATTTCACTAAATAAAATCATGTTAAATGCTTATCTAAGAAATCAAACCCCATCCACTCTAGCCTTCTGAAACCCTGGAAGAATACATCCAGAGTTATTCTGGTGTTATCCCAGAGCCCATTGCATGAAATGAGAATATTTCTCAACTCCTTTAGGATAACAGCCTTCAAAAACAGTAGTTATAAGCAATTTTATCCAGAAAAGTTTATTTTGTTAACCGAGTGCACAAAATTAACTGAAGACTTAAGAGTTACATAATATGATTTCTGAGTTTTTTCCTCATCTCTTTTTTTCTCATCTCTTTTTTCTCAGCATACCTTCTCTGATTAAAGTACAAATAACAGTAAAACTGTCTGGAAGCAAGTGCTACAGAATGTCTGTTTCCAGTTATTCCTCATCCAGGAACACTAGAATAGTCACAAAATGATTTAACTGTTCACAGCAGGGATGGTCAACTCCCCTTGAGGTCTGTTCATGTTTTCACAATACACTTAATAACTATGAGCGAATAATTTTGAGACAGTAAGAAGAGTCACAGGAAAATTAATTATCTTTGTTTAGCATGGTCTTGTTACCTTGGCATCATAAAAACTCTGAACTGTTGATGTCAGCTCCTCACTTGCAGTTCTAATACTGCTTAAGGATAATGAAAAGCCTTACACAAACTTGTAAATTAACAAGACAAAGGCCTTTTAAACGGACATTTTATGTGAGCTAAGTGGGGGATGAAGCCTTCAGTAATTGTTCATATTTCATGGGGACTTGGTTTTTCATTAATTCATCTCAGTGTCATCTTTCATACATATTACAGTATTGGTTCATTAAAGTTCTCAATGCAGCACAGAACCTGGCCATACTGAAATGGGGCTGACAAACCTCATGTCTGCCACACAGATAACCAGACCTTATGAAGGTGAAATTATGTTTCAGGATCTGTACTTTTCACTTGATTGATTCCATCTTAGAAGTCATATGACTTAATGTTTCCTGCATGGGTTACCACTGTCATGCAAACATGACCCGATAACACATTGTCAGGCGTGTTCCAGAGAGCTAACAGCAATCTAACATCTTTCTACTGAGTGTGAAGTTCCATCTGAAATGTGCATATTTGATAAACAGTTCCTCTTCTTCTATCTGTCCTTTTCATTTTCAGAAAGTTAATCTTCTCTGCTCCACTGAATCCTGTGTTGAAATGAGCTGTCTCAGAAATGCATCAGGTGGCCCCATATGACAGTATGTGGGCCCTTGAGGACAGACAGATTTCACCACTATCCCTAGGCAGTGGTGCAAGTGGGAGCAGCAGTATGTTGTGCCACTCAGTCACTTTCAAGAAGATGGACTTTCAGGCACCAGGATAAAAATCCCCTTCAATTTTGTTAATCTGTGGTCCTTAGTTTTGGGCTCAGTTAGAGCAGATAAGCCATTTTTCTTCTTGAAGAGATATCATTAGCCGGTGTGCCATGCTATGTATCAAATTTATTTTTCCCACAGAAACTCTGCACATAATCTCAGTATATTCCATGACAATTTCAGGTAATAACAAGTTTAATGGATTATCACAGTCATGTTTTTTACACCTCTAGCCCTCAGTAGTCTGCCATCTGAACACCTGTCCCCACACTGTCAGGGACAACCTTAGCTTTCATACCACACCAGTGAATAATGTTAGCTGCCTCTGCTGTTTAAACTGAAATAAAACAACAATTTATCATATCAGTTTCTACATTCAAATGTCAAACCACAGCACTTAATGGAGGCTACAAGTTACTTTTAATCCACTGACCTCCCCAGCATAAATTATTCTTGAATTTAATACAGTAATAATTTACTTTCTTTTTGTGAGAAAGGTCTTTACAAAGCATCTCAGGAAGTATACCTGGTATCTCACAATCCCCCATGCAGTGTAAAAAGAAAGCCATTACCCCTGCTTCTGCTCCAGAAAATAGTCTGGTGGAAGAGTCTTCAAGGAGCCACCTTGAGACAGAGAAACCCATTCCTGGGACAACTTTAACACAGCTCTAGACATATTAGTCTCCCTCAAGGGGTCAGGAAACTTCCCTTGATTGCTGCGGCTGTTTGACATAAACTGTATATTGGTTGTCTAGATTTACATCTATTGAAAAGATTGTTGGGGTTTCTTTGTTTTTTTTTTGGTTGTTTTGTGTTTTATTTTCTAAGCATATTATAGGATTAAAAAGGAAAAGAAAAAAAAACAAAAAACAAAAAACAGGAAAGATGAGATATCATTGTTTTATTTTCAGTCTAAAGGGCTGACATCATAGCTTAAGCAAATCTGCTGACCTTCCTGGAAATAACAGATAACACTATACAACATGACACACCATAGAAGTAATTGCAATTGTATTGTTTAAATTTTATTTAAAATGTTTCCAAAATTAGCTCTAAGAAGTGTTAAATCATAGAACCATAGAAATGTC
>VWZY01004402.1:968017-987000 GCA_013399075.1 Chloroceryle aenea | reverse complement strand
GGAGGGCTGGAATGCTGCGAAAGGAGCGAAGCGGACAACGAGAGAGCTCGGAGCAGTACGGGTAAACAGCCGTTCTTCCCGCTCAGCCGCTTCACATCTCCCGCCCCTGCTGACTGACACCGCTCGCACCGCCTCCCCGCGGGGCGCCTGCGCCGGCTGCTCCATGAGGACGGGTACGCGGGGGAGGGCGCGAAGAAGTAAAGCGCAGCCGCCGTCCCACATTCTCCATCCTCCCTCCCGATCCGCCGAGTCCGCTGCCGGTCGCGGAGCAAAGCCGCTCCCCGCCGCCACAGCCCCTAGGACACTCACGCTTCCCCCCCGGCCACTGCAATGGTTTAGCCCGATCCCTCCGGTCCCTCCCCGCCCGGCTCCGCCCCGGGGCGTGTTGGCGGGAGAATCGAGCGCAGCGGCGCGCGGTTTTGGCGCGCACTGGATAAGGGGCGGGGCCGGGGCCGGCTGCGGCCACCCCCGTTCAACAGCAAAAAGTAACCAAAACTAAAAAATCCAGATCCTCGTGATTGAAAGAGGAAAGTTTGCAGGCATCAGTGACTTGTCTTTTATCCATGAATAGCATGTGGTAGTTCAATGGCCAGGTCAGAGAACCATAGAATCGTTCTGATTGAAAAAGACCTTTGAGATCAGGTCCAACCATAGCCCAGCACTTCCAGACCACCACTAACCATATCCTCAGCACCACATCTGCACAGCTGAACAAATTATTCCTAATATCCAACTGAAACTTCCCCTGTCACCATCTGAGGCTGTTTCCTCTTTATCCTATCAATTGCTACTTGGGAGAAGAGACTGACACACAGACCTCAGAGAAGCCTCTTGATTGATTGCCCTTGGACTTCTTGCAACTTCTCTGCTGCTCATCTGAAAAGTCACTAATGGATGATAACCTGAGGGCCAGGGTAGGAAGCTTTCTCACCACATCTTTAACCAGCCCACAGGAAGGCAGCAGACTCCCCTAAGAAGTGGGTCAGGTTGTCATATTGGGCCTTCTGGTAACTCTTTAGAAGAGTCTCCTATGGCAATATCCAATCATTTTTTCTTTATGGAAGCAGATCTGATGGAGGGTGTAGGCTGATTTAACCTCAGTGACACTTCCAAGCTAGATGAACCATTGTCCTCATCATTTTTTTACGTCCATTTGCAGTGCCTCATACCTGTCATGCAAGGGCAACTGGAAGGCAGGGTGGTCACAGAGGAGACAGGCCTGTGTTGTCATTGCCCTCTTTCCCTTCACTCACCCTTGGAGAGAGGATAAGGAGTCCTGGCAGGCCTGTTCCAGGGAAGGTAGGGTGTCTTGGTGCCTCTTAGAGGTTTGACCTAGCTATCACAGTACCAGTGACAAAGGCGGTGAAATTACCTCTAGCTAAAATCCTCACCAGCAGCAAACATTAATCTTTAAAAATGCATTAGGTTATTTGTGGAATGTCATATGGCCTTCAGCTTTCTGCAGCTTTGGTGTTCAACACATGATACGGTAGCAATGAGAACAGGGGAGAAGATGTTTCTTCCACAGAACCAGATTAGAGCATTCTTCCTTTTTACAAAGGCATTCTGCTTCCTTCTCAGACCAGTGAACATATCAGCTGTTGTCAGATTAAGGTGAAACCTATCAAAGAGCTGTAATAGTCTTAGTAAATTTTATTGACATAAGATATAAAGCAAAGCTAATAACACTATTCTCAAAGTAAACTTTTTTTTGGTTGTTTCCTCTGGGAAACTGAATTAAAACTAAATTAAAATTAATCCCCTGGGGTTAATTACATGTTATATTTCTGCTTGTCTGCATATTCTGACTCAGCTCTACAGGACACAGTCTGTTTTCGGTGTATTACAACACCCCCTGTCATGATGCCTCAACTGAAACCTTAAAAATTATGAAGAAGGGCCTCCTCCTGCTTCAGTTCACAGGAGCAACATGTGAGAGGAGAAAGCTGACAGCCAGGACAGCCATCCTTTGCCTCACAAACACAAGCCCCAGTCCATTTCATAAAACTCATTTCTTCCCAGCATACTTAGGTAATGTTCATTCACCTTATGCTTTCTGGTGATACATTTTCTGGTGTCAAAGGGGAAGTTCTCAGGAATTCCAGGCTTTGTAAGAGCTGTTGTGACCTATGGACACAGTACCTCTTCACTTGCTGGCACAATTTTGTGTTAATTCTAGCAATGCAGCTTCTTCTAACCACAACTCACCAGTGTCACCAACAGAATCATCTGTTGCACTGGCCCGGGTGGTCTCCTCCTTACTAGGAGTTGGTTACTTCTTGCAGCATACAACTGATTTATTTTTCACAATCTGTTTCCTCATCGCTGCTGCTTCTTAAATTACCATGGCAATACCAAAAGCTCAAAAAAACAGCAGAATTATAGTCATGGTCTCAGGATACAGAAAATAGGATTTTTACCTCAGTTTGAGTAAGCTTTCTTCTGGATCATACATGGTTTGCACACTGGGCTACGTTTTTATGGATCAGCCTTGTCTTTCTCTCCCAGGGAGTGCAAACCTTGGCTCTGGTTACTTGGGAGAAAGGCAGTTAAACCCCCATACCCAATCGAGCTTATGCATGGTAAATGCAGAGTCAGGGTAAACAAGTCACCGAGCTCTCAAAACGATACCAAAGTTCTGCAGGCTTCACCAGCAAAACTTTTTAGTGCAGATGTGCCCTTAGTCCAAAATACTTCAGGAATATAAGTCTATTTTTTTTCCCCCTCTAACTTGCATGCTTATTTAGTAAGGTTGCAACAACCACTGCACTTCTCAGGAATATCAAAGATCAGACACTTAAAGAGCAGCAAGAGAAAATTCAACTGTTGGCTGAGCAGGTGCAAAGCAGCCCTGAAGAAAGTATGTGACTGATTAAAGAACACAAGCATGTCTTCCACGGAACCCGGGTGCAGTGAACCTGATATTCATTACTGTGACAGGCTCTATTGGAGTAACGCTTGCAAGATCAGCAGTGAAATGTGCTTGATGAATTGCAGAAGTACCAAACAAAAGTTGTTTTTATTTTAAGCAGCTTAACACAAAAGCAACTACCAAAGCCCAGCTATGTTTTTTGAGACTTTGAGCACGGGTGGTCTTGAAGGCCAACAGGAAGCACCTGCTCAGTGAAGCTCAGGATTGCTCAGATGTGTTGATGATCCTCTTCATGGTGAATTCACAAAGCTCAGTGAAGTCTTCTTACAAGTGGGAGAAATTTATACCTTTTTTTCCAGAAAGGGACAGCTACTATTCAACCACTTAGCTGAATTTTAATTTTTTTTTGTCTTGCAAAGCTGTGCCAAACAACAGATGAACAAACACACTCAAGACGGTTGCTCTAAGTTCCCAGCAAAACTAACAGCTTCAGCAGTGGAAAGACAACTCCTCCCTGTGCCCCTGCCTTGGGAACAGCACCAAGCCAGATCAAGAGTCTTCAGACAGTAATTTGCAATTTAGAAGTTAGGCTTTTAGAAGTTAAACTGTTTGAAATCCCAGCAGCTGGCTTACTTGCTATTGGTCAGGTTGCTCTTGGTTTTTTTATTATTTTGCTCAACTTTTCCATGGTTTTCTACTCCCCGCTTCCCCATTTGTGAATTCACTCAAGTAAAATATTTCACTTTTATGATTTGCATCTGTGTTCTCATTGTATGTATGTGTCTCAATGACTCCTGCTAGCTATGCACTTGAAAATGGTGTTTTAGCTGTTTAATAATGCTTTCTTTTGGTGGAACATCTACATACCTAGTGCTTCTGGCTGAAATCAGTAGTATTTTGAGAAGAGGCAGGGGAGAACTGTAGGCACTTTCCATCAACTCATTGTTTTGTCCTCAAAAATTATACACAGGTCCTGTACTTTTCTCCTGAGAGATCTCTGTCATAAGATGTCTCCAAAACCCTTGCCTTTGGGAGATAACAGGGCTGTGAAACACTGATCTGAAAATAGTACGATGTGAGGGATTTACCTTGAAAGTTCCTCTCCCTTTGCTTGGCCTTCACGTAATTGTACAAACCCAAGCATCTTCTGCATGGCACCTGCAAAAACATCCACACTCCTGCAGGGGAGTTTGCTATGATAGCCCCTCTCCTTTCCCCCACGCTGCTGTGGAAAACAGAGCTGTGTTCCCAAACCCAAGGACATGTCTGAAGTACAGCACAGTTTCAGAACATGTATAAACAAACTCACTCTGAGATAAGATAACTTGAAGAGCGCATTTATCTGAACGCATCCAAGTGAGCCAGACAGGAGACAGCTCCTGCCTGGAAGCCATGGGATACTTTCAGCACAGCACTGGGATATTTTCAGCATAACACTGTACGAGTGAAATTCAGTTTATCCATCAGAACTGTCTACTGTCAGGCAGTTCAGGGATTACAGCTGCCTTAGATCTTTCTGTCCTTATCAGCAAAGAAAATCCTCCCAAAAGCACTTTCACACCACAGTGAGAATTTTAAGGGGAGGAGGAGATATCCATATCACTGTGACCTCAAAGGAGGAGTTTTAAACACAAAAAGAAGTGCACAACCAATAGCACTTCCAAACTACTAGTGAAGGACCGTTCTACAAGCACGGATATCGTATCACCTATAAGGAGCATGCCAACAGAAAACACGTGTCTCTTCTTGGGAGAAATATAAAGCTGGCTGGTGAAGTTCAGAATGTATTTTGGCATATGGCAAACTGAACACAGATTTATGCAAAGTGGATTCCACTAAAATTAGGAAAATTAACAGAAGCCCATCACATACAAACTGGGGGTGGAGTGCCAGACTTGGAGCTTTGCTTACCTCAGTTGTAAGCTCTTCTGTCAAACAGTCTTGGATAAACAAGTGAATAGACACTGCCTTCCAGTTTTGACTGCTCTACTTAGACTGATGAGCTTACTGTTACTAATTAGAAGATGCCACAATGGTTCTGCATTCAGTGGCAGCACTGCATGAAATGACTTCAGCAGACCTCAAACCTCACGCGCTCGGTTTCATTCCTTTCCTTGTGATACCACAGCTTGGCCAAGCGTACAGAACCTGGATTAGGGAGTAAATCTGCCCAAACTTTTAATAGTTTAAAAATATTAATCTGCCACAGAAAGACTGGTTGTCCAGTCTAAGTATCAACTGAGAAAGACAAGACCTTTCAAGGACTGATGAATTACATATTCTATGGATTTCTGGCCGTAAATGCATTGCTGGCCCATCTACCATAGGCAAAATGTAAGGGTTTTGACAGCTGATTCTTAATTATTTCATGGCAGCCTATTAATCTCACTTAACAGCTGCATCCTCTCCAGCAGGACACCCTTCTCATGGCAGAATGGGTGTTGGGGCTTTTCCCTTCTTATTAAGGTACAAGGAACTAAATACAAGTTCATGACTAGACATCAAAATACAAACTGAGAGCCTGGACACAAGTTGTAACTGCCTTCAAGAGTACAGTTTTTCTCTTGAGTGCTCCCTCCCCCTTTTAGTTAGGGCTAAAGAGAAAAAATAAACCCAAACAACCAAAACACTCTAAAACAAACAAAACCCAACTACTGAACGCACATGCTGCTTTTATAATTAAACTGATGACACAACAGCAAAACCAGCCTAACTGGGATTTTTATAGTTAAAAGTCTTTTAATTCTTCTGCATAAAGACAAGATGCCAAAAAATGTAACACATTCCTTTATTTACAATTATCATAATTCACGTGGAAGCATGCACACTGGAACAAGGTTCTAAATATTACTACTTATAAAAATGCTGTACAGGTGTGTTCCTTGTACACAGATGCTCTGTGACTAAGCCACCCTTGTGATGGGACACTACTGAACCCCAGGGCCTGAGCATGACTAGAAATAATGTTTGGAAAGGACTGGAAACAGTTTAATTACACATCAGCAGCACAATGGGCTTTTAGCCCTCGGGTACACTGCTAGCCCCACAGCAAGGCTGCTGCGTGTCATCCCCAGCACTGCCACAGTTCTGCAGTGCCCTTGTGAAAAGCCAAACCAAACTCCTGCAAAGAGACAATTCCCAGCTCTAGCAGACATTTGCATCCCAGTACATGATACATAAAATGCCACAAAGACTGTAAAAAATTCTTGTAACTGGCACATGGACCTGGTCTAAATTCCACTCTAGCCACTGCCCTCACTTTGACCTTCTGAGCACAGTGCTAGAAGAGCAGACCAAACGAAGAGTCTCTCTCAACACCATCACAACCCCTAGCTTGGCCATCCCACACCCAAGAGCAGCTCCAGGCCTGCATATACTGCTGGTCACCTGCAATTCCTGTAGGAACAGCAGGCACCAAACTCATCCTCTTGTACTCTTAGCAATATACTGGCTCTTTGGTTCAGGCTGCAACCACACATAAAAGCAAGCCCCAGGTATTTAGGGTGTGTTGCTGTTCAGCCACTCATCCCCTTAACGAGAGGGATCTGATTTTGATAAGCCATCTGTCTTTCCTTTCTCTTCTCTCACTGGGCTTGGGCAAATGCTAGCTTAATAGATCTCAGAGAACAGTAAATAGGCCAAAAGGATGATCACCCAATCCAAGAGCTAAGAACAGTTTGTCTTTAACAACCGGAGAAAGGTTGAGATTATCTACATTCTTTTGAAGCAGTTCTTCAGGTTGCATGTACAATTCTGTTCCAGAAGAGGAAACAGGGTTTAACTCCTTGGTTCAAGGGATGGCATTCTTCAGACTCACTCAATATTGGACCAATTCACCAGTGTAACATCAGCACACAGTAAGTGATCTGGCACGATGTCCAAATGGCAACAGCAGGATCTATCAAATAAAGAAGCCTTTACAATATGATGCATGTCATCTGCCAGTGCAGGTACAGCAGAAATGTTCTCACAAAAGCATTAAGGAACATCCGTCATCATTGCTTAGTGAAAGCTTAATCAGGCTTGATGAAATCTGAAGTTTTACACTTGAGGCAGAGCTTGCAGAAAATCTATCCTTAAAGATCTGGAAAAACCTAAACAAAAAGGTAGATAACAGCTGTTTATAAATACAATACATCTAGTGATTACCAGCAAAACATTTATGCTCTTAAACTGTATTGTTATGGTAGGTAGCAGTAAATGGTGAGCTTAAAGCACAGCAGAGAAGACAAAGCCACACTGTTCCTATTAAAGCGTTGCAGACAGTATGAACACTTGGAGAACGTGTTAGTTATTGGAAAAACAGTACTACAAATCCAGTATTCCTAAATGAAGCAGTTGAGTCTCTTTCCCAAGCCCTTGCATCATTTTGACCTAAATGTCATTATTAAGTCACAAAATATATTTTTCTCTCAGTTCTAATTAACACATTCCTGCCATATCTTAAGTGTCCCACCGACTAAGGCTTCCCTTTAAAAAGCAACCAGACACATTAAAACTCAAGGACATTTAACTGGGCTCCAAACCAGCTACATTTGTTTTCCCTGCTTGAGACCAAACTTTCTTTTAGCAAAAAGGCAGGTGGTGTGGAATTCTACCATGTAACCCACTATGTGGTTTTCAAGCAACATTCACCTTCCACAGATGAAGTTCCTGCCAAGGAAGAGTTAAAGAACATCACATCTAAAAAACCCATAGTTAAAGGCAGCGTCTCTCTAAATACTGATCTTTGCATCCCAGGAAAGCCACCTGTTGCTCTGCAGAGAAGACATTTAAGTCACTTTCTGTATTTTGCATGTCAGATTTTTTTCAATTAGAACAAGTTATTACAAACCCACTGAATATATATATATACACCCCTTAATAGAGCTTTTTTTACTGCAAGGACAACTGCACAGAACCTAAATATCACCTGTTAAGACAATGAGAAATGCTTTATCAACTGTGATGTATAGAGGCATGCTTCTTTTACCTGCACATTTCACTTTATGTTGATTGCACATATGCTGACTGTAAATCTCTCCCTCTTTCAGTGCAGATCTTATGCGACCTCATCAGCTGTCGAAGACTTCATCTGCTGATCTCAGACTACATCCCTATTCAAAAGGTTTTCTGTCACAGGAGAAAGTCCATCTTCAATACTTCTATATACAAAGAGAGACTAGATATTTTCAAATATTGAATTAGCACTTTAGAAAAGTGAATCCACATTAAGTCTTATTCATGCTCAAAGAATTTAAATTCAAAATCAATACAGTCAAAAGCAAAATGCCATTATCACGAGTTTTAAAAGCTCTACCTGCTTTTTGACTCATATTGCCAGAATTCAAAATCTAAGTAGTGTAAATCTAATTGTGCCATGTTCTTAATGTGTATTACTATGCTAACTATTCCAAGACCACTGTTAAACAGATATTAATATCCTATTCCAAGATGTTTTGTAGCCTGCATTAAATGCAGATCAAAGACAATCAAATTAAATAAAATACTATCTGCTAATAAAAGCTGTTTGACTCAAGACTACCCATCCTAACGTACCACAAAAATCTACAGACCAAGAAACACTTTTCATGGAAATCTGCTGCAAATGCAAAGTTGTGACTTCATCACATTAAGAGGCAGAAAAGCTGCTACTGAAAATAATTAACAAAACCTGGCACTTTTGATTTGGGTGATAAAAACACATTTTCTGGCTGAACATCTGACTATTTCAATTTACTAAGTCTCAAGTATTAAATCTTTTAATTAAAGTGCTGCATTAAATAAAAGGATGGGATAAAATACTAATATAATAAAGAAATAAAAAGATAAATTGATCATCTTGAACTGAACAGTTGGATTCTATAGAATGATACTGCATATGGGCTACTGAAACAGAACAGGCAAAGTAGTCAGTAAGAACTCACTGTGGCATTTAAATTTTCTTCCTCATTATTCTGTCTTCAGCACTTGCACTTCCCCATCCCCTTTCAGGGTATTCTGACTGATGTCCTTCCAATAGACTACTACAAAGTTTAAGCCTACAAATATTAAAACAAAACAAAAATAAAACACACACAAAAATACCAACCTCACAAAAAAAAACCCAAAACCAAACCCCAAAGACTAAGTGTCTTTATTACAGTCACCTTTTTATACTAAATAGCTAAAACCTGCTATTTAATACAGGCCATAATAGAATGTAAGGACAGAATATTACCACTCAACATATAAATATTGACCAATACATTCCTAAGAATAGTTTTAAAAAAATAAATCTATGTTTATAATAAAAGGTTGGATTAAAACACAATAAAGCAAATATGCTTCTAATTTAATATGCAAAAAACAAGCCCCTGATTGATAAGCTGCATTTGATACCTCTCCAGCCTGCAGTCTGCATCTCTGCAAGTTTTGCTGTCAGGCAGAAAGAAAGTGTTTTTTTTCTGATTGTTCCATCCTGAAGAACAACTGGCTGGAATCGGGTCACTGCATAAAAACAAATAACTATTGTCAGCTACAAAATAACTTAATCTCTAAGGAGCTCGAGGGGAAGCTTTCAGCTCCTATGCTGAGAAAATAGAAGGCTAATAGCAATCGTGGGGTCCAATTCTGTACAATGCCATCGCTTTCCATATGGCAAAAAGGGTGACAGGGGCTCATCATCTCCCAGCATTACTTAACAGCAGAAGCAGCAGAAAGCTGGAGATGGAAAGTCAGATTTGAAACAGACAAATAAGCTCAAAGAACAAAAATAACATCCAAACAGAGCACACACTGGAGGAAATTTAAGGGGGGGTGGGGTGGGAGGGAAGTTGTATTAAACAGTGAAGAAAGAGAGAGAGGAAAAAAAATGGCAAAGAACACCTTCACAGCACAGACAATAAACAGATAGAACATCATAACCATTATGACATTTACCTTGGTATTTCTATACCGTGTTGGACCGTCATTACTTCGTCATCTTCACCAAAGGCTTCCCACTCTGAACACTTTGAAAGATCCTCCTGATGTCCTGATTTAGTAAGACTAGAAAGAAAGTGAAAAGGTCTGAAACCATGGACCTTCATAACAATTTCTTTTAGCTCCCTCATCTTCAGAAGAATTAAATAGAGTAGAAAAAAACCATCTGTATAAACATTTTTACTATGGTTAACATGAAAAGTTTATTATGCCCAAAAAAAAGCTTTTCCAGTTTTCTTGTGGTTCTGACAAAACTTTGTATAGAGTTAAACCATGATTTCCTCTACACAGCCTATCATTTCTCATGTATAGGAAGACCTCCTATGCAGCAGCTAGGAAAAGGAGAAAAGGAAATGTGATTAAGATGAATCACTAGGAGAGTAGTTGAATTCCTCAACAACTTAGAATAAAGGAGGTGTAGGCCTGAAAAACTCTACCCTTTTGTTAGCCATTTTTGAACATTAACCTCACAATGTCCCAGTCCCAGTCTGGGTGCCATATTCCTTGTTGTTGCAATAAGCGTTTTCCTCCATATCATCTTTCATAAGGCAGGGAAAAGATTAATCATGATAGGCATCTTTCACATCCCTTTGGGAATGCACATTCCCTGCAATACCTGAAGCAAACCTAACATGGTAATAAATAACTGTGAGTTTCGGTATTTGCTGAGACTTTCAAGTGCACCTCAGGTTCATTCCCTTACCATAATGTCCATCAACTTGTACATGCTCTGTGTGCCAAAGGGCTGAATGCAGTGCACGTAAGAGGTATGAAAAATAATTATGGCAGTTGTTTAACTATTTCAGAATTAGAACCTCTGAAGGAGAAATCAGGTTCCGTGAGAAACCAAGAACAAGGCATTAGCATTACCTAAATCTACACACATAAAATAACTCGTGTCTTCCAACACTGAAGTTTCTTCAACTTGTCATGGACCACTGTAAATATCTGCTATCATACAACACAATTATTCTGGCATGATTTCCCTTCCTCGTTACATTGTACATTTAAATAAAATGGAAAGATATCAAGAAATGGAGGGATAAATACCAGTCATATTCGAAAAGTCAGTTCATAGTATCAATTAATCTCCAAGAGGGAATCATTTCCTACCTTTCCAGTGTGTGGTACATATGCACATAATGGTTTTTGCTCTTTGAAATCACAGAGGAGTCAGAATTGTTTCTTTTTCTGCGTTTCCATACTGGAGAAAAATCAGGAGAAGAGGGACTACAAAAATAAGACATAGATTTTACACACACAAAATTTTTCATCTGTGTTTAAACACTTATCAGAGTTCTGCAAAACAATGGCACACACTATGGAGGAAGCTTCTGAGGTATGGTTCTCCAGTCACAACAGAGGAAATAGAGTAGAAAAAAACCTTTGGTAACCACTCCATTGTATTTTTGAAAGTGAACCCAGTAACAATTGTTGAAGAAACCTGGAAGCAGAACCATTTTCAGCTTCACACACATGCTCCCAGACCAAGATATCTCAGTAAACAGGGAAGTGCATGAGGTACTTTACTGTTAGCCATCCCACTGCTCTGCAGATAGGTGTAATACTGTCAATTAACTACGGTCACTCTTGCTTCTGCAAAAGCTATCCTACTGCCAGCACTTGCCAAGAGTGGTTAACGAAACCTCAGTACTCCACTGTATGAACAGAGAAGCTGAAAACACACTGCCCTTTTCTGCTGTTAACCATGCAATTCTGTAATGCTGGTAATTTTTCCATATTCAATGCTCTGCGACATTCAACAGCGAAAGTGCCATACTCCAAAGCTGAGCATCAACTGCCCTCCCTCATTAAACATTTGCTACAAAAAACTGCCAGCATCAACATGTATTGAACTATTTCTGAAAGTTAACCACTGAAGTTTTGTCTCATACCTTTCTGGTGTATAGTCAGTCTGCCTGCATTCATCTTTACTCTCATTTCTGCTCTGCTTTTCGTCACATACGAAGGAGCCAGGAACATCTTGATCTTTGCAGAACCATTCCTGGGAACTGCCTGAGGGTTCTGTGCTACTAAAAACAGGAAGGATAAAAAAATAATAAAAAGACGATTAAAAACAGTACCTATCTGGTTTACAGCTCTAAGCATAAGACAGTTCAGCTGCAGTAATAATTAACAGTTAACCTCATATGACATCGAAATGGTGCAGACAACTGCATCTTGCACCGTATGTCAACCACAGCACAGCTAGAGCTATTCACCTAATGCAGTTACAGAGCTAATATAATTCTTTTCCTCACAATTTCCTAGTAAATTTTACTAGTATCTTGTAAAAGTGCTGTCAATGAGCATAATCAGCCTCATTACAGAAATTCAAAGTTCCAAAAAGACCAAAAAAAAAAAGTCCATCTTAAATACAACTGCCAGTCTCCTGCAGAGAGCACAGAAATCTCTCTAATCTTCTTATACACCTCAAATCCTCCAACATACTGTAATGGCAAGAGAAAGGTGGTTCTGCTGACGTCAGAAAGGAAAAGATAGAAAGGTTATCAAGGTCAAGAAAAGTAATCACCAAATTTCTGCTTATGCCTATCCCTCTAGAAAAGTAATTTTACCTTGTGCTCACCAGTGTAAACACAGAGGGGAATGGAGTATAAACAGACCAAATGCCTTCCTAATCGAAGCACCTTTTTTGAGATTAATTTAGACTAAATAATGGGAATATTTAAAAACTAATATAATTCAAAAGGAAAACAAGGCATTCAAGGAGACCACAATTCTGAGCCTGATCTCCTCTCTTGCACCCAGTTAAGAATGCTCCAAAAGAAACAGAAAATCCTCCTGTGGGACAAGAGACACACACTGACTTAATTCACCCATACACACACTGGCTGCAGATCCCAGGTTTCTTCAGTAGGAGGATCCCAGGCATGCAGTGCTATCTTCCACAGCCTGATCTGCTGGTCCCATGACCTACGGCTGTACTTCTTAAATTTGTTGGGAGTTCTGGGATGAACTCCTGGTATTCGCTGATTCCTGTAAATACACAGTGACATGTATTATTTCAGAACATGATTTTCATTCTTAAAAAAAAAAAATCCACGGTCCATCAGATCAGAGAGGCATCAGTAGACTAAAAAATGAACTCTTTGTGTGCTTAAATGCGTAACTGAAATGCATGTATTCAAAAACAGGCCACAGAAGCAACAACGAACACTAACGTGCTGAGTCGGACCAGAGGTTCATCCAGTCCAGCACTCTGACAGCTACCAAAAGCAGATCCCTACAGGCCATGTACAAATATGAAACAGAGGCAGCATAACTCACACCCCTCCACTGGCACCCTGGCCTCCGGCTTATTCTATCTTGGTCTTCCCGAGACAGGTGCAGTTTCTTTGTGTTTAGCATTGTACTCGGGCTGGCTGGGATGGAGTTAACTTCCTTCCTGGCAGTCCCTGTAGTGCTGTGTTTGATTGATGGCTAAACCAGCGCTGATAACACAAACATTTTTGGCTATTGCTGAACAGTGCTTGCACAGCTTCGAGGCCTTCTCTTCTTCCTCCCTCTGCCCCAACTCTTCCCACAACCACTAAGTTGAGAGTGAACAAGAAACTGAGAGGGTAAATCACAGAGACAGCTGACCCGAATTACCCAGAGATAGGATGTCCTGCTCAGCGATAAAAAACAGGCAGAGGAAGAATAGAGGGCACCAATCTGCTTTGTGAAAGGCAGTAGGGGATTTCATTTACATAACCTGCTTTCTCCTCCTTTTCTTTCCTTCACCTGTTAAATTGCCCTCTTCTCAATGCATCAGTTTTCTTGCTTTTTGCTCTTCCTAGTCTTTCCCCACCGCACTGGGGAGAGAGAGGGAGCAAGCAGCTGTGAGGGTACCTGGCTGCTGGAAGGGGTCAACCCACAAGTATCTTCAGTGAACTTTTATTCCACCATCATCCACACATTATTACAATGGGGATTGCTGCAGTTCTGAACAGCATTTGTCTTTTTGGAGCATAGAAAATAAAGCACCCCCACACTCTGGGTAAAATGTAAATGGCACACCTTTCCATGGGATCTGCCCTGGGCAGGCACTCTAGCAATGCTGTCTGGGATCACCCCCTGGCTGCATGTACTCTTTCTCAACTGCTTTGTCAAATGCGGATCCTGCCCGCCACAGGTTACTGGAGAGCTCACTCAAACAAAATAATCCCATTTATAGTCCTACCATACCAGAGGCAGTTTATGCCTGGGGAAGCATATTACAAGCACTTTTTTTTTTTTCCTGAACCCTGTTCTCACCCTTTCCTATTCAGCAGCTATGACTTAACTGATCACAGCACAGCTATCTAAGTGCCAGGCATCACTGTAAGAATGGCTGCAGCCCAACCACCAATGACAGTGACAAGCAGAACTACAATTCACAAAGCATCCCTGAAGAAAAATGTTACTGGAGATGTGACCATGATACTTTGTGACCATTTACTGTATCTGCTGCTGATTTTTAGTCATCTAATCTTAATTTTCAAGTTCTGCTCAACACTAAGCTTGCAATGTCCACTGCACTTGGCTGGCAATTTTTGTAACAGACTCTTACAAGCAGAATCCATAGAAAGCTGGCAACTCTAAGTAGCAAGCCACATTAAGAAAAACACCTCTAAAAAGAACACAAAACAAAACACAAGAACACAAATGCACATCTGCATATTAGTACAGACTAGCTTCTGAATCTTGACAACTCTGCAGTAAACAGAGGGGGCTGGCTAAGAAATCTTGAGTTAAGTGCCACAATTCACAGACTCTAAAGCCCAAAGTGGAATATCAGAGAAAACAAGAAATCCAGGTTGTGATTTGTTAGTTACTGATCAATCACTGAAGACAGGTTTCCTCTACCAATAATAAAATGCAAGGCTTTATTCAGTCCTCATTCAAAGCTGTCATTTCCAGATTTCCATTTTATACCAGGAAATGACAGCTTTGAGTAAGGACTGAATATATCAAACAACATCTCACTGGCCTAGCAACACAGTCACCAGAAGCATCATGGGGAGCTGATTAACACAGAATTTAAAGTATATTTGCTACTTGAAACAGCAGTACACAAAGGCAACATTTTAGCTTTCTTTTTTTATTTCATGTGCAGAAAATATCTGGCTTCTCTTTGGTAAAAAGCAAATAATTTTTTTCTTCACTTACTGTTCATATAATTTAAAAAGAATTAAAGCTGTGTGCTGATCTACACATGTCAGAAACAAAGAAAGAGTTTACTCGGAAATGTGCAAACACAGTGTAACTTACTTTGGAACTTCTTTAATGTATCTGTCATATGCAAGGGTATTCTTTCCAAAATTGATCTGTTTTTGTCTTCTCCTGAGAACCACTTCATCCGTTTCCCTTTCAGCTGCATTAGCAGAATCACTTGAAACAGAACTTAAAACCAGAAAATAGAATTGAGCAGAATATTACTAGCTTTACAAGAAGATATCTAACCACATACTGTAGAGCTGCGTGTGTTTGTTCTGAGAGACTGTAAGCACAATCCTTATTTCACTACTCTACAGAAGTGAACGTCGTGCTAAACAAGTGAACCCCCACAAGAGCAGGTTTTGCAAGTTCATGCAATTGGCTCAGGTTTGTAATAAGTAAGCACACACCCGAGGGCTCTGATGCTAGAGCTGCCTTACTAGCAGCTTATAGCTCATCCTACAACAAGCAAATCAAATGATACATGATTATTGCATATATGTGTAAGAACATCCTAAAGTAAGGATGAAAAAGCTTAAAAATAAAACAAAGATGAATACATATAGGAGGCTGGATTGAATGATCAAGTAGTCATTTCTGTCTCCAAGCATCAATGGCTTGTTTTCGTTTTTCCTTTCACTATTCCAGTATTTTCTCTTATGGGAAGTAGTAATGAATTTTCAAGATGAAAAAGAAGAGAATCTGAAATGATCACACCAATAGCTATTGAGATACGACTGCTCAGTGCTACTCTCTCCTTAAGGCTTCCTTCAAGCTTAATATGAAGCAGCCTGTCTGTGTTTCAAACCCTCAGGAATGAAGTACTTTGAGATAGTCAGGTGGCTATTACCAAAACCAACACAAAAATAATTAATAATTGTTCAATACCTACTTAATTTTTTTATTTGATGTCCTCATTGTTTTTCCTTCTTCAATTCTACCTTCCCAGTTGGGGCAATTAGAAAGAGGCCCCGGATGTTCTGTTGCTGCAGAGCTGGAAAATATTGAGAACTCAATGTGAACATTTGTTGCTCATAACATATTTAATTAACAGAAATCTACATAGTGGACAAAGCCAGCTCCACACTGTGGGTGTTCAGTTCACCACTTCAGTTCAGACAAATTAACAGATTTCAGCTCAAGTGACCTTTAGCAGCAATGCGAGATTGTTAGTTTTACTCGAAGGGAAAGAAAATGGTCATGAAATGAATTCATGACAGAACACAGACCTGACAATGTCTTAAAACTCCCAGCTCAGCCAGTGTGAGCCCTTCTCAATACTGCAGTTTCATCAAAGAGCACAATTCATTAAATTACTCAAGGTCAAAATCAGTCTAGTCACTGCTCTCTGTCATCAGCTAAGTTCTTTGTAAAGGAAAACAGAAATTCTTAAGAAATAGAAAAATACCCATCCCATGAGCAGAACTAACATTTTGTCAGACATCATTATATCCCAACATAATAATTTCAAGAATGTAAACTCTGCTGTGCAAAGACAAAAAGGAAGCCAGGAAGCTCTTAAATAGTCAGGCAGATTACTGATGTTCTCTGAGTGGAGAAACACATAAAGGTTCCTCATTAACTTAAAAAAAATAAATAAATCAGATAAATGAAAACCATATAATGTGTTAATATTCTGAAGTGATGAAAACTCCTTTCAGTCTGTCTGCTTCTTTCAATGTTAGTGTTCTTATTTTAACAATGCTAAACATTCTTTAAATGTGAAGCAACTTTTAACATAAGTAATACAGAAGTATTTAATGTTTAGTCTTTCCCTTGACAGTTTCACACCAACCCATGAAACTACCATCCGTGCCATCAGTGTAATTTTAACACTACACAAAGATTCTACACTAGGAAGGAACAAACCTACTCAGCCAAAGAGAAACACAAAATGCTGCTAGCACGTCCAGTTTGACTCACTATCTTAACATGCTGTTCATGGTTTTTAAGATAGCATCAAAGACAGAGAAAACACTCCTGAATAGAAGGACTTTGCTAAGCTTTCAAAAAGTGTAACTTATTAACAGAAGCAGTATTAAAAACACCACCAGAAATGTTAATTGACTTTAAACAATGCAATGCTCAGAGAGCTAAAATATATTAAAGTTTTGATATACCTTCAATAAAGTATTTTAACTCTTCTAACTTAGGTTCTGATCAGTTTCCTGCACATATCCAAGCACTCAATGCTCTTCATACTTCTTGTCAGACATTAGGATAATAATTTCAACCACATCCTACACCTTAGATCTTTAGTCCTTTGAGTAAAAGCAAACCAGAAATACTCCTAGAACTATCTACCTACAAAATCTGACCTCATCTCAAATTGCTCTCGCTTTGGACTACAATAAAACCAAGTTATTTACTAAAAACTGTAGTACAGATGAATGTACTGAGTGTGCTGTCAAGCGAAGAGACAAATGTCGTAGTTTGCCCACGCTTACACATAAAGATACGTAAGCAAAGCATAAAGACTAACAGCATACTGCTTCAATGAGAATTTTGTATTAGCATGGAAGACTTCAGCAATAAAGGGCTTAAAGTACTGCCTTAGTATACATCATTTCTCTCTCTCATATGGAGTACTTGCTGATACTACAGGATGGATTTCAATTAGCCAGACTGAAGAGTCCACTCTTGCATAATGCAGATATCATCTAACAACTCTGTGCTGCTGTATTACTGGCATACATTTAATTACGTTCAAGGTTTTATTTGATTTCAAAAGAAAAGAGTGCAACAAAGTAATAATTTAAATAAATTTCCCATTTATTCCTTACCTCTGCAGCCACTGGTCTAAATGTTGACACTCATATTCATCAAGCACCAAAGAATCTGAATCATTCCAGCTTCTACATTCCTGTTCTTGATGCCAGCAGTGTGGATGTTGCACAGAACTATAAAACAAGAATTTTCATTGGAAATCAAGCAACTGGTTGTCGCTGAACATTGCCTACACAAAACAAATAAGGGCAATCTGAACACCTCAGTCATAGTGCTGATTTGGCACATGGCTGATTTGCATCAACTTGTTCATTCAGACAACACTAACTTAACAGAGGTGTTAGATTATGCGATTGCTGAGAACCATTACTATTTAGATAACAAAAGTATACCCTCTCTATATTGCCAAAGAAAAGGGGGAAAAGGCCCCAGCTGAGATCTGTCACCAGTGTTTATGGAACTGCTGACATGTGCCAGTATTCATAGACTGTCCTCTGCCAGCAACCCCTTGACCTTTATATACCATTCTACCCAGTACTAAACTTGCTGAAGAGGCAAATACAGAGAGATCCCTCCAACACAAGACAACTGCACATCTAGGAGAAGTGGGTCACAGGTTTATGTGGAAACACTTTCAGATAGGAAATTCTTTACCAGACACTGCTGTGAAGTCCTCACAGATAAGCATGGGACAAGGAGCTACTGTGAGGCACTTGCAACATACTGGAAGGACAGACAGAGATTGCTTAAGAGTTATCTACATTTCCCTTCTCAGTTCTGGCAGCTTTAACAATTTAATGACGGGTTACTAAACAAAACAACGTCATAGCGTCTACTAACATCAGACCTGGCTTCTGGGCCAAGGACCACACCTGCAGATCTGCTGCCACCACCTGCCTGAGAGAATGACCCCGTACTGCAGGTTCCAGACAGTAACCACACCGTTGTGCTGTACCTGTGGGAGAACTGTAAACATACTGCTCCGTGTGTGCAAGGGCTCTGTGCTTTTTAAGTCAACAAGAAAGAGGGAAGGAAGTTTTTTGTTGCTTCAATCCTGGGCTAACAAGTAATATTTTCTTTCCCTTTGTCCGCCAACCTGACTGGCTTTAGGATTTTCCTGCTCCCAGAGGACTCCAAGTTACCAACACAAAGCCCAGACACCTTACCCTCAATCAGGGATCTAGACAAAAGAATTCTTTCAACACAGTCGATTTCAGGAAAGGCAAAAATGGGTAAAACCTCT
>VWZY01004402.1:955473-967673 GCA_013399075.1 Chloroceryle aenea | reverse complement strand
CAGCCCGCGCCCCTGGGAGAGGGCAGGTTCCCCCACGCCCAGGGCATCACTTCCCGCACGACCTCTTCTCGCCCCGGCGCAGCGCGGGGGGTGGTGGGACCCCCAGGCCCGCTCCGCTCGGTTATGCGGCGAAAACCCAGCTCCGGTACTAGTGCGTCAGCTCACCCGCTAGCGGAGGATTGAGTTTTGGCCAGGTTAAATGCTCGGCTGGAGTCGTGAGCTAAGTCAGCTCAGCAGAGGGGGTTGGCGGGCACCACAACGTACACTGTAGACTAACGCATCCGACCTTTCACAGCCTGATGGCATGCACCGCATTCTTCTAGTGCCTGCGCTTGTTAATGCACCTGAGCGAGGTCACAATGGAAAAAACCCAAACTGGTTTTATGCAGAACACATTGCTATGTCAGCGCTCCCCTGGAAAGACAAATTCATAGTCATCCCTGCTGATTTTGTGACGCCCAGTATCATTTCTCCTGCAGTCCCCAAAAGATATGTGTGGTTTTTCTCCCTAGACACACGCATAGAATTTAGACATTTTCTTTCATTTAAGCAACTCTGCATTCAGGTTATAGCAGGAAAATTAAAGGAATCATCGGGTGCAACTTCAGGAGAACTTAAGCCCTTTTTGTACACACGTTTTCTCAGCTAAAACGTTGTCCGCAGGTAAGTCAGAATGATTTGCACTCATATAAAGCTTTAACTGGTAAATGTAATGAAAACCAGAAGTCTTAAATAAAATAAATTGTATTTTTATTTGTCTCTTCAGAGTTTTAAGTATTCATTAAGCATTTTCCCTTAAAGGCTATCCAAATAATACCGTCCATTTTAAAATAGATAAGCTATTGAGGTAAAAAACAAACACTAAAGCACAAATAACTACCCCTGTGGTATATCTTTGGAAGAAAATGTCTTGTAGCATGTAAGAGCTTAAATATTTGTATCTCAAAGTCAAAATTTCTTAAGAAATGGCACTCTGACTTAAGTCATTTATGTCTCATTCAGGTGTCACCTGACTGGAATGGTACATGGCTGCAGTCTACCAAGTTTTAATACAATAAAAACATTCATACTAAAGAGATCACATTATATCTGGTATTTTGATTACAATTATGGCAAGCCTCATGGTAAACAATGGCATTCATATCATGGATTCAAAATATAACCTGCTTGGACAAAATGGGTCAGCAAACTATGTTAACCTAAAAAATCAACAGATAACAGTCTGCCAATATTTTCTGGAATGCTACGATTACAGAAGTAACATAACTCTGGAAATAAATAGTATACCCACAGCCCATGTTTTCAGAAACAGCTCTTCAGCTACAGCACACAGAGAAATTTGGGCTGTACATGTATACACAGAGGGAGTATTTACACTGACACTGAACCCACAAACATTGTCTTACTGTAATGACATTACATTTATATAACATACTTCAGGTCACTAAGATTGCCTACCCACAAGTCAGTGATGTGGAAAAGCATACACAGAGCTGAAAAAGCAACACTAAATCAATTCAAGATAATTAAGTAAATATTTTAGCCCATCACATTACTTGGTTCATTTTTTTTTCTTCAAAAGCGCTGGAAAAAGACCAATTCTAAACCCTTTCCTTATGTTTAAGAAACATACAAAGATTGGGTGGGAGGCAATGTATTTCTTTTTACTGCAGAGAGCATTCTTCTCTAGAAGCAGCCCTATATGTGCATGTGGTTCTTTGGATAATGACCTGAAGCTATCACGAAGACAAATGCCTATTTTTGTGGTGAGAGATTTCACGTTCAGAGATTTATTCAAGACAAGTAAGATTTCACATGACTGTACAGAGAAAGGTCACAGTTTCTTCTTCTGTTGTCTCTAAGAATGCATCATATGGATGTTTTAGCAAGTTCGTTCTCTAACACAGCCTTTAATAAGCTTCCAAACTTTGGAGGCAGAACAGATTCCTTTGAGAATCTAAACTTGGAAAAAAATGCTTGTTTTAAGGAATTTAAGCCAGGCACTATTATTAACTTAAATCATAATTTTATTTTGGTAATTATTACTAAGTTTTTGAAGAGGCACTTCTGTGGATAGATGCAATTAAAAGATGCAAAAAAATTACATGCTTATGACTGTTACTTTGTCACACTGTTCTACAGCCCAAAGAACTCAGATGACAAAAAAAAAAGCAAAGTTCCAATGAAATTAAAACTTCCAATCAATTCAAAGCAGATTTCTCTAAAGAGCAACTCCACTGCACAAGCAATTAGGAGACTAAAGCTTTTACTTGATGGAATACTGTTGGCAACTGACCCGTTTTTTCTTGTAGAAAACCATCTACAATGACACATATCTATTACCTGTTTCTCAAGGTCTTTATGATTTTAACTTAACACATCTTTACATAAATACTTTTATTCCAAACAGGAAAAGAACTGTAGGACATGAATGACTATCAGTGACAAAACCAGTGTTCCAAAATCCTACCCTCTCTTCTACTGCTATTTCAAGGACCACATCCCTTTTACCTGTACCACGATGTAAACTTTGCTGAAGTGAACAGTGCAAAACACTGACGTGTAAAGGCTGCTGTATAGTGTGAGGAGGTGCATGTCAGGTGACACCACCCAGCCCTGAAAGAATTTTCCAAAGGTTAAGAAAATCCTGCAGAGACCATTTCAAACTTCCAAATAGCTTAGCTGCAAAAGTTCTTGAAACTATTTTACATTCAATCACTGATAATCTCCTTGATTTTTAGTTAATGTTTAGACTTGTCAGTAAAACTGTCGTAAATTCAGGAATGTAATTTAATCCTATTCAGATGAAGAGGGACAGGACACTTAAGATCTCTTTGGGAAGAAGACAAATCCATGCTTCCATGCTAGCAGTCTCTGTCAAAATTTAATTCCATACAATTCAAAACAACAGGTAATGAAAAAAGAAACATTGCCCTTATTACTAGGTAGTATAGATAATTGCATAGTAGAAGTAGTAGATGTAGCAACTGAGATATGCTCAAGCAATTACTGTCCTTAAATCTAAGCAGTTTGGACTTTTAAAGTGCATATTATTAAAAGAAAACCAAACAAAAAACCTAACACCAACAATATAACATATGTGTCAGTTCTCAATTGATGCTGCCAAACCTGTTCTCAATTCCTTATCCCTCTCCAAAATGCAGCTCACAGCCACATCCATGACTGTTTCCTGGCTGCAGTGGGCAGCCTGCCACACAACCTGTAGCTTGGATGAAACTTTTTATGAAATCTTTCATGGCTGTGCTTTCTTACTTGTACTGGTTTTAACAACCTGCTCACAGCAGCTGCCCGTCACAATACTTGAGACATCTTCATGTAATCACTGTTATGTCATCTGTGCTAGTGATTTACTTGTGAGATCCTTCTGATTATACAGGTGGTAGGTATTACGGCTTTTATTCTCCTAAACCAAAGCATTAAAATATTCTTTTTGCTCACTCTTTGACCCACCCATCTGCCTGAGGTTACTACCCCTCTAAGATGGGCAACCCAAGCAAGCAAACAGCTGACCCTCAGCCCCTGCAGCGCACAGGTCCGTGTAAGAACTCACACCTTCTCCAGCAGCTTGAGGCCTTCCACTGAGCCATATGCAAAATTCACTGAAGGGTGTGCTGGGCAGCCAGAACACCCAGCACTGTGTTTAGGTCTAGAAGCTGGCCTCTCTTAGAATGTATGGAAGCAGCTTTGATTTTAATTTACAAATTATTCTGATGTGGATCAGATGAAAAAGTGTGCATCCGTACCCTATGAATATTAAATCGGCAACTACTGTTTACAATCAGTCTTTGAATTGCAAGCCTGAAAAACTTTTGTTAATGATTGGTCATTCTTCAAGCATCTAGCATGGCAACTTAGACCTTTGTGATGCTGGCATCTTTCACGGGATGGGCTACCCCTCAGAAAAAGCTCACAGGCTTTGAAATAGCTGAGCATTCTTTCAGAGTATTTAGACAGTTAAAATGTTTGCTGCACTCCCTTCAAATGTATGAACAAAAGTCCATCACCTAAAGAGCATCAAAACCCTAAGCAACGTAAGGTCCTGGAAACCAACAGATTTGATGATAAATAACACTACCGGTGTAGGTAAATGGGGTTTGTTTCTGAATTCTTCTGTGGTTTGGAATAAACCCACTCATCCGAAATTAAGCTAGAGGCAGATTAATGGAATAAATGGTCCCTATTAGAGTTGTACATATTCAGCAATCAAATTCCTTATCCTACGGAAATGGATCTCCTTTCTAAATGGAGCAGCCCAGCAGCAGAAATACAACTGGTGTACTTGTTTGGTGAACACTTGCAAAGATTAAGAACAACTTTACAAATGGATTAAAGAAGAACAAAAGTATCAATGAAGTGTAACCAAAGTTCTCAAGTTAGCCCTTTACTAGAGAATCAAAACCCGAGTTAGATTTAAAAATTTATAGAATTTAACTTACGTTAAAACTTGAAAAGAGACTAGTAATGCAAATATAGAGGGATAACCTTATCCCATCTAAGATATCTAAGCAAAATATGGGGTAAACCCAGCAATATGAAATCCAGAAACCTCATCTCGTGAATAAAAAGCAAAGATACAGGTAAAAGTGGAGAGGAACTGAAAAGATTTACATCTGTTTTCACCACTCTAAAAGAAACTTTGGAATTTGCACCCCTGGAGAACATGAAGTCTCAGAAACAAATTTACCAGGCCTTTTAACCAAACCCGCTAAGAAATACATTCAAATTAAAAAAGTTAAAACATACCCAAGTATTATTCATCGTATTATGCAAACATCTAAAATGCAAAATTTGGCTCGGCAAGTTGGACAAGGCACTTGGCTTGACAACCAGGTCTCTGGGTGCTGCTGATCCTGTCGGCTGGCAAACCATTTGCCCATGCAGGTGAGGCACCACATGGGACGACAGTAGCACTGCTGGCATTCCCCTTCATTTGGCTCCTGGCAGTTCTTGATGAGCTTGATGTTAGCGATCGTCTGCATACACCCTATGCATGGCTCCAGCTCCTAAAGGAAAAGTATCAAAATTATGAAATGTATAGAACAGTTTGTGTTACTGCTTTTCAGAGGCATTTAGACAATTACCTGTGCACAAGCATGGCAGGAACTTCGTCTGGGCAGAGCCTCAAGACAGAACTGCTCTACCAGAAGATACCAAATGGTTTCAATCTCCAGAGCCCTGTTCTAGTAGAACACCCTCTAACGAATGAGAACAAAGTACCTCTCTGAACAGAAAGCTCCAAACTGCTGCATCAGCCTAATTAAACACAAATGACTGAAAATAATCATTCTCTCTCTCTCTGAAGAGAGCTCTGCCCATCTCCAGAGTACAGGAGCCAGGGCAAGGTGAGCAAGCAGCCATCTTTTTCATTCAGACATACTATTTTTCAAAAAAAACCATATCAATATAAGAAGGGAAAAAAGCAAACAGTTCTTCCCACTTATCGCAGCAAATGGCTGTTCTTATCTTCCATCTTTTTAAGGAGACATAAGTAACAGAGGAAATCAGAGCTCTACTGAACACAACAGGCACTCATCTTGAAGGACCAGAAGTTAACTTAATTTTTCTTGGATAATACTGGTGTAATTGATATTTCTCCACAGTTAATTATGCCACGTGAACTCGGAGTTGCATATAGGGAGACAATCTTGCTACAAAGTGGTTTACAATTAACAAAAAATAATTAGCAGTTTCCCATATGTCTTCCAGCCAAAGCTCTCCAAGAAGTTCCCAAAGTTCAAAAGACAGCATGTGAACAGGCTTGGAGACCTGAACTCGATTCATACTGTTACTGGTGTAACAAAGAGCAGCTCTGCTTTTATGGTCTCTAGTTCCCACCTCTGGTGTCTCTTCCCTTGTCAGCTCGAGTGCCAGTTCAGCCACACAGGCAGCTTGGCTGTGGAGCAGATCCACATGAAAACAAGTCATCGTTCTTCGTCTCATTTCACCTCGATCATTCCCCCAACAAGCTTCACTGCAGACAAAGTCTTGTGTCAACACTGGGACAAGAAGCGTGCAAGAAGCAAGACTGCTTCCTTCAAAAGCTGTATCAGTTTTAATTTGTGAAATCAAGGATTATCTTGGTTTTAAGGCAGGAAAAGCTCTAGCATAGAAAGGTTAACTAACCTTTTCAACTTATTTGTGGAGCTTCAGAGCAGGGAAAAATCCCATCTTGTATTTTTTATGTCTGTATCATAATTTCTGATGTTATTTATCACTCAATGTCAAATGTTCAGTAGCTCAGCCGACACTTAAATACAGCAAATTAAAAGCCCTGCAAGAAAGCAACTCTCCTAAATGAACAGCATCTTCTCTTTATTTTGAACATCTCTTTTCACCATCAGAACACACAACTGCATGACCTGCAGACATATATGATTCAGTTTTATGTTAGCTGGTTCATGTAAAGTACATGAACAGTAAAGACATCCTATAAGCTGTGTGACACTACCAAAGATATCAAGTACTCACTCCATGAGCTGGAACATCTGACGCAGACGCACTGCAAGGTCACCACAACTAGTTTAATTAGTTACCCCTCGTACATTGAACGGTGCTCTAGTCACACACCCGATTGCTGCACAAGTGTAACAATGACCAGGTCTCCACAAATATTGCTGAAGGTAGGATTCTCTGGTGTTAGTTACAATTAAAGCAAGCCCCAGTTAAGGTTTGTTAATTTATTTCAGCAGAAGATCCAGCAAAACCCGGTTGTCTAGAAAAACAAGCTGTAATGGAGCAAACTGCCTAAAGAACAGAAACAACAGGTGTGATTCTAGCTCTCCATACACTTCTCTGAAATGTAACTTCATAATTTCCAAATGTTTTCAAGTAAAGTTTCTATGGAAGTTACTCTAGGGAACCTTCTTTCACTATGCCAGTTCTCATGTCTCAAAAAAGGTAGTGCTCACAATACAGTTTGTCTCCTCACAGCAGGAACAGAAGCAGCACCCAGGACTACATTTATTACATTACTACATGTTTACTGAACTGGAAGGTGAGCCCTTGTAACGGATGCACCCACCCCAACTGAGTGAAGAGCACTTGTTGCTGGTTCGGGCATCACCGACAAGGAGGCCTGACTGCAGTCAGCCCTGCGGTGCAGATCTTGAGAAGTTCTGCTAGGCCGTAGCTTCTCAGGAAGTGAAGGAATCTAGGCAATGTTTTACCAGGAGCTAATGGTGCCAGCCTGACAGAACTAAAACTGCTACAGCTGCACATCTGCACATACACCATTTTTATGCTATAAATATTCATAGCCTCCTGAGCTCATCAAACTCTCCTGTATGGCAGTGGGCTGCACAGTGAAGACCTGTCAGGCATGGATGCCTCTCAAGGATACTCATCAAGGTTGAGATCCCTTACCCAGCATCTGTTATTTACACAGCAAGGTAAGTGACATTTATTAGATCTAAAGCATATTGTATATAATCTAATGGTGGGAGTTGGAAGGGACCTGTTCCAGTGCTCTGCCACCCTCACAGGAAAGTAGTTTTTCCTCATATTTAGATGGAACCTCATGTGTTACAGTTTGTGCCGATCGCCCTTGTCTTGTCACTGGGAACCAATGAAAAGAAACTGTCCACATTCTCTTGACACCCACCCTTTAGATATTGATAAGCACTAGTTAACACCCCCTCTGTCTTCTCCAGACTAAACAGACACAGGTCTCTCAACCTTTCCTTGTAAGAGAGGTGCTCCATTCCCCTCACCACCTTCACAGCTTTCTCCTGGATTCTATCCAGTATTTCCCTGTCTATTGTGAACGGAGGAGCCCAGAACTGGACACAGTACTCCAGATATGGTCTCACTAGGGCAGAGTAGAGAGGGAGAAGAATCTCTGTCAGGGTGATGGTNGATGGCCACACTCTTCTTGATGCATCCCGAGATGCCATTGGCCTTCTTGGCCACAATGGCACATTAGTGGCTCATGGTGAACTTGTTACTCACTAGGACTCCAAGGTCCTTCTCTGCAAAGCTGCTCTCCAGCAGATCAGCCCCTAACCTGTACTGATAGATGGGGTTATTCCTCCCTAGGTGCAAGACTCTACACTTGTCCTTGTGGAACTTCATTATATTCCTCTATGCCTAACTCACCAGCCTGTCCAGGTCTCAGTGAATGGCAGCATAGACTTCTGGTGTGTCAATCAGTAATTATTAGAAACGTAGTAAGTTTACTGTTCAATTACTGTTTGTAATTGATAATTATAATATATATTATACATTTATTTTTATTTATAAAACATTATATATTATAATATCAGTAACAAAAATTTAAGAATCATTTAATCATAATTCAGTTGCCATTTAATCAGTATTTAATAAAACTGTTTGGTTAACCCTACAACATCTTCTCTTAATAATTCACCTGCAACGGCCCTGAGTGAACAGTTCTCAATTACACAGTAAACCCAGTCTTACCTGTATTAGAAAAGTATGAAAAGTCTCATCTGGATAGAAAGTCTCACCTGAGTGCTTGGAACAGGATACGGCTGGTTAATTTCCACCAGAGATGTAAAGGTTTCTAGAAATAAATCACTAAGGCTTTGATGGATCACAACATTAGCTGCATTGCTGATGGGAGCACGGAGCTTTTCTCGGAGCTCCCCATACTCTGTAGAGTTCAACCTGAAGAAGAAAAGATGGAACAAAATGTTACCAGATTATCCATGCAGTACCTTGATAGTACATTGCAGAGGTCAACATCAGTGAAATGAATCCACAGAAAAGCTATTTAGACTGGTACATACTAGTGAGAATAAATACACAGTGAGCATTTTGTTTTCTTTTGTTGTTTAGTTGTCGTGTTGTCCAAGTTGCGTCAAAACCAACACACCATCCTTCACATTGGTGTCAGAGTGCCCACAGGATATGCCAGAGATTAGCTAAAACTTCATACAGAAATAAAGGAAGTAATCGGCGTNCCAGGGGGGTCGTGGAGTCTCCTTCACTGGAGACATTCAAAACCCGCCTGGACATGTTCCTATGTGACGTACTCTAGGTGGCCCTGCTCTAGCAGGGGGGTTGGACTAGATGATCTTTCGAGGTCCCTTCCAACCCCTAGGATTCTGTGATTCTGTGATTCTGTGTGATACATAAACCATGCATTAACTGTAAAGTGCTGCATGCACAATTTCTGTCTGCCTATCTACTTAGACCACTTCTAAAAATCAATTCTCTAAACTCCTGAGGACAGAATTAAGAGTTGTATCATGTGGTGTGTATCACAAGCTGATATAGTACATATAAGAAGAATGTCAATAATTGTCACTTTCTTTGGTTTTATGATAGAATTTTAGATAAAAACTTAAATTTCACAAAGGTTACAAACAGCTGCTGAACATCTTACACTTTAAGGCTGTAACAAGCTGCACTGGGTTGCTGCTGCTAAAATAAGTCTAAGTGAGGCCCATAGACCTCAAGGACCTTGTGCAGATCCTCTAGTGACACATTACTGTTGTCACCCCTTTTAATGTAACAATTCTGAACTGTAGATTCAAAACTCCCCAGCTCGATGTTTCCACTCATTAAACAGCTTTCATGGAGAAGCCCTGGGAACATCGCTCTGAAATTCCTCATTCCTCCAACCACTCGCTGAGTTCCCGGAGCCCAGTACAATGCAACGCTGGCATAGCTTTAGCTCCTGGTGGTCTCCATTGTTTTAACTACTATAGGATAAAGTTGTTTGTTAACAGATCCTATCTGTGCAAATAATGGAGACCTTTCTATCCACAGGAAAAATTCACACTGAACACTCACAAAAGCATCTTTCTTCCAGAAAAATCCCTTTGTATCCAGTTCCAATTCTGGATATACACAATGATCCTGTACGCTTAATAAGGAAATTTTGTCCTATGTCACTTTTCTTCAATCCTGTATGACTGTGTTCTACTAGAGATTTGCTCTGACACATCATTGTAGGAGCTTTTAAAGACCGTTCTCGGTGCTGTTCTGTTCAGCCATAAAACAATGTTTTGGGGTTTGGATTTTTTTCCCCTAAAAGGCACTGACAAAGAAGCTATGGTTTTCTCAGCTGGGGATGTAGTTTTATCACTCTGGCACTAAAGAGCTTACAGAAGAAAATCTTTAGTTGTTTAACACTCATTTGGTCACCACACTCACAGCTCTATAAAAGTCTCCAATTTTCTTAGGGTTGTCACTTAACTAACCTTAACTAACCTCTCATTCTGAGCTCTGTTCAACTGGATATCGAACAGAGTCATCTCCATGGCTTCCTCACGCTTACCAGGATCCCCCTGCTCACCTAAAAGTTTGGGGATCTGCCTACTTTTAATTACCTAGTAAATAACTGCTGCTGACATGCAAATTTATGGCAAACAGACACACAAATTGCCTTTTCAAATATATACTTCTAGGAGCACTAACATGGCTTTGTGTGCTCCTTTTAATAGCACAACGACAACTAAGACTTTAACGCCTTTCTGCTCAGTGTTCCAGGTTTCTGCAGAGCTTGTGCTTTTGCCTAGCTATGCAAAAAAGACTGCTAGAAAAAAACCAGCCTGGGCCCTTGAAAAGCAAGCCCTGACAGCTCACAGCACATCTGCTATGATTTACTGCTATGAGAACACATAAATCAGCGACCAACCAACATGACTTTCTTGCTTTAAGGGCAGTTGGCCTGCAGCAGCTCAGTGAGAACTCTTCTGAGCAGTGACACGATTATGGGCCTTGAGCAGAAGGATAAAAATAAGTCATGGGTGAACAACAGCCAGTTTTAAATGAGTAACTATTACTCCCCCCTCAAAATGAGGAAGACCAAAGATTCTCTATTCCATTCCTGTTCTCCCTCTTTCACCTAAATTTTTCCAGTTACTTCTTTCTGCATCCAGCACAATCCTCTTTCTGAGAATGGATCAAACAGGGCAGTCCCTCTGCTTTACCACTGTGCATTCGACACCACAGGTGCATGAATCTTTCTGAACAACCTTTCTCCACTGCACTGCGAGGCGGAAGTGCACATACAGCATCTCTGAAGACCAGGCATGCAACAAAAAGGAAGGGATGAGACAAAAGGAATCTTCTGATCTGCTACAAAAGCACTCCATTAGCACCATCAGAAAGCATATATATATAACACAAGAGGGCAGTTGTTTTACCGGATATCAAATGCCTTCACGTAAGGATTAATGCTGGCAACACGGATGGTGAGGAACTGCACAGGCATATTTGAGTCTGGGGTGAGCTCATGCTGTCTGGAGTCTGTTACTGTCAAATGAATGTCCTGCTGCTGGGCAACGTGTAAACAGTAGGTGGTCACTTTAATCACCCATGTGTCCGTAACAATCACTCTCGCTCCTGGGGCTCCGGTAGCAAATTTGTCGATTCTCCTAAATTCTGTATTGATAGAAGAAGCTACTGCCCTCCAGCCTGACTGCGGAAGAGCATGAACAGCGAGTGTTCGGGCTAATGGATGATTGTTCCAACCTTTCCGTGACCAATAATATGCCAGGGCACTGGTGACTGTTGGAAAGAGAACAGCGAAGAAGAAGAAAGTTTTCCATCCTTTTGAAGCCAGGTAGAAAAAACAAAGATGTTTTTCAGGTGCAGCAAAGCACATACCAAGGTAATAACCTGCAAGGAAAAAGACTTCCTTTCAGAAAGCAATCAAGTACACGTGTAAACACATACCCCTGAATCACATAGTTATCTAACCAGTGAGCTCACCTCCAGAAGAGCTACTGTACTTCCGGATGATAACTCAAATTCAAGCCTCTTGTCCCAAGAAATCTGAGATAAATTCTTATTTGACACCTATTTTTACCAGAATCACATAGGTAAAGGAAGCTGATTTGAATTTGCTGGTTGAATAAAGTTACCTGCAAGATGTCACATAGTTTCAGCAGAATTACATGGCTAAAGGAAGCCAGTTTGAATTCGGTGGTTAAATAAAACACTATTCCTTCCTAATCACACATATTCTGATGCAGCCAACTAGTTAGCTTAGGGGGTGTACATTACATAGAAGCTTGAGCAATATTAAACCACTGTATTTTCAAGACGTCTAGCGTAACGTGATCCACCCACAGACAGGTGGAAGGCACTGGTGAGGAAGCCCCTTGCTCCCACCCGGCCGGGGTCACGCCGGGCACTACAGGTCCCCGAGTGCTGGCTCACCTCGCCAGCGGGGCTGCCCTTCACACCCCCGGGACTGGGGCTGCCGC
>VWZY01004402.1:823580-949989 GCA_013399075.1 Chloroceryle aenea | reverse complement strand
GGGTGGTGTGGAGCTCCTGTGGCCTATGGTGCCTCAGGAGTGTTGGGGAGGGGGTCTGGAGGAGGGAAGAGCTGGGGGCTGTTTTTTATTTTGGGTTTCTCTTTTACGTTAAAGTGGCTCAGTGCGGTGATGGGCACGNTTTATTATCTAAACTATTGGGCAAATGTGTATGTACATGGTGTCAATTTAATTAGTATTTTAATGATGCACAAGTAGCTCAGTGAGAAACCTGAAAAAAGCCACCAAGTGAACCTCTCCCACTTATGGAGCTTGTTTTAGAAGGTGTTGACAATTTTTTTTTTTTATACCCTAGACTTCATTTCTAGAGTATTTGAAGACAACAGTTTGTAAAGATTCACTTGATCTCTTGTCTCAGTTTTAGTTTGGAATGAGGGAAAGCACTTCAAGTTCTACAAGTTGTTAATGTAAAAATACTTTGTCTATAAAATAACTTCGGGCTAAAGTATGAATTTGATGGATAAAGAAGGAATGAAGAAATAGCCAACACAGACATGCTTTGTTTGCCTCTGCTTCTGTAGCCATTGTTTGCATTCCATTGCTGATTAAAAGTGCTGTTGTTGGGCGTGCGGACAAAGCATCTGGTGGGAGTTCAGTGAAGAGTAAGAAGCACATTTTCTCATAAGGGGGGAAATGTGTAAGGAGGCTTAAATACAGAGATCTAAATGCATAAGGGCAAGGAGATGGAAAACAAAAGTATCAGTGGAAGTGTTTGTGCTACCTGTTTATGACAATGAAGGCAGTTATTTGGATATTCTGATTTTCTGGTATATTCTTGACTGCATGATGGAGGGTGGAAGAACAAGTTAAGGATTAGCTGTTTAGTCAAATCAAGCATTTGCAATCACTTGGAATGGCTATCCATTGCTCCTCTGCTTGATGGCACTGATTGCCTTGTATAGGTGGTAGAAGAGGGAATGAAAGGAATAGCTTTGTTAGGGGTTTGACAGGTATCTAGCTACACTTCTCAGGGACAGGGATTGTGCCTAGATAGTGTTTAGCTGCCTTCTGTGCTCTAGTACTTTTTTTGTTTTGTCTCTTTTAAAGAAGCAGCAGTAGTGGTCGTAGCATTATACCCGTAAGAACAGCTGAGGCACCAATGGAAGTAAAAAGCAGTCAGTTCAAGTACCTATAACATGCTATCTTGCCTGGCATAATTGAATTTGTTCTTTCTAACTTATTTTCATGCTTAATATTAATTGTGCTAATAGGCTTTGATCTCAAGTCCTTCACACTTGAAATACCAGTAAGATTGGATCAGCCTATATGGTCCACTAAAGATTGTGCATGCACAGTGTAAGAGCAAGATTTAAGAAATACCTTCTTAATTACATTTTTTTAGATTTGCATACCAGTAATGTTTATGCTGCAAAGGGTTAAGCACTATGTGTCTTACAAAAGCAGCACGTGTTCAGACAGAAGGAAAAAGATAAGTAATTCTGTGTAGGACTCTGATCCTAAGCATACCCTAATGAACCAAATCTGGTTTTACTCTTTGTTGTACAATGTAGAGCCTGTGAATAAGGGAGAAAAACGACTGTCATGTGCCCCTTGCAAAAGCTGTAACTTTGCTTAGCCAGATGCCCTGTTGCAAGAGACATGACTGCACATCACTGCTGGCTTTAAGGGTCTGGGCATTGAAATCTGCAGATGCTAGGGCTCCCTTTAAAGGGTGGGCAGTTTATTAGTAAGGCTATAATCTTAACTGTGGAATGCATGGTGTCAACAATTAACTTCAGATCCCTCCCAAAGCAGAGGGGCTCTGCAGTGCTGCATTTAAATGCTTTCAGAGTCTCCTGAGGCACCTTTTCATATGAAGAATTTCAGTACTTTAAGAACTTCTTTTGAAGCTCTTAATCTTTGCTAGCCAGTGCCAGGCTTCCAACTTCTCTTATCTGAAAGCGCATCTGGCTGACCACACCCTCTCATTCATGCTGCAATGTTGTATGTGTTGATGTTCTAGAATGAGTCTGCAGATTTTAAATACAGAAAATGGAGAAAATGGAGGAAACATCAGTGATGACCTAACAGCGGAAGACTGTGGCTTTTTCTTTGCACCACCGGAACCTACAGGGAGACCATCCATACTACGCCTGTCCCAGAAAGAAAACTTGCCACCAAAAACTGTGGCAAAAACTATGAAGGTAACCTTTTGCTTTTGTATTGTTTATATCCTTTCTCCTTCTATGATTTTTGGCTCCAAATGCATAAGCTATTTTGAGCTTGATGATAATGTGGTGTTCATGTCTTCCTTTTTCCTCCTTGTCCTTTTCTTAAAGGTAACCTTTCAGACTCCTCTAAGAGATCCTCAGACTCGAAAAATCTTAAGTCCTACTATGACGGACAAACTTGAGACTACTTTCACACTTGATGATTTCAGTGAAGCCTTGGTGGATGATTTTATACCTGCCTCTGCCAATGTTGAGTAAGTAATGTGTTCACCACTAGTAGTATTAGTGCTGTGGGACATGCTTGAGTTAACTATACGGGCTTATAATGAGGAAAAGTTAATGTAATTTTGTATTTTATAACAAGATGTGAACTTCACAAAAGGACCAAAATTAATGCTGACTTTGTACAAACTTTTTTGAAGAAAAATAAATTTTTCTTAAAAGTAATTACTATTATCTTGGTTGTGAAGTTGAGTACTAGATTCTGTTTCTAGCTCTTCCGTAACTGATTTTTATAGAGATGACTTAAGATGTGGATAAATAGCTTGAGAAGAAACACATTAGTCTGAGAATACAAAACTGTCTGCTATAAAGAGTTTTTCATGTGAGACTAAAACTTGTCTGAAGCTAATCATTAAAGCCAAGCCTTAAAATTTCTCCTCTTGTATGTTAAGTACAGCTTTCTCTTTAGATTTTTCTCCTTAAGATACATGTTCTGAAGGGTTGGCTTGACTCGACACCTTGACTAATGAGTATTAATATTTTCTTTAATCTAGCAACACAAAGTGAATACAACACCAATCTCGAGTACAAACAAGTTTGTGCTCTTTTATGGTGTAGCAGCCTGTGTCTCAAAGTGACTTATGGTATCTGTCTGGAGAAGAGCATGAAGTCTGCAGTGTTCAGATTTGGGGACTTTGTTGTCCCCTCTTTAAACTTACATAAATACCTGATATGTATAGTTACCAGTGGCAAGAAGAATCAGATCTTAGCTTTGCCTTCTGCAAGGAAATACACACTTTTGGATGTTTTCAACTATCCAGTGCTCTCATGNTTGGTGGGGAGGGAATAAGTAGGAAGAAAGTGAAGACACTTTCATGGTTTTTTCAGTGTATATATTTGCCTCAACTGAACTTCCATGTACTTTGGAGAAGTACTTCTGAGCGAGCCACCATAATTACACTGCTTAACTGCACTTAAGCCCCAAACTTGTTGCTCACATGAATAAATGAAGATTTAGTACATAGAATGCTAAGTGAATTAAAAGGGTGAGATACTGAATTGGTTTCAGTTAGGGCATCATTATGTGTCAAGACACTGCTTTTACTGTACGTGTCCTTTTTACTTTTAAAATGTAAGGATCTGTTTGTAGCAAATAAGCTCAAGGATGGGGTGTTGCTGAAGGGAGTCACTTTCCAGTAATTAAGGTTTCAAGCAGGTGTCTTGCTCTTGACTGGCATTTATCAGGTTAAACACAGAGGGAGAGTGGGAGGGGCCTGAGTGGTTGAACCAGCCCGGAGCTGAACTGTTGCAGGGAAGAGGCACTCAGACCGGGTGAGAAGGACTTCCTGAACTCTTATCTCCCGCCTTTGCTTTTGGGTTTATCAAAGTGGTGTTTTCAGTGAGTTGCTTTTAATTGTGCTCTGTACAGCAGATACAGCTGGTACATAGAAATAACAACGTTAGAAAGGGACAAAACAATGGGAGGAAATCCTGTTTCAGGAAGTAATGGCTTAACTCTCTGTAGTCTGGGGCTAAGCCTGGAAAGTTGAGTAGATTTTGGGGCAATAAAACTGAGATCAATAACTTGTAGAACACTGAGCAGTAATCAGTACACAGACTACTTCTGTGTTTCTTTTGCTAGAGAACTTTACCTTGTTGTTATGGGAGAAGCATTTTCTTGTCTATTGCTTTGCTGTTCAGATCGGCTGTCGTATAGTTTCGAGTTCCTGAAGTCCAGGCTCTGTTTTGGGAATGTGGGCCTTCATAGATGAAATATTGTTGTATACTTTTAGGGGAAAATATATGTCAGAATGACCAGACAATATGATGACTAGAATGGGAGAACCTGAATCATAACTCAGTTTGGTCCTAGACTTGTGAGTCTGTCATGACTCATAGATGAATCTACGTGAAGATATACTACTACTAGTTGTGCTTGTGTTTGAGCTGCTCACTGTTACTATCTCCTCTTAAGCAATGTATATTTTACTCTTTAGTTGCACATAAATGTCCATATGCTGTAGTGAGCAGAGCTGTCTCCAGTGATGACTGGCTTAAGGTGACATAGCTGTGTAAAACAGCTAGTGTTCCGAAGCTAGCTTCAGGGATTGATCTCCCTATAGCTCACGTGTACCAGAGCCTAAACTTCTAACAGTTTAGGTGGCAAATGAATACTTGCTGCTATGATTTTCTTTTGCTGTCAGCTGCCTTATGTCAAAGTCAGCTTACTCTGAGCATGCAAAAATACTTCTGCAAATGTATTTCTAAAGCAGATTTCATATGATGTCTTAGAAAAATCTATAGCATGTGTGATCTCTGTGGTTTGTGTTTTGTTTTATTTTTAAATGCAGCACATGTCAACAAAAGACTGAAGCTGAAGCAAACAATACAGTGTTAATTACACAAATGCCAGAGAAGGTCAGTGCAGCTCCTTACCCAGATGATGAGATGCCAGTGAAGAGTCGAGGTTCCTACAACCTTGATTTCGATAACCTAAATGACATCAATCCTTTTCAAAGTTCAGTGCAGCTGCAGCATTCTCCTGGAAATTTGCAGAAGTCTTCTGTGGGAGTACCTAGCAGCCCTGAGAAAACTGAAAAACATAATGATTCTTTTCTGCCAGATGACACAGCTCCTTTTGCTTCAACCACAGCAAATACAGACAGCTCAGGTGAAGATAAGACCCTTTTCCCTGGAAAGGAATCTGTTTTGAGAGAGCTGGAGTCTAACAAATCCAAGCTGTCCCCTAAGCAAGCAGTCAGTGACTCTGTGCAGGATGTAAAGTCTGCTTCCACTGATGAGAGCCAAATTAGTAATTCAGTGGGATTAGTAGAAACACCTACATCTACTGTACAGTTATCTGGCATCTTAGATCCCAGCAGTTCTGATCTAAGCCATTCTAAAACTGAGGAATTGAAGCTTCAAAATGTTTCAGTAGCAGAAAAAGCCTCTGCAGAAGAGTCAAAACCTGTGGAAGAGGTGGTTGTCTCCAAAGGGGAACCTGCAGAAAAGTCAGGTGTCGCCAAGGCTGGACCGGTAAAACTTGAATTTGACTTGGACAATACCACTGCTAGAAAGCCACCTCCGAAGAAACTAGGTAGAAGACCTGGAATTAAGCCACCTTCCAAAAAAATTCCTATTACCAAAACAAAACCAGACAATACTGAAGTGCAAAATAAAAGTAATGTGGAAGATGAAATACCTGTTCCCAAAGCATCTTATAAGTTTGACTGGGACAAACTTGATGATCCGAACTTTAATCCATTTGGAGGAGGCTCTAAAATTTCCAGCTCACCCAAGTGTTCTAAACCTGTCTCTCAGAAAGAGAAGCTGCAAGAGGAGCAGGATAGTACTTCATCAGGAAGGGAGCCTCTTCCAGTGGAGCAGGAAAACAGACCAAGTGCCTGTGAAATTCCTGAGAAAAGAGAACCAGAAAATCTGTAAGTAAATCTCTAGCTAAATGTAGAAGCACCTTAAACTCCTGTGAGGATGAGATTGATAGATGGTATCTCTTTGATTCCTGCCTCCTTGGCTTACTCCTCCTGAGGCTAGCAGAATCTGTTGCACATTGCAACACATTGTGTTAAATAAAGGATACCACAGCAGGACCTCCTTAGGGAAACCATCTGGAGATGGCTAGCTCTGAGCAAAAGCTCTTGAATCTGGAGTAATGGGAGGGAACTGAGCATTAGTATCTTCAAGTGGCTTTTCTCCAGTCCTCCAAGATGAGAGTAAAATGTGGAGAAGCAGGTGAGAATTGCTGTCTTTAAAAAACAGGTAAGTGGGCATCTGTGTTGCATATCATGCAGCCTGTGAAGGGATTAAGCAGAGAACAGAATTGCCCAGTGTCCTGGCTGAACTGAAGTGCTATTGGTTTCAATAAATGGCCTGTCATGGAAGCTGCATATTTTTTTTGCATCATGTAAAAACTTCTGAGTGTGGGAGATGTTGTGTTGCCTTTCCTAGAAAGTCTGTTAATGTCAGCATTACTGTAGGCAGCCAGGTGTTTACCAGAACTGGACTGGCACATGATGTTCATCTGACAGGAATGTTTTTCTTGTTCCCTGTGTAATGTGATCAGCCATTGTTTACCAAGGTGAAAAGTTAAACTTGGTGCAGCCATCAGTAACTAAAGTATGAGACTTTCTCTAATGAAGTTCTGTGCTTTATACCTGTAATCACTACATTATTTTGGAAAGAGTTGCAGGCTGTAATTCTGTTCTTAATTAAACAAAAAGCCTATCTTTAATTAAGAAGAAAAGGCTTAACACTGTTCTCTTCTTTCCATTTGTTAAGTGAATAGAAATAAGTGATACTGCTGTGACTGCTTCCCAGATAAAATTGCCTCTGATAGAGGAAGAGCTTTCTGTCACTTAAGTTGTCACCAGACAAGACAGTGGATTTACATCTCCACCCTCTGTAAAGCTTTCTGTACTGTGGCAGTAGAAACTCTTCAGGAAGCTTACTTAATTCAATGTTTCAGTGTATTTGGTGATACAGAATTCAGAACTGGCTGTGTGACTTGGATTTTGTTTGGGTTTGTTTGTCTCTTTTTTTTTTTAGGGAAATCAGCAAACAGAGTATAGTAGAAGAGAAGCCAGGAGATAGAGCAGAAGCTGAACTTCCAGGAGAGATAGCCATGGTAAGATATAGGAAAGATAACTCTTTCATGGAACAACTTGAGAAGAACTGGCTCTTTGACAAACCCATATTTGTTGGCTTTTTTTAATAAGAATCAGTGTTTTTCTGCATCTGGCAGCTCTAGAAAGAATATCAACTGTGTAGACTTGGCTTTTGAAGGTAACATCAGAGACAGACAATTTGGTACCTTGATATTTTTATCTTTTTTGATCAACAGTCACCTATAACGACAAACATAAGGGTGTGGATTCTTAAAAATAAGCGACTCCTGTATAAGGAGCTGTACTTGGTGTCAATAGTTTAGTGTCTATGGCTGTGAGCTCTTCGGTTATTACACTGGCTACCCAGCTAGTTCATGACAAACCAATTTGATCCTTATTGTGATTTTCATTGCATTTAAATCATTATTTTGACAGTAAAAAAAGAATTATGTTTTTTCTCATCAGGAGAAGCAAATGAGCCCATCTAAAATGTCTCCAGCTAATATCTCCTCTCAAGATAATTTGGTTTCTGCTGACAGTGGGAAGAAAATTTCTGCAGAAGAATTTAAACCTAGTTCCTACAGAACTGAAAGAGCAGCAGATGAGCAGACATCTAGCACTGAACCAGAGGAGATCTTCAGACCATCATCAGAAGGTAAGGCTATTTCTTCAGAACAGACTGAAATGATAGTTACAGTATATGCTTATGTATTTCTTGACTTCAGTTTTGGCACAGGTTCTAGTCTCTCATTTTACTCTTCTGAAACAAGCCTACAAGGAGTAGTAGTGGGGGAAGTGTACCTAACTGTAATTCTAACTTTCTGGTTTAAGTTAAATTTAGAAAGCTGGCTATTAGCTCTCAGCCTTAAAGGATGAAATTTAGGCTGGTACAAAAAAAATCTTTTCAGAGTTTGTGGCAACTTTCTGTACTGAAAAAATGCTTCATTAAAATCACTTCTGGTATTAAAGGACTTTCTAACTTGAGAGCACAAAAGCTATACAGCTGTCTTGTAGATTGCTGCAGGCCTTAGCCCTACTTTAATGCTGGTTGCAGTGTGGATGGTCTTTCTACACTTGCACACCTGTCTGGAAAGCTTACTACACAGCTATGACTTAACCACCTTGAAGGGTTATTCCTTCCAGAAATCCTTCCACACAATGCTCCTAACAAGTGATTTGACTACAGAACAATCTGACATGTACCTTAATGCTTGAGTGGAATCAGTATATTGACAAATGGCTATAACTTCATTGTTTAATTCTGAGCTATGTGCTAAGTGTAATGGTGAGATTTGCCAATCTTACTTTCTTATGAGGTGTTGTCTATAAAAGAGTAGAATATCTGAGTGTGTTGGCCACTTCAGCCATAGAACAACCAAAGCTCTTGGAGTATTTAAATTCTACATATTCTTACAGGTATTTGGGGACAAATCGGAGCTGTAAGTTCACTTATCTTAGAAATCTTTGCTAATTTTTTTCCTACCTTATTTTTTTTTCAGGTTAGATAGAAATATGATGCTTTGAGCAAATGAAAAACTAGATCTCATGAGATTGGACCAGGAATTTATTTGCTTTATACACATACCTATTTGTTTCTGTCTATGGGTGCTTGACTGTAAGACAACATAATGATTTTGCATCTTCACTGTATCAATTCTTCCTTTTCCAGTTCTAGGAATGGGCATAGAAATAGACTATCTGGAACAGTTTGGGACTTCATCAGTAAGTATGACATTGAAATGTTGTTTGCCTCCCTGGCAGAAGGGATGAGAAAGGAAAATGAAGCTGTCAAGCCTTAAAAGTTTCATGAAATAACTTCGCTTTGAATTTGCCCACACAAATATAGGTCCTGTCTCAAAGGAATGGGGTGGGGAGATAATGTAACAATGCTTTGAAAGTGCAGGATTGTTGTTTAAAAACCACTTTTTTCTAAGCTCTTTTGTTTTATGGGCAGTTTCAGGAAATCTGTCTCTAAATTGGGCCTGTTGTGTTTTAATCGGTTCAGCTTATTCTTTGTCCTGCTTTGGTCCAGAGTAAGGGTGGCTCTGAATATGCAGTGAGTGCACTGAATGGAAATTAGTCTTGATCATGCTTTGTTTCTCTGCCTTTGCTCATAAGAGCAACAATAAGAACAATGACATATGCTCCTCATTCAGCTTACAATACTATCTTGGCCTTTCAGTGTCTTCTGGTGGTTTTGAATAGTTCATAAATATTTGCCCTTCTGGCTCTCTGAGCAGATTGAGTTCACTTGATATTACGTAAGGACTTAAGCGTGTGGGCACTGAGTTCTCTTACATAACGTTTCTCCTGAGAACAATGCTCTGGCTACTGAAGAATAGGCTCACCCTCTCTCCAGAGGCTTATTTATGTGCCTGTGTGAGATGTGTGTGTTATGCCATAAAGCAGCATATCTTCCAGTTTATGCCTCTTTCCTTTCAGTTCAAAGAGTCTGCCTTGAGAAAACAGTCCCTGTATTTGAAGTTTGACCCTTTGTTGAGAGACAGTCCAAGAAAACCCATTTCTGGTACTATTGAAACAAATATGAATATCATGACAGCTCCACGTCCGTGTGGGTAGGTATTGACTTGGTCTGGGCTGTATTACAAAGCTTTACAAAGAAGATGCTTGGATATGATGGTGTACGTTTGTTCATTTTCAGTCCTGTACCTGATTTAAGTAAATTGCTTGAGGAAGTTGAAAAGCCTGCAGTGGGTCTTCAAAATGAAGAAAAACCAAAAGGACTAGATCTTCTGGGAACATTTACAACTTATGAAAGGGTATCTGGAATTTTATCAGCTTTTCTGTTGATGTTTTGGGAAAGGGATGGGCTAGCTTCTGGACTTGAAATATCTGCATAAGTTTTAAGGATTGTGGAATGCTTAATGCTAATTTAAGCCATTTTATTAACCAGCTTGGATACTCACTTTTCAAAGCAGACCTTTCTGGTGAACTTTGTTTTTTTAAGTATTAAAAATCTTTTTTTTTTTGTGGAAAGTGTTAGTACTGCACATGACATAGGAGAATCTGAGCTGTTCTTAAGAATGTTTCAATTTAGCAGTCTTTCATGCATCTGAAGCCCCAAATTTAATTGCACTGATGGGATGAAAAGCACTTTGATTAAACTTGATGCTTTCTGGTCTAATGTTTATAGTATAAACAGCCTTTTATGAACACATCTGCACACAGCAGTTCATCCTGAAATGGTGCTGCCTTTTACCAGTGAGGAACATTGTCATGCTTTGTTTCTGATAGCTATAATTGGTGGATAGCAGTTTCTGATATACCTTAAAATACATAATTGTTAAAGATAGTGAAAAAGTTATGGAGGTGTTTTGGGTGTTTAATATGTATGCAGCTAATAAAGGGCATGAAAATAGAAGTCTGTTGAAACTCTACTTGTTTCTTCCTTATAGGACACAGATCTCCCAATTCCAGCCTCCCTGAGTAGTGATGTTCCTCCTGTCCCTCTTGCTGCTTCAGCAAATACTACAGTGGGTGCTATTATAGATGTGCTAAAATACAGTCAAAGGGACATGGATGCAGCTGTTGAGCTGGTGAAGAGAGAGGTATGGTGACCCCTGTAAAGCAGAACTTCACACATCCATGAAAGTTGCTTGTGTTTAGAGTATCTGGTAAAAATTTGTATACCTGGTAATTCTTTCTATCATACTTGACTTAAGCATATCATTCTGAAAAGCTTACTTTGCACTTGATAAGAGTGGTAAGTATAGAACTCTTCAGAGCTAATATCAAAGGAAAGGTGGGAAACTTGACTATTAGTCAACTTCTGCCTTAACTGTCAGTGTTAAGAAACATCATCCATTATTAGTTAGGCTTAGTATTAGTGATCTGAATACTCTTTAATAAACTATGCAGAAAGTGCCTGTTCCTGACAGTGGGAGGGAGTGGCAGTTTCTAACTTTCTTAAAACAAGCAGCAATGCCAATTCAGTGCAGTGACCGGTTTCGGTGGGATGGGGAAGCACAACCTGGCTTTAATCTAATAAAATCTAATAAAATCTGGAGCTCACTCTGGAGGAGAAAAACCTTAGTGCTAGTGGAGGAGGTAAGTAGTAGTCAGTGGGATTTCAAGAATATTCCATAACTATACGGAAATGGCTTTTGAACCCCCATCTTGCTGATGAAAAGTTGTTTATCCCTTCAATTAAAAATTTGAATACTGGATTCATTATGGCTTCTTGGTTATGTAACTTTAGAATACTAAATAATGTACAAGTAGTAAAGTATAAATGTCCTTAAAGCTAATTGTGTCACTTCAAAATTAACTTCATAAGAAAATGGAGCATTCAAACTCCTGGCTTGCTGTACTGCAGGCAGTGACACCGAGGACACCAAATGAAGATTATTTGCTGCTTAAGGTATTCTTTCCCTTTAGAGTACAACATACTAGATTTTCTAGGTATAACTCTTGCTTGCTGTCACTTAAGAGGACGCTTTTAACCAGCATATTTTATAGTACAAGAAAGCAAGTGTAACTTTGACAGGGGACAGCTCCTAGTGCATTGATCTAAAATGAAGACTTTGTATAATAACAGGTGGTAAAGCTTGCAATGTTTTAAAATTGGTGCTCTAATCTCTTCTTTCAAAGAACTATTTTAAATGTGCCAAGAGTTGTAGTGGGATAGATGACTGGATGATTCCATCTGTTTCACTTAAAACTGCTTGGAATTACTCTGTTAAAGTTTAGTTTGTTTTCCTTTCAGGTTAAGACTATTTGTGGTGAAACAATTTAAGAGTGGGAGGAGAGAGAACAGGAAACCTCTTTTCCTTCTGGGCAAATACAGCAGTTATTAAAATACTTTGTGGGGGTCTCCTGAACCATTCCTGTTGAGCTGGCAAATGAAAGCATCTAACCAGTTCTGATCTTCACACATTTTTGCTTTCGTAACATTTGTTTCTAGCCTAACTAAGCTTAATTCCATCTCTTCGTTTTGGTACATTTTTTCCACTCGTTCCTCACTTCCTGTCATCTGAGATTACAAAGCATTGTGTAGTGTTGGTTGGACTTGATAATCTTGGAGGTATTTTCCAACCTTAATGATTCTAGGATTTAAAATGAGTTTATGCTGAAAATCAAGTGTACTACAGTATACTGTGCAACTTTGAGGGCAACTCAGCAGTAATGATGTGCTCTCATCCTCATCCAGTAACACTCTGTGAGCCCTGCTTTAATTCAGCTGATGTGAGATAGGCATGGTTATTCTTGAATGAACTGAGGTGTCTTTTGTATTTGGAAATGTGGAATCAGGAGGATTGAGTGTTGAATATGAATTACTCCAAACAGTAATTTAATCTTGACTTCTGATATTTTCTTTTTGCTAGTTAAGATGAGCAGTTTTGTGTGGCCTTATTTTTTTGCCTTGCAAATAAAAGGGAGATATGTCTATCTAGAGAATATTACTTCTTGAGGGAACATAACCAGCCAAGGAACAATGATCTACATATACAATGAGCAGGACACTGGTTCTGGTCATTCCATTAGAAGAGACACTGGTAATACTGAGTGAGAATCATGTATGTGAAATACATATTAATCTACATCTTATAACTCAACTTTGTATTGAAATGCTCAACTTTGATTTTTAAGCAGAACTTAAATCTTGATATGGAGAAAATAAGTATCTAAGCTGCCCTTCATACAAGATTTGATACTCAGAAGAGTATCCCTTCCTGTCCAAGGAATAAAGGTTTATTTTTCCCTCAAAGGTTCAAGAGAAAGAGTTGGAGACACAGGAATGGAAAAAGAAATATGATAAGCTTCATATGGAATACAAGGAAATGGGGTATGAATCTCTCTTGAGTTTTGTATGTCCTTATTTACTCCAGCTGCTTTTTTAACTTATGTTAATTTTTTAAATTTTTTTTTAGAAAAATAGTTGCTGAGTTTGAAGGTACAATAACACAAATGATGGGTAAGTTCCATATATATACTTTGAATGGCTGGGGAGTGTGGGGCATGCTTAGCCCAAGGTTACTAACTGAAGTTAGTACTCTTTAATCTCTGGCATGAATATTTCAAATGCTTCCAGAGTGAGTGTAAGGGTTCAGACAAGGTAGGGTAGCATTTCTATGCATATTCATAGAGACATGATAGCATTTGGTAGGTAAGGATGACTTCCCGAGTCAGGCATGAAGGCATCTAACCCATTCAGCAGTGGAGTGTGAGCTGTTAGGTTACTGTAACTGGCAGATCCAGTTGTCTGCACCTTGTGTTTAACTGTTGATTATCTGACCTCATTTAAGTGTTGAGATGTCTTCAGGAGTTCTTGCTGGACAGATCTGGCCTTTGCGCTTCAGTCAGCTTTGTGGCTTCAAAGCTAGAAAGATACTCAGTGAAACTCTTCTTAAATAGGTATTTTGTCCTAGTTCAAAGCTGAAGAGCCAAATCTGTGCCTTGCATAAATTTAATTATTTAAGAAGACTTTAGTATTGTCAGCTTTTTTAATGCTTTTTTAAACCTATGGGAAACATAGCTCAGATGGGCTAACAAGCAAGTTTAGTATGCTAGTTTTGCTTGTTATCCCAGTCTTCTCCAGATCTTCAAGCTATTTGATGAAAACATACTTGTGTTTTCTTAGGTGGCTCTATAACAACATTTGAGGCTCCTATTATGGTCAACTTGTGCGTAGTATTTCAACTATGTTGCAGAAGAAACAATGCTTTGGCAAGCACTTTGATATAAGTCAGTCTTTAATGGCCTTGGAGTTGGTGTGAAGTATGTAGCAAATAAAGAAAGCAGACATTCTCTTTAAAGCAAATACATGGTGTTCTTGCAGAGGGGAGGATACATGATGAAACTCTTTTGCCTAAGAGGAAGACCTGAAGGTGTGGGGGTTATCTTTCCATGCTACAGAATTAGTTTTATGCTACTGCAATATCTATCATGAGTTTAAGCCTGTTAACTCCCCTTTCTTTAGAGGATGCTCAGAAGCAGAAGGAATTTTCAAAGAAAGAAATGCAGAGGATGATGGAAGAGAAACAACAAGTTATTTCAGATCTGAACTCTATGGAAAAATCTTTCTCGGAACTCTTCAAGCGATTTGAAAAACAGAAAGAAGTGCTAGAGGGTTACCGCAAAGTAAGATGCTGTAATGCAAATAATACTCTTCCAAGATAAATGAGACTTACTGGAGAGGAAATGATGAATTTCTAGACCAGCCATTAATTAGCTAGTATAGGTGTTACCTGTAAAACCAGAGGCTAAGTTGTTGTTTAAACATTTAAATAAATTACTGGTTTGTTGTATTTAGTGACTGACTTAAAGTATGCTAATGATCTCTGTTAGAAGCCAAAGTTTCTTCAAACAGAGAAATGAGCTGTTTCTTGTTTCAGGTATATAATCTTTCTGCTGATTAGAGACATACTCTTAGGTAGCAGCTGCTGCATAAGGGCAGCTGTTTCCCCCTACAGGTTAAATAGATTCCAAACAGGATTTACTATTATAAGTAAAAGTTATAATAGTTTATTAGGTATTCTACAGCATAAAAAAACCCCAGCTTGGTACATTCAGGCCTTCAGTCTGAAGCATCTTCAGAGACTGGAAGAATGAACCTAAGGAGGACCACAACCTGTGGCTTGTTATTCCACAAAAATTGATTCACTTGTTTAAAAAGTGCCTTCCAATTTTTTTCTTCAGTTATCCTTTACTGTTCCCTATGTAATCTAGCTTAGAACTAGATTCTTAAACCTAGACTACCATTAAAGTTTTAACAAATAGGTGTATTGTCAGTGTTGCAACTTAAGCTTTGCTTTATGAATGCATGTCAAGCTTCCTTCATTTTGTGTCCTTTCCATCTCTCCACTCTAAATTCAGAAGCCAGTTCCTTATCATTGAGTTAAAGCATGACTAGGAAACAGAATTGCTAAATTTAAGAGCTGGAATTACTAGAGAGTCTTAAGCGCTTTTCTCAAACAGTTTCAACTTGCTACACTAGCAAATAAAATCATGTGCTATAGTGTTCGTGCCTACCAGGGTAACTTTCTTTCTGTTAATGTTGGATTCATTTATGTCAGGGCCGAAAGCCTGAATCTGATTCTCTGAAGTAGTTGGCTTTCTAGCTATTCTTATGAGAATTGCAAGTGAAGGCAAAAGATGATTTTGGTGGTTGGGTTTGTTTTAAAAGAAAAAACAAACAGAACTGATCAGTGACCTTAGTTTCAGTGATCTTTCCCCTTTACTAAATTGTGCTACTAAATAAACAGCATATTGGGGGAGAAATAGGTGACTACATCTTAGTTTGCAAAGTGAAGAGTTGAAAGGGGGTGGGCTTTATTCCCTATGAAGGTGTGTGGGACTTTGCAGTTTGTGTTTATTCTGAGCAAATACTACCACTTTGATGTAGTCAAATAGCTCATTTGTGGAGAGACTCTTCCATCTACCATCATACAGAAAGCTAACTAAGCTTCTTGGTTTTGGGACAGAATGAAGAAGCTCTGAAAAAATGTGTTGAAGAATATCTGGCTAGAATTAAAAAAGAGGAGCAGAGATACCAGGCACTAAAAGCACATGCTGAAGAAAAGCTGCAGCAGTAAGTACCATGTCAAGAAGCTAAGTACTGGGAGTGGAATCTATTGTTTCCACACTTGCTGCAAAAGTGGTTCATGAATACAAAAAATTGGCTTAAAACATTTTTAGTTCAGGGATTAATCCAAAGTACACCTATCTAGTGTGATTCTGTGAACAGTTTTGCTGTGCTGTCTGAATAAGAAGTAAAGACCATCTTGCTTCTATTTCAGAGCAAATGAGGAAATTGCCCAGGTACGAAGCAAAGCCAAGTCGGAGACTGCAGCACTACAAGCCAGTCTCCGTAAAGAACAAATGAGGATCCAATCTTTAGAGAAGACCCTTGAACAAAAGGTTAGTCAAAATGTCACGGGTGAGTCTCTTCAAGCTATTGTCTTAGACTAGGTCAAGAGCTACCGTGTACCAGTACTAGAAATGGTAACTTTAAGTATGCTGGTGTTGATGGCTGCTGTCCTGGCAGGTTTTGGGAAATAGGCATTGAAACCTAGTGAAAGTGTGAGTCTGTAATGTGAAGACTCACCTGTATGTTCAGATTTTTTTTTGGAGCAAAAGGTTTGTTCCTATAGGTGGGTCCCAGAAGTGATCAATACAGGGTATCTGAACTGCTGAAGGAAATAATGATCTAAAATTTAAACTTATGTCCGAGAGCAGAACCTGTGAATGAATCTTGAATAGCTGTCTGGTTCAGCTTGTTCATAAACACAATTTGTAAGCTGCTAGCACTAATGCAGACACTTTTGTATTGAGTGAACTCTTTCAGTATTGTTCAGGCCATTAATCCATATCTGATATTGTTTCATATTGCATAGATAGTCTAGAATGTTTTGTAAAGACATACATTTCCTTTGGAACCACTCGAAAGCTTTTTGAGGGTTAAAAGGCATTGCTGGAAATGCATGTGATTAGTTTTAGTGCATCATGGCTGTATCTTTGCCAGCACTGAAGAATCAAAACACAGATAATGCTGACACATCCCTGTTAGGGAGAGGTCCTATATTTGTGGTAGTTTTGGGGCTTATAGATAACATTTGCATAGTGGAGGAAACTGTAGGCTTGTCTTGTTCCTCTTACAAAGAGAATAGCATTTTATGTTAAGAACTTAACATGGCTTGGCCATCTAAGGACTTACATAGCAATAATCATTTTATATATCAGTGAAAATATCAAAGCATCATTGTACAGAGTTGTTTATCTTGTGAGGATTAAAAACTAAAGTGAAATTCAAAATAGTGACAGAGTATATAACAAAGGCACTGAGTCTGAAAAGTCTTACTTCTGTAGATTGGTTGGTCTCCACATATCATGGGAAAGTCTATAAAAGTAGAGATGGCAGAGTGATTCTGCCTCATTTCCTGAGGCTCTTAAGGGTGCCATGTGGCCTCCTACAAAGCTGACTGTCCTTTAGAGTAAATTCGCATGAGCCACTAGCATATAAATAGACTTTGTATTCTATATGTTGTGACTCAGCTCACTACGTAGTGTAGTTTAGGCATACCTGAAACTTAACGTTTATTTTTGTCTTCAACAGACTAAAGAAAATGATGAACTAACGAAAATCTGTGATGATTTGATCTTGAAGATGGAAAAAATTTGATATCTTAACTGTCTTGTAAATATGTCTAGTGTCTCTAACTTCTTGTCTTGTGTGTTCACTTTATGTATGTTGGGAAAATAAAATTCTTGATTTGCACTTGTCTTGCATATTATTGACTGTATCTTTTGTGGAAAATGCAGTGAAAATTGAAGTTCAGCTCCTACTTTGAGGAGGTGACAATGTTTTGAATTATATTGACATGTCACCCAAAGGTGTGTTATGCAGGGAGAAGACTGATAGTGAGACAACCAATAAGTTGGTCCTTTGAGTGCTGTGTGAAAATGTCATTCTTGGTTGTCTCGCCCTTAGTCTTCTCCCTGGGTAAGGGCACAGAGTTTTCTCTTCATGTGTCCTGACTTTGCTGGGGAGGGTCAGCATGGGCCAGGTTTCTAGTTTGAAATTCCTGCTGTCTTATTTAAGAGAATTTGGAGTTACAAAATTGTAATAAAACTTGACCTTTCATAAGTCCTGTAAAGTGATATAAAAAATACAGAACTTCAGTGGTAATGCTTAAGAGAAGCTGAAATGATTCTTTTTTTGCAGATGAGGCAAGGAGAGTACTGAACAGCCAGACAGATTGCTTGCGAACTCTACCTCCAGGATGCTTTTCATGTGATTGGTGTGTCTGATGCTTTTGACTTTCCAGTCACGAGTTGAACTCCCTGCAACTTGCCTGTAATGGAAAGCCTTGAGAGATGTGGGCTGCAGGTCATGGGTTATGATAAAATCAGCTTTAATTAGGTCAATAACAGGCATCTCCAATAAGCTGTGATTACCTAGCAGACATTAACAAGGATTGTCTCATTGCAAGCTACAGCTTTTTATTTCTAATGTTACTGGGAGGTAGTTCCCTCACTTGTCTGACTAGCTGTTCTTTTCCTCTTAGAAGGGCTGTTGCTACAGAGTGTGCTCTTGGCTGTACTTGGAGCCCTTCCTTTATGTCCATAATTTGTGTCAGGGTGGGGGAAAAAATCAGTAACAGTGCTTAGGAGATTTGGGGCCTACTTGGTTAGGTAGCTACTTAGCCATATTATGTGCATTGGTAACTGTAGCAGGAATGTCCTTACAGAGCAGAGCAAGTCTACAGTTAACATGCTTCAAGTTCATGGTATGTGCCATTTTCTTTGATTTCTGAACTGACCCCAGAGTGTGTATATGAAGTCAGCACCGACAGTATTGAATTCCTGGCTGCTGCAGGAGTTGTTCTGCTGGATGTTTTCCTAAACTTACTGATCAGGAAAGTGCCAGGTGGTAGCATGAGGAAAAATAGTGTTAAAACAGTGTACAAGAACAAAGTTTAGTCCCTGCCTCAGCTTGAGGTAGCAGGGGTTACTCAAGGCAATGTCTTGCAATACTCCTTTATGATAAACTTAACCACACAGATGAGTAATTTTGCATTTGGTCTAATTTGTGAACTCTTGCTCGTGTGTGTTTAATTATGGCAACTAATTTCTCTTAAAGCCCTTGGTGAACATTGAGGTTACAGGGTGATGCAGTCTGTGGTTAGATAAGGTTAAGCATCCAGCTGCAAATGGAAGGCCTGCTCTTTTCCCCTGGTGTTGGATCACCTTGTTGGTGTGAGCCAGACAAACTGGTCTAGGGGCAAGGATGTTGACTGGACACAATTTCTGGTTTGCAGTGGAGGGGTGAGCTGCGTGGGCCCGCTTTGTCCTGCACAAAAGGGGGTGGAAAAGGGCTGAGCATTCTGACAGAATCCTTGATGTGTTTCAATGTGAAACTGAAGGTGTGTTACTAACTTCATAAACTCGTGTGATTGGGCATAAGGCTGCAGTGCCAGATCTTTCCACAAGATGGAGCTGCTGCTCTTTTACAGGACTGCGAACAAACTGGAACATGGGAAGTTCCATCTGAACATAAGGAAAAACCTCTTTACTGTGGGGGGGGGACAGAGCACTGGACCAGGCTGCCCGGAGAGGTGGTGGAGTCTCCTCTGGAGAGATTCCAAACCCGCCTGGATGCAGTCCTGTGCAACCTGCACTAGGTGAGCCTGTTTTTCAGGAGGGTTGGACTAGATTATCTCCAGAGGTCCCTTCCAACCCCTGCTGTTCTGTGATTGACTATACTAGGCTGGGCTATACATCAACACATTGCAGGGCTGGAAATTTCTCTCTAGTCTCATGAGCATTAAGTACAACAATTGTTTTAATAGACTGCTGTTGAAAAGGATAAAGAGCTGCAAAGTGATGTATGTCAACAGACTTGGTGTTAATAGTGACTACACTATCTGGAGGTTTTGTGCTACAGGTGCTGAAGTGTTAAAGCCCTGTGTGCACCTTTTAGGCTACTGCTGCATAAGGGAGCACTGGGATCTTCTTTATCTTCCTTTATGGGTAAAGTGGCTTTGTACTAGTTCCACTGATTTTTCTACTATTTATGCAGAGTATCTCTGGTCTGGTAGCTTGCTAGGTGAAGGAAGGAGAGAATTTTAAACTTCTTTGTTCAGTTGCTTGAATATAGAGTCTGTCTTAGACATCACTGTCCCCAGTTTGCTGATGGAGGTGCAAACAAAAGTAGTTCAGTAGAGACTGGCATACCAGATGCAGGTGCTAATGGTAGTGTCAGTGCCTGACACTTAACACCGGGTTTGATATCACATGTTATCAAGAATTGCACCTTGTGTGGCCAGTTACTGTCTGTTGGTATTAGATAATGGAAATTGCCCTTCAGTGTGATGTGGGAAGACAGCACACCAGGCTCCTGCTGTCATCTCTGACCACTGCTTGTGAAACTGGCCTGGGGCTCTCCTGATTGCTGGTTGTCAGTATGTAGAAGAGAACTGACAGTGTATGAAAACCAGTCCTTTAATAGAGGTTGCTAGAAATGGCTGGGCACTGGAGAGGAGTGAGCAGTCTTTGAATGTGAGTCCCCAGGGCTTCACTTGAGGGCATTGCCTGCCTTTCAGCTTGGGTAGTTAGGTTTTGCTTGCCAAATATTGAGTGTCTCAGCATTTTTAAATGGCTCAGAAGAGATGGCTTATTTTTCTCTGCAGGTGCAGTACATACCTTAAGTTCTTACAGGTGGCACAAGTATTAATATTTTGTAATTCCTGGTTGAAAAGGGTTGTTTAAATGCTACCTTATATATTTTAAAGAATCATTCTTGTTACTAGCCAAATGCTGGGAGGTAGTCTTCAGAAGAATTCACCTTTGCAGCATACTACGTAAGTGACCTGATTACACATTAATGAACCTGCATGAGCTGTTGTGTGCAAAATACCTGTGTGCTTCAGTGGGATTAGTTTGTGTGCTTACTGAGGTAAGATCAAGCTGTCTGGTTTGTTACCTTATTGCCGTTTACTTACCAAGCCTCATCTGATGTGAATTGGCCTTTCTGCAAGCAGGTAACAGGAAGGAAAACTGATACTGCTTGGTGCCTCTGCTCCCTTGATTTTATTCATTATCTATATGAACAATTGCTAGGTGCTGTACAGAGTGTGACAGGTCTTACTTCAGACAGTCTGTTCCTGGTTCAAGTAAATGGGAGGACATATTTTATTTCTGAGCTGATTGGAGTGGATGAAAGAAACTGAATCTGTTTGTGCGATCTAACAGCACTGGTGTTGTCATATCAAAGGCTTCCACAGGTCCATGCTTCTAACACCTTTTCATGACACTTCTTGTGTTCTTCAGGAAGTTTTGAAGATACACATCTGTCTTTGGATTCTTCTTGACCTTTCTACCATGTAGGCAATCTGTGCCATATACCTGCACTGATGTTGATCAGTCTCTTGTGATGGGACTTGTTCTCCTCTTAGTCTTCCAAAGAAAACAAAACTGTGTAGATTTGCCTGTGTAGTCCAAAGTCACATTCTTTCCAGCCACTTCCGCTCCTGTTCCACCAAAACTGATTTGCAGCAGGACACTCATCATGGTCCAAGCACAGACTTTAGTCTCTTGTATAGTTAGACACTTCAGGTCAGAAGCCATGAACCTTGCTGGATTCAGCAAAATGTCTTCAGATTGATCCTAGAATCAGTGGGTTGGATTCTGACCAACTTTCTAGTCCTTTTTGCATTGCTCAGTCAACAGAGTAAAGAAATGTCATAATTTGACAGAGAGCTTCAACAGAGTCATCTCTGTGTGAAACTGGAACTAGGCAAGGTCTGCATCCAACACTGACTTCAGCTGGACACCTAAGCATACAGCTTTACTTCTAAGGTTGCAGCTTATACTTCCAAAGCAGGTATAACTTCATCTTTTCTCCTTTTCCTGTTGTAACAATATAATCATATAGGTGCAAACCAGAGAAATAATGTATCCTCTGTTTCTCCTCTGGTTGGTTTATTACCTGAACAAGAAACCAGAGCATTTTAAAGCAGAAAAGGGAAATTAATACTATTTTTCCATTAGAAAACAAACTTAAAAAGCATTTAACTTCAGCATGCTGTCTTTAGCTGTGTGTAGGAGTTCTCCATCTTTTCAGAAGTTCTTAGATCATGACATGACTAATCTTTTTATGGTTTTGAAAGACCTGTGTGGTTTTGACTGTCAAATGGAACACTTAGAGCATCTACTTTCTTACAGATTTCCTTTCCAGTATGTCTAATGCAGACAAACTAAATCCTCTGCAGGAGTGAAGGGCAAGGAAGTGCCTTGTGACTTTTGTCCTATTTTTGATGATAGTGCCAGTAAAACTGCAGTTTATATCAGATGTTTGCTTTTCAACCCTTGCTGCTAGGTTTATGCCAACAGTGTCTTGTTTGAAAGTCTCTAATAGTTTTCAGACTTGAAACTTCTGTACCCTGTTTTTCCTCTTTTGGAAGAGTGTCTGAGTAGTGAAGTCCTGCTGCTCTCAAGAGAGTTATGGTGTAATTTCATCCATCTCCATGGAGCCTCTCTGGGCTCTTGATGTGAGAAGACAGTCCCTTGGCTAGTGCCACCTGTCAGCACTACAGGAGTTGATGGAGCTGAGGACCAGTGTGTGTCCATCTGTATGATAGGTCTCAGTGGCCCAGAAGCAGCTGTGGCTATTTAATGGGGCTAACAGATGTTATGGGTTGCAGCAGAGCACAAAGCGTGCTCATGTGTTATATGGCTTATTAGGCTTGAGGAAAGAGCCCCTGGGGATGCAAAAGTAGTGAATTTTCCTACATCTCTTTAAACCTTGCAGCACAAAACCTGGGGGGAGGATCTTCAAACTCTTCCCATTCTCACTCTCTTACCTTAGTCCCAAACCCGGTGTTTAGCACTTTAGTAAAGTGCCAAGGTTGACTTCAGACTCTTCTGGAGGAAACAGTACAGGTTGGCATGGAGCTATCTAATGAATCATTTAAACTTCTTTTCTGTCTGTTTTCCAAGCTTCCTGATTAATATTGCTTCTTGGAGCCCAGTTAACTGCTTTATGATGACTGGTTTCATTTGATCCTCAAATAAGTATTTTATCTGCAGTGCCATGACACTTTTTTTACAGGTCAAGAGCCTGTATTGTCCCTTTGCATTACAAGTGAATGTTTGCTTGTCAAACTCAACCTATTTCCTTCTGTACAAGTTCTTCAAGCTGTTTCTCCATTATTTCCTCTGAAGAATTCAATAGTCTAAAAGAGATCAAAGTTAAAAAAAGGTGATGCTGGTTTTGGAAAGCAAGCAGCACCTATAAATCAGTGTGAACAGGCTGTGCATCCTGGAGTGCAGGAGAGTGCCAGTCAAGCCCAGGTGATGAGGGAATCCAGATATTTTCTATCAATTTTTTGTCTGAACTTTGTCCCAAGTGTAAGTGAACAGGTACTGTTGTGAGAGAGAATACAGCAGTGGATGGTAGTCCCAGGAACTCCAAGTGGGGTTTTTTTGGCAAGCTAGATATGCAACATTTCATCCGGCAGAAAGTTCCACTGCTTGGTATGCTCCTGGCATTTAGAACAACATCCCCTGCCTTTCTTTCCATTAGCCAAGCCAACTGGCCTGTATTTGAGAGGCAAGTGATGTGTGTTACCCCAGCTTGCACTCAGGAGTTGTGTGGGAGCCTGCGCCTGACAGCTGATAATTTTATTTTTATAAATATGGCACCATCCTTCCCTGCTCCATTTGAAAGCATCATTGGTATTACAAGGGAGAGCTCTGTTTGGGCCTGAAGAGAGGTAAAGGGTGGTCTAAAAATACATCCTCAGCCTAGCTCCTAAACTGTGCTCAACAAATGGCTGCTGATGGTTTTCCCAATCACAATATTATTGCTGCTGTTCAGCATGGCACCCAGAGCCTAGATGCAGAAAGTCATTGAATATAATTCAGAATATCAATCAATGTTCTTTATTGGATCTTGCAGTAAAGGTGGGGTTCAGCCCATTGCAGGGTACAAGGTTTCTAGGTGATGGGAGCTGAGCTGGAGTGCTGGGATTTGAATGCTGAATAGTAGCGTGCTCTTGGAGAAAGCACTTTGGTGCTCTGCACCTCAGTTTCCATGGTGGTGGCTACAGATTAACAATGTCTGCTGCTTTTACACAACCCACTTGGAGGTTTTTGGCTCCAAAAGCTGTGTGTTACTAATATTTCCCATATGAGGGGCAGCCTGGAACTAGCGCTTAATATTTTAGCTGCCCAGATCTCGTGATAGGAAAGTTGTTGTTCCGATAGATGAACTAATTAACAATGAAGCATCACATCTGGTTGAAGAATCTCCACTGTAGTTTCTAGGGAGATTTCTGTAAATAAATAAAATCTTTTCCAAAACAGTGTTTTGATCAGCAGTTGTTTCTAAAGAAGGGAGCTTGTATCTGGGTCCCAAATCTGAAGTCTCCAGCAGACATCTAGTCCCACTGGAATCTGGGATAGCAGGGCTGGAGGATTTGCTGTGGATTTAACTCTTTAGTGTAGGTGATGTAATGTACATGAACACCCCTTTACAAATAGAAACAGGATTTAAACTGACTCGGCACCTTTATGTGTAACCTGTGACAAATGATGCAGCAGCTGTCTGGTCATCATGTAATGGTACCTTTGTAACCAGGCCCTCTCCAGTCTTTTTATAAGGTCCCTTCAGGTACTGGAAGGTGGCTGTTAGTTCTCCCCAGAATCTTATCTTCTCCAGGCTGAACAATCCCAGCTCCCTCAGCCTGTCCTTGTAGGAGAGGTGTTCCATCCAAATATGCTGCCAACATATATATATGTATACTTGAGAGTAAACATTGGTTGTGTTTGGATGGCTCCTGAAAGGGAAAGAATCCCATCTGGAAAGAAATGAGTCTCCCATTGGAGACTCCCTTTGGAGTTAGGGGTACCTACTGCTAGTTTCCAGGATTAGGTCTGATCTGAGCACCCATCTTAGAGTAGGAAAAAACTGCAACTGGAAATGTTGGCAGCATATTTGTCTTTTTCTGTGTACATCTCTGCATATATGTATAGATACACATGTGTCTAAGCTTCACTGGTTCCATTCTGATCAGGGCTTCCTAGGTTGTCAGCAGCAGGTGATGTGTGCATTGTCTGTTGGGAAGCACAGGTAAGGGCTGTTCTTAACCTCCATCTGTTCATTTTCCTCCCAGCACTGTTTGAGCAAGCTGATGGTTCTTGTGGCAAGTGTTATGCAAAGCTGGAGCTGATGGCCCCCATGCTGGAGCTGATCCCCCCATGCTGGGGGATTTACAAGGATTCAAGAGCACTGACTAGTCCCCCTTACACAAGAAGCTTTACTCAAAGGCAAGAGCTTCGAAGCCCTATGTGAGAAACAGGCCTGCAGCTTGGATTGCTTTGCAGTTGAGTCAGGGTCCAGCCATCTTCTGAATACAGGTGGCCTAGCTTTTTGACCCTGTATGCAATATCTCCAAATCTTTGTGTGCTGAAAGCCACCAGCCTTGAGCCCTACGCCTGGAGAAGAGGAAGAGTAGTGTGCAGGCAGGTGATAAGTTTACCTCAGAGGTCCCATTACAAACCAGGAGGGTCCTGTCATGCAGCCTGGTCTCAGCTAGCAAGGCCATGCACTTCTGGGGAGGCAGAGAGACCTTTGCAGCCCTGGGGTTTACCAGCTCAGGGATGTCCTGCTGTGGCTAAATCAAGGCTCCCAGTCTACCTACAGGAAAATGCTTTGCATGGCTGCTGGATGTTTTTCAGCTGATGTGTGTGGACAGGCAGGGAGTAAAGAGGCTTGATTGTAGTAAACAAGAATTTAGGCTGCCTGTGCTGCCTGTCCAGGTGTGAAACTGCTGTGCACCAAACTACTTGCTTTACTCAGTGATATTCAGTTTCTCAGCATTGTAAAGAATATTTATGGGAACTTTAGTCTCCTGGCAGACAACAAAGTAATTACTTCAGACTGCATTTTTCAGTTGGATTTCGCTGTGATTTGTGGCTGTGAAATCCAGAGCATGTTAAAGAAATTGATAAAAGGGATTTACATTCTTGCAAGTAAAATGAGCTGCAGGATGGGTTTTAATTTGATTAACGAGCAAAATATAAAGTAAAGGGATGTAACCCAGAGATTGCAGAAGAAATTAACTGGATGGGCCAATTCAACTTCCAAGTATTCTGGTATGAGTCAGGTGGGTTTGTGGGTCCCTGTTAGCAGCAAGCCTGTCTCCAGGTCTATACAAGTATGCTGAGGTGGGTCTGAGCTGTGTTCATGGTAGACGATGGTGGTAGACAGCAGACTTTAGGGAAAGCCACTGGCAGCTTGTTGTCTGCTGGACATGGAGCAGAATGAGCCAGGATGATTTTCAGCCCGTGGCTTGCAACAGGCTGAGAATCCATGAGAAGTAAGTATATGCTGCAAGTGGGTTTGGATTCTTCAATTACTAGTTTATGCCTGCTTTGCTGTGCTGTTGGAGGTCTGCAAATAAGAAAAGGCGAAACCAAGATTGCTTCTTCCTCCTCCCTTGGAACAGCTAAGACCAAACTGCAAGGCAGCATGTCCACACCTCTGCAGCAAAGTGAGGGAAGGAGTTAGGTTTTTGCCTTGTCTGTGAAACCGTATGCTCTCAACTTGCTTTATTCCTATTGCAAAGCTTGTAGGGCTGGCTTAGCACCAACAGAAACCAACACGATCTCAATAATAATGCTAACTAAATCCTAGGCATGTTTCAGCACAACTCATGTACAGGAAGTTTGAAATGTCCTGGTGCTATAAAGACAGATCCTCAAAGGAGTTTAGACATGTTATTGTCAAGGATATTAATGGGAATGGAGCACCTACTCATGAAGAAGACCTGAGCCCTATTCCTTCTTCACATGCTGTGTTTTGCCTGTGGGGAGATGGCAGAGCTGATGAACTCCTGCCACTAAGCTGTGCTCTGCTGCAATTTCTGTCTGCTTAAAGACATTAAAATGTAACTTATGATTCTTTAAAAATATATGGCTGAAGCAAACTAGTGTCACTCCACCAGAATCAAGTGTTTCCTCTGGTCAAGAGCAACCCAGCCTGTTCCTGCAAACTATACAAAATATGCTTCAGTGTGGGAGGCTGGTGTTGCAGCAAATTGCCTTTCCTCTTCATCTCCCTTGTCACAGCTCTGCAGATGGATCAATAGACTTTCAACTCTCAGCTTTCTTTTTAGGCAGGTGGATTGATCTCTCCTTTACAAAGAGAACGAGGGAGGTAACCCAGGATCTTCTCCTGGATTAAAGCCACTCATGGGTCACAGTAGAAGCCAAGAATGACTTCCAGGGAGGAATTGGTAGGTTTTAGGAATTGTGACTTAAAGGTCTGTGGAACACACCGAGGACTGTTCACTCCAAATGGTCTTACCTGACTAAGGGTTTGACATGTGACCCATGAGCTCCGTGGGGTGAAGTATCTCTCCATCCTTTCCCTCCATCCTATTTCAAGTTGCATCCATCATAACAGCAACAAAGAGCAAACACCTTTTTGCACAGGAGTAAATGGTTTTAAGAAACCTGCCTTCCTAGAATAAGACAGCATCTTTAAGAGCCACAGGACAGCTCCATAGAGCCACATGTGTCCTGGGGTATGTCCCTTACAGAGATACCACAGGTGCTCAGGTATCTTTGTCTCCAAGAGTGGAGGAAGTAAATTGCAGCAGTAAGGGTCTAAGGCACCGTGGTCTCCAGCCTGTGTCTCCATGATTGCCCAAAACACAGGTATTTTCTGACAAGGACCTCCCAGCCCAGGCAGGCTGGTCATGTCTGCTGTCCACAGGTAAGAGATACAAGTCCTGATGCAGCTGGACTTGCTGAGCCAGTGTGGGGTAAAGGTAGGGAAGGTGGTCTAGTAAGGAAGGCAGATGTCTCAGTTCTTGCTTTCTGTTACAGGTGGGAATTCAGACATTTCCTGAGCCTGCATAATTCCTGCAAACAACCTGACTTTTACTTAGACTTGGAATTTTCAAGCTTCTTAAAGGAATTTTAAAAGGCGCTCTGATGAAAACTTGCTGAGTGAGAGGGAGAAGTAAAACGTGGATTTTATTTCCTCCCTAATCTTTTTGCAGCCACTGGTGAGGAAGCAAGAAGCATTTTTATTTTTTAGCGTTTTTTTTTCTGGCAGACTTTTCTGCTGGGAGAAAGAGCGTGTGTGTTTGGTCTTTTTTTGTTTTGGGTTTTTGGTGGTCATGTTTTGTTTGTTGTTGGATTTTTTTTATGCTTTTTGTGGCTTGGGACTGTAGACACTAACAAGTGACCAATGGCATAATAAATGGGAAGGCAACCTTAAAGTGACAAGGTGCAGTTTCCTGGGAGTTCAAAAAACATATGCTTCAAAACCTGTTTGTCTGTACACTGGCTGTTATTTCTAATTGCCAAGAAACTGCATGTACACTTCTGCTTTTTCAAAAGCACACTTATGTGCTGTTGACAGGAGGCACTTTAACTCCAAAATACTGCCAACTGGGCTTTTCAAACAGGGGTTCCTCTCCCTATCCCTTCTCTCTGTGTCCCTTTCTTCCCTTCTTCCTCTCTCCTGCCCTCTCTGCACCCCTCCCTGTCTGATACAGGATAGGGGGTGAGAGGCTGCTCAGTGAGAAGGCATGAATTTCAGTCTGAGCATTCATCAGTGCACTTTGTGATTCTGACTTTTTAACTGTTGAAGGACCCAGTGCAGCAGCAGTGACCTTAACAAGGTGGCAAGACCATCGGTGTTGTGAGCAACGATAGCCTGCAAAACAGCATGGGAAGGTGGCAGCCCTGATGAAGAAATGCCAAAAGTCAGGAGATGAACATGTGCACCTAAAGGCAGGCATTGTAGATGGTGGCCTTAACAATTTTATATTAAATATTAATGTGTTTAATGTAAATACAAAATGATTCTGAGTTGTTATTAGAAGCAACAAATGTTACTGGGAAAGGCAAGGAACTCAAGTTGTTGTCTGGGCTTAGGAAGGCAAAGGTAGATAGCCTTTTTTCCCCTGGATTTTTTGCCTCTGGTTCAGGAATTTCTGTTAATATTAATAATTCACTCAAGTGACTTTCATAAGTGGAAACCAGAACTAATTTCAAAGGACTCCAAAGGAGGCCTTTCATAAAGGAAACAAATAATTACGGATTGTTTTTTATTTTGTTACATTTTTACCTTATTTGCATCCAGGAACCTTTAAATAGGCTTGCTTTGTTTGTCCCCCCTGGAGCAATATAACCAGGGAATTTGGCAGAGTCCCAGATCCTGGCAGCAGTTGCCAATAAAAGCTCGCTGAGCAAGTATAAAAAATAAAATCACACAGTATCATTTTTAACTTTAAGTTGTGCTAAATTGCTCCAAGGGAGGCAATGGTGATCCTCGAGGGGTTAGGACCAGCACGGGATGTAAAGGATGTTTATCTTGCAAGTGTTTGCTTTGTGCTGTAGGTGTAGTTCCCACTGCTGGGGAAACACTTTGTCAAAAGCCCACTATTGAAAGAGTTGGGGGAATAAACATTGCAACAACAGGGACAAACAAAAAAACCTTTATTCTGTAATGTGCAGAGCAAGCCCCTGTCAAAAAAAAAAAAAAAGCTGAATATGCTTTAAAATGGCTCCCTGCCATCCAAGTGGCCAGCAAGTGGCTAAGCAATGCTAGGGACCGTGGTCCTCAGTCTGATGTGCCATGAGAAGCAAATGGGTGAAGGACATGGTTGCATTCTCACTTATGATGACCACAGTAATGCTACTGCTCCTCTGCAGTGTGATGCTATTTCATGGGCGATGGCAGAGAAATCAGCACCTGCTATTTTGGCCCCGTGTGCTGTGGAGTGTGGGGGTTTGGGACGTCTCCTGAAGCAGACATGTCTGAGAAGGTGAGGAGGCAGCTAGCTGAGCAATGGGAACGATCAGTGGGTATCTGAGGAGCAGAGCTTGGGATATTTGGCTATTTGTGTTAGATATGCTCATGTCTCATGTTTGCTGTAGTGGAGAGTTAACATGGATCCACATTTGTGAAGCCAGCAGATTGAATCCATTCATGGGAATGTCCCTCATCCTTGCCTGAGGCCCCGGGGGCTGCTGCCTGTGCACTGAGCTGCCCTTATGCTTCTCTACTCTGATCCTTGGTTGCTTTGCACTGTTGCAGTAGTTTAATGCTGGTCTCTTGCTTAGGACATCCTTTGCTAGTTCCTGACTGTCTTTGTGACACCTCTTTGGGAGTTATCTCTGAGTGTACATTTAGAGAGCTGTCAGCCTTCAGAGGCTTCAGGTTTACATTTTCTGCAGGGTGCAGGCTCTTCCCTCAGTGCCCAGGGTGCTGGGGACATCAAGTCAGCCCATCCCACTCTGCTCCCTTCTGTGGTAGACAATCCAACTCCAGAACCACAGCTCAGAATTGCCTCTTCCTTAATTTACCTTTGTCACAAAGTAAAGACATCTTCACATAGAGGGGACAGGACTGGAGTGAACAATCCTTTACTCCCCTCTAATTCCCCCCAGCCTTGAGACCTGGTCCACTGCCTGCCATTACAGCAGAGACACCCCNAACACACCCCCCCCCCAAAGTCTCAGTCACTAAAACTGCTTTTTTCTTGCCTGACTTCTGTCAAGGTAGGACTTGCTGCAGACACAAAGTAAACTACTTTCCCCCTGTGCTGTTGTCCAGAATTTAAGTACTTTTTCCCTATTTCACTGACCTGTGATGGATGATCTACACATTTATCTCTCCATCCTGATTGCCAGCCTTCCTTTGCTTGAAACTGGTTATTTGGTCAGCCTGAATGGTTACCAATCACATCCTCTCTCGGGACACTTCTGCTGGCCTTGCTGCTTGGAGGTTTAGCTCTGCTGCCCTCAGTAATTTCTCCTGAAAATCTTGGGTNTTGAGCCAGGAAGCACTTGTGCTTCCCAGTTTGTATGCAGATGCCAAAGTTATTTGCTGTGGAGCAGAAGTCTCTATGCAGTCTCCCATTCCTTGGCTTCAAGTGAGAGAAAACAAAAGCAAACCCCCAAGAATTGTATTTCTTTTTATTCCTCCAGTTTCTAGAGTCTTGGTGCTCATCAGACTTCTCAGCCTTTGCATTCCTTTAGACATCATTCTCCAAAACTAATTGTGTTTTTGTTTCTTCCACTCCACCCATCATCAGTCTCTTATATACTCTTGTACTTGCTTCCACATTGGTCTGAATGTTGTGGGCTTTTTTTCTCCAGAAATCCAACACTCCCAGGAATTCTGGCACTAGTGTTCTTTGTTTCCACATGGTTTGCCTGCTAACGCACTGCTCCAGTGCATCTCTGGCCTGACCTCCATCATCACATCTCACAGACAGGCTGGAGTAACTTATGTGCTTTGCAGTAGAGCTTTTTCTTCTTAAACCCAAAGCCCTTGGTCTGTCTACACTGCAATGAGCATACAGCTGTCAAGCCCTTGCAGAGGGTGTCCCCAGCTGGACACTGAGCAGCTCTTCTCCTTTCTTCTCCACCACTCACTGAGTTTTGCTCACAGACTTTGTATCTGTCATGATCATGTGTGGAGTTGTTCCTCTTCCCTGGCAGGTCAATGGCAACACACCTAATCAGGCAGGTTTCTGTGTCACTGATAGCATCTACTAAGCCACAAAAAGCATGGAGCCAAATCTTCATGTCTCATAGCTGCTGGGATTTCTCTGAAGTTGCAGAGGTGTGTCTGTTGCTGAAAATCCACTCTCTGAATGCAGCTGGCAGATCTGGTCAAGGAGATTTGTTATGTGTCTGTGTGCTCAAAGAATGAGAAGACCCACCCAGGAGAAAGCAAGGAGCATCCATGTCCATGCATGTTGCACGAGAGCTGACAGCAAGGTGATCAGTGGGTGCACAGCTCCAGGATAGCCCTTGATGCCTCTTGTCCATTGAACCTGGCCCGGAGAGCAGAGGAACTAGGACTAGTTTATGGCTTAGCAGACTCCCATTTTTCCTGTGCTTGAGCAGCAGTTTCTTTTAAACTTTCACCTAGGGATTGTTTATACAAGACAGGGCACAAAAGTCTGGCCAGCCTGACAGTGGGCAGCCTGGCTGGAGATGTGCCAGTCAAAGGACGAAGGAGGCACCTGACATGAAAAATTTATCACAAGGCTTTGAATGCAAAATGCTTCTCATGTGAGAGCATTGAGAAGAGGAGAGATGTTTTCTTCTCATTTGTTTTCTTTATGAAAACCCACAGGTTTTCTTTGGCTGCTTCTGTAGCACGTTTGAAAACAGAAGAAACCGTTTCTTAGGGAGCAGCCAATGTTCGGCATCGAGCCCTTCAACTCCTAACATGTTTCCATTGACTTTCACATATTTTTGTCATATTTCTTTTGGCCTGTGCTATAATTTAGGCACTTGCTTCTATACATCTTTGGTAAAAGGGTAAACGGAACTAAAATCCCATGATGCTTTGCTATGTACACTTGGGCCTGACTAAACTTTCTTAGGATATTTAGCTCTGATGACTTTTTTGTGTGCTACATAGTGCCATTGGTTAAAAGCTCTGCTTTTGCAGTAAATGGAAGCTTGTTTGCCATGCTTCCTCTTGCAGAAATGCAAGTAGTCATTAGAAAAGTTTTACCAGCAAAGGCTTGTGTAGCTGGTGTTTTGTATGCTGGTACTTCTGCGTTCAGTAGTAGGGGATAGGAAGTATCTGCGTTCAAATAGCATCATCTTCTGCTCCTTCCAGTTTGTCTGTGGTCAAATGACAGCAATGTGGAGGGAAGCCCCAATTTTCATTATAAAGATAATCATCACATGGGGCAGAAATACAAGCAGATAGAAACTAAACTGACTTTCATCTGAAGAGCTAGAATATCCTGCAGTGCAATACATCATTCTTGGGTGTTTATGTTGATAAAAAAGATAAACAGCACCTGGCCAGGTCTGTGGCTTTGAGGAATCCAAAACTGACAACCCATGAATATTTAAAACTGCAAAGTTTTAAACAAGTGCCCTCCTCTCATTTGTGCATTTCTCATCATTGCAACCGGAATGTGACCAGTGTTCGCCATATGTGCCTTTGTCCCTCTTCCCAGACCCTCCCCAAAGGGACTGCTGGGCATACTGGTGGGGATTTTGTTTCAACAGAGATTACTTTTTTGTTTAAACCTCTCTCAGGGTTCAGGAAATTTCCAGGTGCACCTAAAAACTCCTAGAGGCTAAACAAATAGTCTGAACTTCTTACTGTGCATTTTTTGAGACTTTCTGCCCCACTGTGATGTCTTCAAGTTTTGCCGTTCATCATCAGCTCTGTGTCTCACCTGTCTCCAGGACTGCAGAGGTTGTAGTTAGAGGAGCAGAGCCCCATGTCAAAGTGCATGTTAAACTAGTGAGAGATGGAATCAGTCTGTGGCTGTGAACTGAAATATGTTCAGTTCAGCAAGACTGAAAAGCTGGTGTGGTAAGCCACCTTGCCACCTCTTTTTATAAAAAGCTTGAAAGGATGTTTATAGGGGAGCCAGCTTTCATTATGTGAATTGAACTTCTCCTCCCCCCCTTCCTCCTGAATCTGGCATCAATACACTTCAGCAGAATAAATATAACTATGTAAAAACCTACTACTTACTTTTGACCCACTTATTTGCTACTTTACAACATGCTTACCCAGTTAAATCACCAGCTGCTTGCTCAGCCCGCACTTTGCTGGTGCAGTGCTCAGGGTATGTCCATGTTGTGATCAGGTCCCGAGCTGTTGGGGCTGGGGAGAGTGATGAGCTGTTCTTGGAGGAGATTAAACTGGTGGTGAGGCAATCCAGAGCCATCCCAGCACTCCTTTTGCCTTCTAGCCTTTATCTTCTCTTGTCCCTATGGGGCTGTGCCTCATGTACCCACACCAGTGTCACTGAAGACCACTGTCCTGGCATCCATGGGGACTCTCCAGTCCCACCTAGGTGTTTCAGCCAGCCATGAGGTTTCTGCCAAAGAAACAAAGCTAAGCTGTGTGCATGTCTGCATATCACAAAACTGAAGAGCAAATTTTCCTACATGTGTAGATCTAATGTATCAGAAAATATGTGTTTTCATATGCTAACTTCATCAGTGCTATAACTTCCTGCCCTGACTCTCTACACGGGAGAAGGCCTTGAAAGATGTAACTTAGCTGATTCAAGTGCATAAGCCATTGCTATTACAGCTCCCCCTTAAAGAAGATTAGCACTCCACTTAACAGCTCTTTATATGACAACATACTCTAAGTTAAATTCAATATAAAAGGAAGTACGTGCATGTGGGGATCTAGTCTCTGAGCTTTTCTATTAGGAGTAGAGCAGAATCCCAAATTAAGATGCTATAAAGGCTCTGGGCTTTGCCACAATTAAATTGTCTTCAGGTTTGAGCTGTGACCTAAGACAAAAAACCTTAGAGCTTTCTGGTCTCTACTAAACAAAGCCCCAGAAAGAAATGGGAATAGGCTATAACAGGGAAGCTTGCAAAACTGCTTAATATCCAGGCAAATGTTTTGGGATGGGTGCAGGTATGAAGCATCCAGGATGAATACAGAAAGCTATGAAGAAAAGACCACAAATCAATGGTGTGGAAGGAGGGATTTTTAAATGCTTTTAAAAATTTTTAAAAAGCCCTTCTGGCTGGGGAAATTGGAGTGGGAAAGCTGGTAGCCCCCCTGACATTTCTGCACGGGGAGGAGTGGTAATAAAGTAGCATATATATATATAGATTTATACATTATATATATACACTGGTATGTAGGACTCACAGTTACAGACACTTCATGGGTCTGTGGTCACTCAAGAATGTGGTCTCTGCACAGAGGTGTTGAAATGCCAGTTACTTATCACTGCACCATTGTTCAGCCAAGGAGAAATGGGTACAGAAAAAGGTATTTCTGTCTCATATTAAAAAGGCACAATTTCAAATATAGGGCCCTATCCTGACCCTGGTTACTCATAATGGCTCCTTCATTATAAGGGTGGTAGTCTAGATTATGCTGTGATATAGGGATTGGGATCTGTGTTATCTGATTATATATTTGATTCTAAATGACAAAACATTGTAAGGATGGTTGATCTGTAGAATAACAGTTGCTCTCATGAATTGTTCTAAGTATCATTCAAATGGGGCCATAGAATTCTTAATTAAAAGAATGTGTAGATTTTAGTCCATCAGCTGCAATTAGCATCTCCATTAATATGCTGATTTATTTCCATATAGTCCCTTGTTACTCAGAGAGAGAGAGACAGAGTGAACAAGATCAAACACACATGGTCCTGGCACTTCAGCACCTTCTGGGAAATCTCTGCTCCCTCCTGGCAGGAACTTTTGCTTTGCAGTTGCAGCTGTGGGACCTGGTTGTTGCTGCTTCTGGGTATCTGACTCTTCAGTGTCCTACAGCTTTCCCCAAAGTGTCTAAAGCAATTCCTCAGGAGTGGCAGAAGGCTCTGTCCAAACTGCCCATTGGGAAAGCAGTTCCTGGCCCATGTTGCTTTGTTGTGCCCCAGCATCGACTGTGTCTTGGTCCCACCTAGGTTATTAGTATGGATGTAGCTACAAGGTACAATCTGTGCTCCAGCGAGCTTGTCTAATGAGCTCTGGTGGGGTCTAGCTCAGCTATTGCCAGTATATCAGCTCCCAATTTCTGTGAAGGAGAGGAAGGAAGAGGAGACTGGAGAGAAATCTATCTGTTCCCTCGAGTTCACTCGTTAAAGGCTTCTGTAAGAGCAAAGCAAAGCAAAACAAAGATTTGTTGCAAAACCAGACAGGATAGATTAGGATTTTGTTCCATTTTTTGGTGCAGCCAGCTCTTCCTCCTGCCTTTCTGTGTATATCGTGACACAGATGTATGCAGCTGCTATGTCTTCAGTGCCAGGGTGTAGCAGTGGGGCCATGCAGGACTGTTCCTTCCTGTACAAATCTCAGTGCTTTGGCTAACCCATTTTTCAGGATATGATGTTTGCAGATCGCTTTGGGGAAGCCAGCGCACTGGCTGTCACATTCCCTGTCCAGCTGAGCCTTCAAAGGCCAGCCTAGTGAGTTTAAAGTGATGGGTCCCAAGGAAGAATTTTTCCCTAGACCAGAAGACAGAGGGAAGTAGGTTTTTTTATTCACACATTTGCTCACCCCTGTGAGTATGGGACATGCTCTGCTTGCCACCATTATCTCAGAGGTTTATCTTACAAATTCCTTCCTACTGCAGAGAGCTATGCCCTGGGTTTCTCCTGCTCTCCTCCAGTGGGCATGTGAGAGTGATTTCATGTGGTTTTCTGCTGTGTTGTACATTTGCCGTGTAAGTGGCCCTTGGAAACCACTGCATGTCAAGGTGCATGAAAGGACTGTGCTATGGCTCTACTTATTCTGAACTGGGTGGAAGTTTTTAGGACACTGAAGGCAGTGACCCCCTTTGTTTGCCTTTGGAAAAGTAGCAACGACCCAGCTGTTGTCTGGGAAATTGTAAGCAAGCTCTGGTCACGTCTCTGTCACCAGCTGCTTTTGTAACTCTGCCCAAGTTGTTTGCTCTGTTGTACATCATGGAAGCAGTATACAAGGCTCATATAACCCCTGACTGAAGACCTTTCTTCTCCAAGCAGGTACAGTGCTATCTGAGAACAAGATAACAGCAGAGAACACGTTTAGCTACAACTCACATCCCTTTTGCCTTTAACTGTACAAAGCCTATCTCCCTCCTTTCAGTACAATACACCAGGTGTATGTGACAAGGTATTCGGCTTTTCTATTCCCAGAAGTGCTTATTCAGTCTGCCACGGTCTCTTTTCCACCCTAACATGTGTAAACTACTTTTGTCGCTCTTTATTTATTTATTTATTTATTTCTTCTCAGCTGCGGATGGAAGGCCGAGGGAGGGAGGTTCCCGCGGGCAGTAGATGGTGCTGCTGGCCCAGGAAAGCACAGACGGGCTCTTTATTCCCCAATAATAAAAGCTCCAATCAAATCAGTGTCAAACGAACAACTCAGAGGGACTGTGAAAACCAGGGCGGCTCAGAGCTGTGGGAACACCCTGATGGGTAAATCCTGAGCTTCGGTGCCAAACGCTGAAGAATCAAAAATGGAATGCAGAGAGGTGGTGTCAAGCGATCGAGGAGCCCCGTAGGATTGACAGGGACAAAGCGTTCTCCTTCAGCTGTCCTCTGCAGACCCATGCCTGCCTACAGTGAAGCAGGAGAGCACTTTGTCTAGCCCAGTACTTCTTGGGCAAAGGCTACAGGCTCTGGCAGGACATGTGATAAGCTGCTAGAGATTATGATTAACTGAACCTCAGAGAAATTTCTTCCTAATCCCCATCCACTGGTTTAAACCTGAAGGATTTTTATTTCTTCCAAACCTTGTATTTTTTTGTTTGTGTAATGTTGGCTCTTATGACCAGCTAATCTTGTTAGCCATACATGCAAGGAATCCTCTTTTGGATTCCAGCTAGATTTGTTGGTTGTGGGAAGAAGATCACAAGCAATTGAATTACCATGGCACAATGAATTACCACTTCTCCACTGAGCTCATAGCCCTTTGCAATTGCACAGCAGAGCTCAGCAGCAGTTTTAACTGGGATTTAACCTGAGCATTAACTGAGGGTAGGATCTCCCCCAGCACCAGGCACCATTTCAACATCATCTGACATGCTGGGGAACAAGCCTTGGTCTGCTTACAACCAGAGTCTTGGTACTGCTTTGTAGCAGTGAGTTTCACAGATCAGTTGAACAGTATTTAAACTATTTCCTAATGTGGTAACATGTCTACAGCTGGCCAGGTGCCTCCAGCTTTCTTGTAACATTGTAGCCCATGCAAGGGAGAGCCAAGATGACCACACGGAGGCTTGGACTTGATTGCTGTGAACTGCCAGGATGTTTTCTGCACCAAAACACTTGCCTAGCAGTGCACACTCTCACCCCTTTCTGTATGGAGATGCTTCTGGAGCAGCTTTCTAAGCTCTTTGTATGTCCTGTGCACTGCATCACTATTCGTGTCACTACAACAACAGTTTGGGATGGTTCAGATTGGTAATTTTTTGTCACATGGCTCAAGAAACACTAGGTAATACTGGAACTTCAGAGTTGAGTCTTTATTTAAGGGCTGGCTGGACTCCACAAATCCTGAATAAACACCTTCATCAGTCCCTTCAAGTAAATTAAGAAAGCCAGTTCTCCTCAACTCCATTTCAGGCTTGCAAAGACTTTTTCTTCTTTGCCTTCCCTCTCTCAGAGGAAGTTTATATCAGAATACTGCTGAAATTCAAGATCCCTCATCTGCCTCCCCCCACCCCCCCGCAAAAACAGAGGCACAAAAGAGGCATTAAAGTAACCAAACATGCAAATAATCGACTGTTTTCATATGCAGAAGAATGGTTGCTTTTAGTAACTCATCCTAGAACACGACGGCATTAGAGGTTTTGGAATGAGGACCTCCAAACAGCATCAATAAAGGGAAAAGGTCCAAAAAGTAAGCTAAACAGTGCTGCTGCCTGAATATAGCCTTTCATTCAGCCGTCTCCACACCGTTTCAAGCTCATTTTTGAGTTTTTTTGATAAATGATGGAATTTGTGTTTTTTGGCTCCTGTTCAAGAGTTTGTATTTTCATTCTATAATTTCCTTAAACATTTAATTTCCTACATTAGCTGACGGTCTCTTGCATCTGCCGGAAAATTAATTCTGGTGCTTCTGTGCCTGGGCTGGGAATTAATTTTTTTATTTTCATTTTTGAAGATGCAGAGAGAGCAAACCCACCTGTGGCTAGATGTTGTTGTATACAGACTCACAACTTTGCAGATAGTACAGGAAGATATGACAGATAAAAAGATGCTTGGGTCAAAGTGCTCCACTTTTATTGGAGGTTTTTCTGTTCTGTTGGGCTGTAATTCTGTGGCCATCTCCAACATATCTGAACTCAGAGGTGACAAATACAAGGGAAATAGTTTTCTTACAAATGATGCCATCGAACTCTACATGTTGATGCTGGAAGATACTGGTGCTACCTTCAACCATTGGACAGCATTTCTATGAGGTCTTCCCATTCCTCCTCCATCTATACTGCTCTTGCTTCGCAGGGCTGCCTCTGCAAATGTGACGTTCCTCGTTTCAGGCTGACCCTCCCTACGATGGTGAATGCACTGAAGAGTGGCAATACTAGTAAACAATAGGCCCTATAGGTCTCCTGGGAAAGAATTAATTTAGCATGGAGCATCAAAGGTGGCACTCAGCAACCTTGGAAAAAATGCTAAAGTAGGGTCTAGGAGAAGAAATAGGAAATAACTGTGTAGTTGTAGTTAACAAATTAGTTGGGGAGAGAGTAAAAAAGTTGAGAGGTAAAATTGTGCTAGAAAAGTGTACCTAAAGAGCAGATCATGAGAGTGATTTTACTTGATTTGTAAGCAAACATGTTACCCTTCTTTGCATGACTGGGCACCAAAGGACACCCCCACCTGAAGCTGGGACCAGCAGTCAGCAGGCAGGGTTGCTCAGTCTGTGTGTGTTTGAAAATTTTTTGCTGGAGTTTGTGAGGGGACTCTGCATCTGGAAATCATGATTTCTACAGTCCTGAGAAATCACGTATCTTGAGAAGCATCATTTCACTCTCTGGTGTCTTCACTGACTCCCTCTATCTCACGCAAACTGAGATAAGGGTGTTTTGGAGACAAAACCCCAGAAACCGATGCCACAAATTTGTATTTTCATGCTCCTGCAGGGAAGAGAAGTAATCTTTTCTAATGCCCTGACACCAGCAAATTGCTCCCCACATGGGGTGACTCCTCATCTGTTCCTACTGGGCAACTGTAGGATGAATTTGCAGTGATGCAAAATGACAGGATCTGTCTCAACTTATCTAAGTTTTTTAAAGGTTACTGAAAGGTTGAGGATTTGTGATTTCCTTGATTCTTGGCTGACTGGAAAGAAAGCCACATACTTCAGCCTTTTTCAGTGTGGAGGACTGAGTGTTCTTGGCTCTACTGAAAGGAAAAAGAGGTGAAGTCCTGGCCTTGGGATTGGACAACTGAATGGGCAGACCTCACAGCAGTGGGACCAGTTGAACCTACCCTGTCAACAAGTCAGGTGATTTCTAGCCAAGTAACATAATTTCTAGGATTTAGGCCTGGTCAGGTGGAGCCCGCTCTTAGGAACAGTCCTGGTTCTTGTAACAATCTGAGCCTCCCACCACAGTGTCCAAGGAAATAAGATCTGGTTTGAATTAGCATAGTATTATAGGAGATAAAGACCACCTCCCAATTAATATCAGCTGATAATTGCTACAACAGACTTCTTTCCCAGTCTTTTCTGAAGTAAAAGCTTCCACTGATTGGACCTGAGAATGTGTCATATCTTGGTGGAAATGTTTTGATGGAAAACATAACAAATTCCTCTTTTTTTACTAAGCCCACAACATGTACAGTGTATTTGTGGCCATGGAGACTGTGTATCAAAAATCTTCCTACACCCTGAAGATACTATGAAGAGCCGGACTTGTTTGTAAGTAGAGAAAGTGCTTGCTGCAAGAGAATCACAATGGGCTGTGGGCTTCAGGAAGTAGCTGCATTTGCTGGCAATGCCTTTTGGAGGGTGAAGACCTGCCTCTGGAACAAAGTAATCCCATTCTGCAAGACCTCTGTCCAATGTATTATTTCCAGACCTTGGCTAGATGCATCCTTGCAGCTTGTGACATGTTGACTTACGAGTTATGGTGGGAATCAAGACTTCTGTTAAATCAAAATGTAAGTCCACAGTAAACAAATTGTTGTGATCCTAACTCTGCAGGGTTTGATTGCTTGGCCTAACAAGAAATCCGCAGGAATGCAACACATTTATTTCTAGCCAACTTCCAGGGACAGCCCCCCACCCCACAAGAAGTTCTTCAAGGGGTGTGGACCAGCCTTGGGGCTGAGATGGCAATGAGAAGCTCATCTTAGTCTCTGGCTGCCCATAAGACTTTGGCCCATGGAGGGACCTGCAAGGTGGCTGAAAGAAAGCAATGAGCATGCCAGCCTGCACAGTCTGCCCAAAATAGGGCTCATGTCTGGAGGAATCCCTCACACACAGCTCGAGGATGTAGATCATAAGTCTCTGTCCTTATTCTGTCAAAAGTTCCACTTACTTTCATAGGTTTCTTGATCTGAGCAAGGGCTTCACAGTCCTTTCCTGTTGATGGACGGATTTAATCTTCCTTTCTGCACAGTGTGCTGGTTGTCTCCTCCATCCCTCTCTTGTTCATCAGGCTGGGATATTGGAAGAAGTGTGTGTGGTCCTGGCCAGCTCCTGATCCATGCTTGCTCCAGGAGAAATTGAGGTTTCAAAGGTAAAAAGGGTGTGTGTGTGGACTGGGGCTTATTATTCTTGATACCGAAAATGTCTGAAAGAATGAAGTTCAGCAAGGAAATTCCTGCACAAGCCACAGGTCACCTGAATTCCAAAAAGGCAATAGTTGTAGAACACAAAACAACATGTGAGACAGTATAAGATGTGGAAATTGTACAACAGCAGTTCTTGAAAAATTCAAACACACATTCAGTTCTGCCATCCTTTTCTGCCAGGTGATATGAAATGTGATGCTGAGACTGGCCAACGGAGAAAAGCACAAAGGTCCTTGTACTGCTGCAATTTTTTATGACAGCTCTGTGTTGAGACTGAGGTTTTTTTTTTCCCTTTTCTACAGAGGTGACTTTCTTCTTGGTGACCCCACTGGCTGCTCTGCTTCATGACCGTGATCCCCTCTGGAAAACTCTGCAAGGCAAGACTGGGACAAATGATCACAAAAACGGGACAGATTTAATGACAGAGCTTAAGTGATAAACTTAATCTAGATGCTTGATCTCTTGAAGATGGTGATGGAGGGAAGAGATGAACACATCCATCCCCCAGAACAGATCCAGGCCAAAGACATGCTGGTATGGACAGGCATTCCCAGCACTGGCCACCACAGTCCCTCTCTCCTGCCCATCTGTGTCATGGAAAAGACAGCAGGGGTGAGTTTTGCTATGCAGTTTAAAGTGGGGATGTCTCTGGACTGTTGACAGACCAATACACTGTTACAGCTGGCTGAGAATTGTCCATATTTTATGCTAAAAAATGAACAAAGCCAGCAATAATGAAATGAAACATTTGTCTGGGTTCAGCTGTGTTCAACTTTTATGTACATTCAGCTCACACAGGATGAAGATCTGATGTCCCGTTCTCTTAGAGAAACCAACTCATTAGCTGGACTACACATCCCATGATGAGCTACTGCCTTCTGCCTTGTTGCATTTCTGTGTTGTGCTGTGGGACCTGGTGATGTATTTTGGGTGGGAAATCTTGGATATTCTGAGGCTGGTCTATAAAGGAGCCTGGGCCACAAGGCACTTGTATGGTGACCTCTCAGCAGCTCAGCCAGGTACAAGTTCAAGTCAAACACATCAAAATGACATAGAAAATATTGCTTCCCAGAACACTTCATTCTATGAAAATGCTTTGATATTTCAACATTTTTGTCCCAGGTCATAACGGAAGCAGATACTAAAATATTGGAAATTCCTGTGGGATGAAATTCCTATGAAGTTCGGTTTTGCACTTAGTGAAAGTAAATACAAAAATGCCTTGTGGGTGGTTTTTTGTTTTTGCTCCCTTAATTAAAGTTTCCTGATTTTTCCACAGTGTCAGAGATGGTTTAAAGAGCTTACTTCCTTCAAGACTCATTGCACGCAAATAGGCCTTGAGTTTGCTCCATGGTGGGGAGGGAGATGTGCGTGGATATCCAGATTACTAGTGAGCATAGTCCAAAGGTGGGGAACAAAACCTCCTCCATACATGGTTATAGGCAACTCTTTGAGGAGCACTGATTGTTGCTCTAGTTTGCTTGATGCTTTGCATCAATGGGATACTGTCAGGAAGAAACAAAGATATGCATTTTTAATTCAGTTTCTTCCTGGCATATACAAAATGTGCTGCTTTGTTGGAAAACTTTTCAGTTTATTTTTAATAGCAGTGTGGGACGTCAGGAAACATTCAGGTTTCAAGCCTTGCACAGTGGCAGAATTCACATTTCAATGAGGTTTGAGGGAGGGCTTCCTTTGGCCAGTAAGGTGCTCGACAGCCCTAGCTTTCATCTGCGGGCATCTTCCTTCTGCTCCTCAAACCCCAGCTCAAGTGACAGTATCTGGCAAGTTTTTTGCTTCCTTGCTTGGAAAAAGTTTAACACCAGACAGGGGCTTTACAAGCCACTGTCATTTTTGGCAGGTTTAGTGTGCCTCCTGAGATTCCTACTTTGAGGTTGAAACTTTAATTTTTGTTCTGCTTCAGTGTTCAGAAGTATTAGTGTGTTGTGATGTCACCTTTTTCTCCAGAGTATGCCTTTCCTATCACCCAAGGAACCTTAACCTTTCTAGCACTCAACAGAAAGTTTGTTACTCCCTTTACTCTGTACAACACATAGCAAAAGATGCAACAGGGGCATGTTTTTGGACGCATCATAACTGAGAGAGCATGGCCATCTGGCAGCTCGACCCTGGCTGTTTCTGGACAGCCCTTTTCTATGTACGTAAGATGCTCTAATGTGCTGATAACATCTTTACTGAATGGCCACATAGGTGGAGGGTATCTGGCATTGCATCTCCATCTCTCTATATCCCACTCGAAAATCTTAATCTTTGCTGTATTTGGAATTTGCAGATGGTCTTCTGAACAGCTTAAGTCAAGTCACATGGGTCCCCTGCTTTTGCACTCTTCCAGTGGCAGAGCTCCCCAGCATCAGTGAGAGTTTCCCAGCCTGGAACTGAGGGGTAAAATTAGGACAGTGGTCACTAAACACAAGAGGACACTTATCTGAAGAAAGACTGAGGGATCTGGGGGTCTTCATCTTGGAGGAAAGGAGACTGACCTCTTCAATGTTTAGAAATACATAAAGGGTGAGTGCCAGGAGGATGGAGCCAGGCTCTTCTCGGTGATGCCTGATGACAAGACAAGGGGCAATGGGTAGAAGCGGAGGCATAGGAAGTTCCATGTAAACATGAGGAGGAACTTCCTGTGAGAACACAGGAACAGGCTGCCCAGGGGGATTGTGGAGTCTCCCCACTCTGGAGACATTTAAAACCTGCCTGGACATGTTCCTGTGTGATCTGGTATAGGTGATCATGCTCTGGCAGGGGGGTTGGACTGGATGATCTTTTGAGGTCCCTTCCTGCCCCTGACATTCTGTGATTCTGTGATCTTGAGCATTAACTATTCCCTAGCATTTCCAGTATGTTTGAAACCTGCTTATTCTGTTTGTCCTTAGAAAGGAAAATATTATGCAGAAGAACAAAGGCCCATAATAACTCATAATATCTACAGGGTATAACCACAATATTTACAATGTGGTGAGCATGAGGAGACACGGAGGGAAATGAACTTAAGGTTCTTTGTATGTTTGGTGGAGTCATGGCCCCACACCAGCACAGATCCAGAGAGGTGCCTCTCCCAAATGTCTTCAAATAACACTCGCAGACATGGATTCTCTGGAAAATTGCTGCGCTTCCTGTGTATCTAATTTGGGATTAGTGGGTTAATAGTGCAGCAATTTGAGCAAGTTGTTTGGGGTGTATGGCCCTCTGAATGAAGTCGGGCGACTCCAGAAGGCACAGCTGCTTTTGAGACCTTTTCTGCAAACTGATAGGGGACTGCTGCTCCTCAGGTGACTATCGCTGCTGATGAACTGACCATTGCAAGGAAAAGTTATTTAGGGGAAAAACTGGAAAAGTGATGTCTCTGAGCCAAGGGGACAAACCAGAGAGTCTCTTCTGCAAGGGCAATACCTGCTGCAAGCTGGAACCTCTGCCAGTGGTGCAGCCTCCAGGGTGGATAGGTCATGGTGATAACTGCCATTCAGGTCTCCACAGCATCCTCCCTCTCCAGCAAACTGCAGTCTGTCTTCCCAAAACAGTGTCCCCTCAGGACCATTGTGTCAGCTGGTGACAAAGTGTTTTTGTTGCACACAAGCCATTTATCTTGTTCTTTGCAGAAGAGCAAACAAACACAGTTTTCACGAATGCCCTTGTGCACAGGGGAGGTGATGATCTGGGAAGTGCACATCACACAGGACTGTTGCTGATACATCACTGTAAGATTGACAACCACTGACACGATGCCTCAGCACTTTCATTAGCCAGAACAGCAAATTCAGCATGAATGCCCCCCTCCTCAGTGCCATTTCAGCTTCCTAGAATAATCCTCCTGTCTACACCAGTGATAAGTTCATACCTGCCTGTTTCAATCCCTTTGGTTCTCGGGAAAAGTTGTATTTGCAATTACTACAAGTTGCATTGAGATTATGGCACTGTGGCTGAACACGTATCTCCAATTCCTCCTGCTTATTCCCCATGCTGTGTGCACTGGTGTATAAGCATTTCAGAGAGGGGGTTGAGTGTACAGTTTTTGCCTTGGCTATTGAGGAATTTGCTCCCTGCGTCTTTAACTTCCCCACTGTCCTTTGGCACATGATTCAGAGCAGACCTGTCCCACCATGTATGCTTCACCCTATTCCAACCTGATGAAATGAACAGTTCATGGGGTGATGGAAACAGCTCCAGGAGAGACTATACCACCCAGAGAACTGTTCCTGCTGGTCTGGAAAGCTCTGTATCATTCCCTGTGTTAGAAACGCCTTTGAGAAGCTACCCACTACCTCTTAAAGGATGCACTTGACTATGCACATGCATCCTCCAGCTGGAAAAACTTTCTGGATTCACAGATACCCCTGTGAGAAGCCTCCATGCAAATCCACACCTGGAGCATGCCTCTCCATGCAGTCAGCATGCATCTCTGCTTTTCTCTCACCTTTTTCAGCTGATGGGCTTTAAACCCTTATTAAGAGCTGGAGTGAAGTTTTATTTTTCACCATGCAAGGTGCTGTGCAAATGCAGAACATGTAGGAAAACAAGCAGAGTTCAGCTGGTGCTGAGCTGGGTGAATTAGTAACCATCCACATTTTTCTCTGTGGTTTATGCTTCTTTTTACCACAGAGAAGGTGCTTTTTTTGTTCCTAAACGAGGGGAAGTCTGTCTATAGTACTGCTGGTATTTGCTTAACTCCTTCCTGCGAGTGTAAATCTTCCCTCTTTCTCTCTGTAGCGGTAAAATATTCAGCAAATCCCCTTTTTCAAAACAGGGATCAGGTAAATCAGCAGGCACAAAATGAATTTGGCATTGAGTTTGGATCTCCTCCTCTGCAGGGGTCTTTGGGTCTGCTAAACTTTCACACATGATAGTTGAAATCTGCTTGTGATTAAAAGAGAAAATGAAAACCAGACGCCTGAGGTGAAAGGTGCAGATTGCTCTGTTTTACTGCCCTGGATGTGGAGGGGGTTGATATGGAGACCACTGTAGAGAAGCTCAACAATTTCTTTCCTATTCCAGAGACTGAAGGGAGCATCCCACCTTCCAGTGTTGTTGAAGGGCCATTTTCAAACTGTCTAGCTACAGGATGAAGATTTAGCATTATGGCAGTTTCTCTGTATAGGGAGCTGGGTGGAAAACCTGAGTAATAAGAGCCTTGAATTGCCCATCACTCTATAAATATTGCCCTCTGTGATAGACAGGTACCCACTGGGGTGCTGTAGGCTAAACCCAATCTGTACACCATTCAAACTGCTTTCACAGATGGAAATATCAAAAGAAGAGTTGAATGAGAGAATCAATAAATGAGCCAGTGATGTCTGCCAAGGTTCCTCTCACTTCTTCCAAAGGAGATACCCAAGACCCTGGCGGAAAGGCACAAATGACATCTTGCTGACATTAGTGTCTGCATCAGTGGACAAGGGACAAGCTATGGATATGATCTATTTGGAATTCTGCAAGACCTTTGACATGGTCCCCCACAACATCCTGCTTGCCAAGTTGGAGAGACACGGATGTTATGGGTGGACATTTGGTCTTCTGGGATGTGAGCGCACGTTGATGTCTAATGTCCAACTTCTCATACAACAGTACCCCCAAGTCCTTCTCCCCAGGGCTGCAGCAGGAAATGATAACATGACTCCCTGGATTATTTTCAGCCCTTTTGTATGATTCTGTACCAAGTTTTTCCTTAGTTTCAGCTGGGTGCAATTTTTTTCTCTACTTCTCATTCCAGTAATTCTGTTATTTTCCCTTGACATAATGTAGACTGAGGCAATTTCTTTTCTGAGGAAGGTGAAAATATCTCTGTATGCTAATCTGTAACCATGAATTCTTTTGGGATGACCATAATGATGTATGTACAGCTATGATTTATTATCCTCTGTGCCTTACACATAGATGCCCCACTGTACTCTTTATTTTGAGTTCATTCATACCATGCCCATGCATCGCTTGTTCCTAACAAACTTGTTGATTCTGGATTTGGATTCACAATGATCAAGGAGATGGGATGCCTTTGCAGACTTTTGCAGTTTTCTTCATCAGACCTTTGACTCTCTCTGGATTTATTTTATGGGTATAAATAAAGCTTGTTCTGCTGTTCTTTTAAGAGCGATAAATATAAATGGGCAGAAAAACCAACAGACATAGAAGCATAGGAAATGGAAAGAAAAACCTGTTGTTGAATTGTCAGGACTCCTGTGTGTCTTTATACCAAAGCTCTGCTTGTTTGAATTTATGACCATTACCCAGACCATGATAGAAAGAGAAGGAAAGACAAGCCACATTTTCCATATTTATCAGAATTATTGGTTTTCTGCTACAAAGACATGGACAATATTTCTCAGTCTCAATGTGGCTGGTGCGAAGTTTTTTTCCACCTTGAGAGGTGTTTTCAAGAGTCTGTGAGTAATGTGATATCTATCAGAATTATTTGTATAATTACTATTAATTGTAGCTACCCAACTGCTATTTTAATTGTCTGCTAGGACAATGCAATATCCTTGTAGCATCAGATTGTGACATCTACAGAAAGCTGGAAGAGAAGATCTTTCTGCTCTTAGTAAAAACCATCGGGATTAATCCCGGTTCTGCAGGATTAATCCCATGATCTGTTGTCTATGCAGGCCTTCCTTCAAGTCCATAGGACCTTCATACAAATCTACATTTGTTCTACAAACGGATCTAAAAAGGATTATTAGCCAGTACTGAGACATATTAAATTCTTGAATGTCCAGAGATACACTTTGCAGGACAATAATTGCTTGAAAATTCCCAAGTAATGGCATTTTGGGTTTCCTCTTTATCCCCCCAAAATAAACTGTTTAATTAAAAAGAAGAGTGGAATTAAAATGGTAAAGATGAAAGGACTCTTCAGGAGGTCATACAGGCTCCAATCTGTTTCTTGGCTCAGGCTGGTTCAATAAACTCTCCTGCACTCAGTGGCTCAATTAGCTCTTGAGTATCTAGAGTCATTTTACAGCATTTCTTAGTGTAGTGGAAAGGTTTAGAATACTAACTAGAAAAAGCTGAGGCTTGCTTTGTTTGCTTTTCCTACTCAGACTCAGGGAGATGGTATAAGAAAAAGGACAAGCTTGGGGATTTTGATTTCTCTCATGGAATGATGATGTTTAACAATTTGCTTAATCTTATCAGGCCAGCTGGAGCATCTGCTGTCTTATTTGTGTTCCTTTACACAGTCACAGGAAATGGAGTGGTGGAAATTCTGAGATGAACCTACCAGAAACAGTCACTGGCTGAGCCAGCTATCAAAGGCTACCCTACAGTTCCTTTCTTCCTGGCTTCTGGTTCTCACCTCCAAATGCAAATGGGATTTGAAGGTGATCCTTATTCTCTAGAATGCCACAGAAGATTTTGGCTTTCTCTGACTTCAGTGAGGGACTTCTGGATCCACTGATAGGAACACCACCTCAATGCTCCCCTCATACCCAGGACCTCTTTGCAAAACGTTGCAGGTCTGTGTTTCCCTGAATTGTATCTCCATCCAAGTGTAAGTGTGATTGTGAAAAGCAAAACAAGAAATCCTCGGATATTACTAGACACAGTCCTTCTCACGGAACTGAAGACATGGCAGCAGAAATGAGAAACCATGTAGGCATCCAGAGGAGTGCCCCAGCTTGCAGTGCCTCAATAGATTTTATGTTCTAAAATCAAGGTCCCTATGTGCCTGAAAGGTTGAGAGGTGATGGTCTAGTTGTCAAAAGAAAAGACAAGTTTGTAGGTGAAAAGATTTTTTTATTAGATTATCTGGATAGAAATAGCAACTAGTTGGACACAGAGGTCCCTCCTGAGGGCACATCTGAAGGACTTAAATGCACCCTAAACATGCCAGGTAAACTGAACAGGAAGGGCTGCATGTCCTGCAACTTGATGTTTAATTCTGGCTTTACTAGTTACTACCTTTCTGAAGTTTGCCTGCCACAGCTAACACACAGGCAAACTAATATGTTGCCTTGATCAGTGGGGAGGTGCATGTGCTTGCAGCCCCCCTCAGACAGCGAGGAGTTACAGTGAGCAGGGACTTTGGCGAAGGCTCACTATGGGACATGAAGAATAACAGTATTCATTGCTTTGAGGGAACCTGGCAGGATGGGCAGTTCCCCTCGTATTTTGGCATGCCTGCTTCTGATCTGGGGACCCTGAAGAACTGAGGGGAAAAGAAACAAGGGGAGAGGAAAAAAACCCAAACCCTTATTATTCAGACTTTTAAAAACCTCTATCAAAGGCTTGGTTTGCGTTTTGGACATGTCTCAATGTAGGTTGTCATTAGTGACTGACTAGCTATATTTGAATGGATGCAAGTGACAACGCAGAGCCTTTTCCCAGCCTTTTTTTACTCTGGTACATAGAAAGAAAAACCCAAACAAATGGTTCATTGCAGTCTAAAATACATCTGCAGATGGTGTGCACTCCTTGGCTCCAGTTGAGACTCGAAGTAAAACACCACAAAATGCCTATTGTTACTAGCACTTTCTGCTCTGCTATGGTAAGAAGCCCTGTTTGCACTCAGCAGATTTGGATCCCTGTTCCTGTCCCTAATGTTTTCATATGACCTTTTTTGGATGGTACACCAAACTTCCTGTGGTTTGCCATTTTATGATTATAAGCTGGTTCTTGGGAATGGGAAAAAGGCCATAGTACCAAGTCTCATTCTGCTCCAAATATGAGCTGCATCCAAGGACCCCTAAGGTCATCAGATCAGCAGCAGTGGATGCCAGAGGGAGCATGAAACCACAACGACTCCATTGAAGCCCTTGGAAGGTGGGTAGAGTACATTGCTGTTACAATTCCAGTAAGTCCAGAATTTGGATCTTGGTTCACAGAGGCATTTAAATCCTGATACCCATTTTTTTTCCTAGCTATGGTGCAGGTTAGGAGCTGAGTCCCTAAATAACCAGTGGTTGTGAGCCCAATGCCTCAGGGTGTTCAGATCTATCTAGGAGTAGTTGTGTTATTGCTGTATACTGAGATTCTGGATGGAATCTGGGTGCCTTGAAAGAGAGACAGAGACATACGGACTATGATTTAGGTGGCCAGGTGTTGAAGTTTACAGTATGAGTGCTGATATCAAAGCTATAAGCAGTGGAAACAGTACAGACAATAGTTTCAACAGAGAGTGGGACATGAAACAGTCAACTAAAACTATCTCCTAAGACAGCTTCTTTCTCTTCACCAACTATAAGGGAAGCTGAAGTGACATCTATTGATGTCTAAATTTAGGTAGGAGGTGTCCCATCTAGAATGGGAGGCAATTCCTCCTTCAGAGAGATTGTCATGCTGTATAGTCAAGACAGCTTGCACTAGGAAGTGAAAAGCAGATGCAGTGAATTTTATTTAAGACCAGCCAGACAAGCCTGGAGTTGGTATCTGCTGTATTGATTCTCAGGTTTGCTATCCACTCCCCTGATGCTGATCCCAGTGGTGAATCTCTACTGATTCATACATGGGACTATCTGGTCTTCTTTAAGCTGAGATCTTTAGAATTGAGATATACAAAGTCATTAGCCACTCTTCATATCTTAATTTAACTGTTTTTCTCTCTCATCCTCTTCCCTTCTCTCACTCTCTGGCTCAGTTGTTTTCATTACATGAAATTCAATCTTTTCCTTCTTGCAGGTTTTACCCAAAACTCTAGTAGAATACTTTTTCCTAAATTCCAACATCTTTGAAGTAGATCAACCGGTTTTACAAACCTACTTCTCCAGTGGTAGTAAATTGGAATGTGTCACCTGAGCTCAGTAATGTTTTAGACCAGCTGAGACTTCAGCCTTTTATCTTCTGTGATGTTAACTTTGAACAAAGATGGAAAAACGTGAAAATGTTTGTTGAATTTTGGTTGTATCACAGGAGGCTTTTCATTCATTTCTGGGTTGTTCGGATTAAAAGACCCAAACCATCAGTCTTTTCATATTTGGTTCAGATGCTGTCAGAGCAGATGGCGAAAGACTATTTTCACTTCAGCCTCTCCAAATACACTCATGCAGTTCAATGCAATAGACCTTGATCCCAACCCAGGCCTGTGGTCACTCCTACAGTACACATGCTAGATGATAGCACAGGTTCTTTTCTCACATTGAGTCACTGAATGCTGGGTGTGTTTCCATCCCTTAGATAAACTTTATAGTGTTTCTATTTCCCTTTCCCTCATGGTACTGATTATCCCAGAAATAGATAGGAGCTGAAAAGTTCTGTTCTGGATCTAAATTATTCCTGTGTTGCATTTGGCATTGTGACATTGTGACTGGATCCCTTTTTTGGGATGTGATAATTTTGTGTTTACCCTTTTGCCAACTCTTTGGTCTTTAAGGTTTATTTTGGGGTTGGTGGTTCTTTTGTCTTTTTTTTAATCTTTTTTTTTGGGGGGGAAGGGGGGTGTTGTTTGTTTGTCTGGGTTGTTTTTGTTGTTGTCCCGTCCCTCCCCAAACTCCTCCTTCTCTCCTCCTTCTCTCTCTCCCTCTCCCCTTTGTTTAATTCTGCATCTTCTTGTGTTTCTTATTTGTTAACTTCTGCTGGGTTGCTCACCCGAGTCTCAAAAAGGGACTGCATGAGCTGACCTTCCTGCAGTTATAACACAACAGCAGTGGGGCACAATGTTCTTTAGGGAGAAAAAAGAAAACAAAGGCTGACTGTAAGCTTAGCCTTGCCTGGAGAGAAACTTAAACCCTAGGTCAGATGCTCACCTGTTGATCACACAGAGATCTCGGCACACTGCAGTTGTACTGGAAGGATCTGAAACTTCCACAAGAGGATGTATACTAAGTTGATACAGAAAACTTGGGTCTCCTTCTGTGAAGAGAAAATGCTTCAATGTTGGGTCTTCTACCCAGATGAGTGTGAAATATCTCTCCAAAGCTGTGGCCCAAGGCTGATTAGAGATTGAAGACTTTAGTCTGTGTTAATGCTGAGGGGAAAGACTTAATATGTAACATGCCTCTGTGTGACATGCAGAGAGAGTGAGGGCATCAATAAATGGATGTTCCTTCTTAAAAGAAAATCACATGAGGAAAATATATACATGAGGGTACATGTAGCTCTATTTATTATTCAAATTCTCTAGCATTCCACATGGAAGCAGGATGTGTATCACACTGATCCTTACAGACTCTTTACAAGTACAATAGGGTCACACAGTCACACAGACAACAGGAGACCACTGGTAGTACCAGTGAGGTTGGGATGAAGTGTGCCTAACAGGTTTCATGGGTTAGGCAGAAGCTGAAAGGTTTCCTAGTAACGTTTGGACATATGGAAAATGGATGAACCATAACACAAGAGGGGAGAGCACTGGGGAAAAAAAAAAGAGGTATTATCTAGATCAGGTCTTCAGGTGAATTCCCAGTGGCTGGAATGGACTGGAAATGGAATAATCACAAAGGGGCAACATAGCACAAAGTGACAGCAGAATCCTGAACTTCAGGGATTTACTGTGCCTTCCCTGCACAGCATGCAGCCATCTCCAGAGCACCATGCTGCCTGCCTCCCTCACCAGATTTCAGCCTAACAGTTCTGCAGACTTCTTTTGTCACTGTTTTCCTCAGTTTGGCACTTCCTGGGGTTTAAAGCCAACTAGGCAAAACCGTAAAGTTCCAGGGTGAAAAATGATGTGTCACGGCACATGGGAAAGGGCTCTAGGTCTTCTTACTCCTCTCTGATTGCCACACTAAAGGGGTGTCATGAAGAAAAGAGCTTTTGCCTACGGTAGGAAGACTGACTCCTTGGAGCAGCTAATACTACCACAGATACATGACCTGCAGCCCTAGGACTGTCCAGGCTGTTCCAGATGTTCTTTCTGAGATGTCTTTCTTCTCTAGAACATAAGAAAAAAAGGAAGACAACCCTTTGCCATATTCCCAAATGATCTACTAGAATTCAGGAAATTGGATCAAAAGGTGAGCAAAGCAGAGCTGAGTCTGCCTCTGCTATGTCAGCGTAAAGATCCTGGGGCCATAGCCTACATGTGTGTGGTGTGGGGCAGGGAACCCCCAGGGGATTGTAGGGCAATGACACTAATAGAGGATTAGAAGGGATGGACTGCTTTTTCAGGATGGTAGTCCAGGGATAATATGTACATTATCTTGCCACCTATGAGCTGATATTAGCTTTTCTGTGGACGATTTCAGACATGTGAGATTTTCCAGTTGCTCCTTAGGTACCTGGAGAGCCACCCTCCTCATGGGAAAGTAACCTCAGTCTCCAAGGTCACTGCTACTTTGCATGCTCCATGAGTATGAACTTGGGGCATCTCCTGCCAAGGGAGACAGGATCTTGTCCATGATTTGCAAAGCTTTCTCAGATCCTTGAGATGCAATTATTATTTTGACACTATTGCGAAATCTTGAGGGTCGTATCTCAAGAAATAATTGGCCGTATGAAAGTAAGGATGAGTTATTTCAGTAGATGACAGGATTATCCAGCATTATAATCATAACACTTCAAAGGCTAGATAAACAAGAGCTATGGGAAAGACATTAGCTCTTATGTTTCAGGGCATAGCTATTGTGGGTCAGGAAGTAATTCTCCTTTCAGGACAGTTATTCTGTAATTGGTGGCTGCAACTGGAGCCAGACACCATCAGAATCAATAACCCATGGCAGAGGCACCTCTGATTGTTACTTCCAAGTTTTGCAGTGAATTAATTGGGATAAACAAACTTTTGTTTTCCTCTTGCAAATTCGGCCACCTCCCCACTTCTTGTATTCCCATACTTTATATTCTTCTTGGCACTAATTGTGTGCTTTCAGTCAGTGCGCTTCTGCTTTCCAAGACCGTAAGCCATGACTTGGGGGCACAGTCACATTTACATCCCTTTGCAGATGGCCTGTTTCTAGCAGTGTCAGTCCTTGGGTTTTATTTTTTGCTGTCTTTATGCTGAGGGACAGACACTGCTCAGTGAGTCTTTGTGATTCTAATCTTTTTCATACAGTTTGAGGAGCAATGAACTTGAAAAACAAGATCCCTTTCTCCTGGGTGAGAAGGCACCTGAATTTAGGCCTGTCTTTACCACCCACTAAGGATGTGCGTGACAGTTTAGAGAGGACTGAGAGCAGTATTATTTGTTGTCGCTGTAATGCCCTTTGTTGTTTCCATATAGCTCCCATTTCTGTAGGCACCATCTGTTTGTTGGGATTTTTCTATTTTTTTTTTTGCCCCGTCATTGCAGGCTTCAGGAAATGCCATCTTGCCAGGTGGCATCTCTATTTGCTACTGCTACAGCAGCTCTAGAAGCAGGTGCAGTTTGTGGCATAATGTAGCTTTGTGCCAGCCCATTACAGCCATATCCCATTCAGGGACTTGGATGGGGTTATTGCTTTAGCTCAGCTCCATTTGAGACATGGGCATTGCATCTGAAGTGCCACTGGCAGCTGACTTCTCACTTTGATTTATGTTAACCTTAGGGCTGCTGGTAATTACATGCATGTTCGTGTATTCAGGAAGTTTATGCAGTCACCAAGGAGCAGGAACTTCTTCATGCAACACCAGGAAGACTGATCATTCATTTTGATGAGCATCTCAGACACTTTGGGGCATATGAAAAGACCTCTCTGTGTTCCTTCTTGTGATGGAGAAAGGGCTGGTGGAAGAAGAATCGACAATAACACTACAATTCTACTTTCCAAGAGTTTCTGAACTTATCCAGGGGTATTACACCTGCCAAAATAATGTGTGCAGAACAATGGGTTTGCATAGTGTGATTCTGTTTGATGATCAACTGGGATTTGTTGTCCTCTTGGCATCCCTTAAAGAAGTACAGTGGGAAGAGTGGTCAATGCATATTTTTTCCACAGCAGTTCACCTACATGCTTCAAATGAACCTGAAGAGCCACGTCAGAGAAATGGTCAAAAATACTTTCCGTATTGATGCCTCTTCTGTGAGTGCCCCAAAGATATCATTTACCTGGGAATCTAAGAAGAACATCTATTCTGGTCTGGGCAGTGGCCACTAACTTTTGTCTTCTAAGCTAACAGGTATTTCATATTTTAGATAACATGTCTTCAAACAAGTTTGTAGACTCTCATCGGCTTTTTCATTTTCATGCATTGCTGGAAAAGACCAGATGCAGACAGGTCACTAAAGAAGGGTTTTGCTGGCCTTAGCACAGGGTGATGTATTATAAGTCCTTAAGGAGCAATACTCTCTTTTCTGCTGCTGCTGAAAACAAATTTGTGAGGAAATATTAAGAATGTAGGCCAAATTGATAGATGAAATGGGAAGGAATTTCCTTTTGATTCACCTACAGATGCTGAGGTGAAGAGCATAAGAAGTCTTTCATCTGGTGAAACTCAGAGTTTCATAAGCAAGAAGATCCTTGCCTTCTCTCTAATTTTGTTTTCTACCTTTGCACATCCTTCCCACTATTTATAAAGTACAGTGTAAATCCACTGCTGTGATGTGAGTGACCATATCTCTTAATAAGATAATTTATTCCTAATAGCACAGGCTTGCTAAAGTTAGGAAACCTTGACACTGGAAGAAGGACCCTTCCCACCTTTCCCTCGCAATGAAGTGAAGCACAAGTTGGTGGCATGCTTCCACCTTGTCCTCACTTGCGTGGATAGCCAGGTCATCTTATACCTGCTTTGCTCCTGCTGCCCAGATGCAGATATCAAAAATCCCCAAGTGGTCCCCAACTTGAAGCAAAGCTGAGGACTTCTCTGACATTCCCTCAGCCCATCATCACTCTCTTAGCCTGTGTAGCATTTGTCATAGCCTGTGCAGTATTTTCACATACAAATGAGTACCAGATTGCTGTCTCTTTTGCCCTGCCCTAAATCACCAGGTGAATGTGTAGAGCAGACACTTGCTGGGAGGTTGCCTGTGTTTCATGTGTCAAATTAATCTCTTACAAAGAACACCTAGGCTGGACTCCTTAAAGCGTTTAAACTTGGAAGGCAATACACTATTTTTCCCCAGAAATCATCTCTTCTGTCACTGTTAAGAACATCCTCCCAGTCCCTTGTGGGTGCCAGTAAAGCTATGAACATGGAATCTGTCACAGACCTTTAGCATCTTTGCTTACAGCTGCTCTAAATACATTCACCTTGGCACGGCAGCTCACTTTAGTGCAACTCATCGTGCTAATAGGGATGATTTGCTGAGTTTTTCCAAAAAATTGCACAGACCAGTCATACCCAAAAGATGAGGATGAGCCTAGAAACACTGTAAAACACTAACTTTGTAGAAAATGTAGGGTAGTTTCTTGTTTGCTTTGTTTCTTCAAAACAAACTAAAGGTACCTGACAAGTCTTGTTCCTCTTCCTGGGCCTGATCTAAAGCTCCACAGAAGTGTTGAAATGATCACCCTTGGCCCCAGAATCTTTGGATTAGGTCTTAATTTTAATTTATCCTCAGTATTTTGGTAATCAGAGTTGGTAATGCCACCAGTAAAGTTCCAATAATAATTTTAACCTATGTGGAAAGGATCTTCCCTCTGCCCACTTGCTTTCATTTTTTTTAATCACTTGGCCAATTGCAAACTAGTTTTCGGAGTAGGAGAAGATCTCCAAGAGAAAGTTCCTGCAATTTCTATGAAACTTGACAGATGAATAAAGATGCACGTAAATGTCTTGAAAATGGGAAGCTCAGTGTTCATGTTCAGCCTGCCTGTAAGCACATGGCTCAGGACAAACCATGGTCTATTTGGTTGTTCTCTGGTGGGGCAGAACAGAGGCATGGGGGAACTAGGGGGATTGCAGGGGGCTGATCTTAACAGCCAAAGGCTGCATGTTGGGGTGAGACCACATTTTTTCAGTCTCTCTGTTCAAGGAACAGCTTGCTTAACGTGGGCAAAAGAATGTATTTTTCCCTTGCCTTGTGCACAAAATCTCCTGATATGTTTTGTCTGAAACTGACTTAAAATACTTAGCCTGAAGCAGATATCCGGAGCATAACATTTCAGCCCACACAGTTAAAGTCTGGCAAAGCAGGAAGCGATTGAAAGTAGGGTCTGTTCCAGGACCATTCAGGAGGAGACTGAGATCTGGAATGGACAAGCCCTGCTACCTGTTTTTCCCATGCCTGACCACTTCTGCAAAATATCATTGAATCCCTGGCTATTAATGCCGTCCTCCACTTCAGACAGATAGGTCTGAGTTCAAGTAATAGAAGCTGTTTCCCAAAGCAGACATTGTACTGAGGGTCTTCAGAAACCCAGCTGTACTCCCTGAGGTGTTTCACTGGCAGCAGAAGGCAAATCTGGGGTTAAGATATTGTTTTGGTTGAATTTTGTGTATGTAAAAGCAAATGTGCCAGAAGCACCAGAGAAGGAATGGGGAGATGGTAGCAGAAAGCCCAAAGCTGACACAAATCAGCTGTGTGTGTAACCCTGGCTGACTGCAAAGAGGGTGTTTTGAATATAGAGTTGACCAGAAAAAGAGACCAAGAAGATAGGCAGAGGCTTTTCTTTACTCTTTGATTCCCACTATGCCCAGAGGAAAATAAGAATATGAACTTTCTTTGCAGCTAAACACGACTGCATCAAAAACGCTCAACTGAATTAGTGTCTTTCATAATGGAAACATTCCCCTTGATCCCAAGTATCAGCTCCGTACTGTGGCCAAGTTATATTGCACCACATTTACATATATATGAAAGACTTTGTTTTATTTTATTTTATTTCTTAATAAAAAAAAGCTACTCTGATCCAAGCATCACTTCACAGGTTTTTGAGAGAATTCTACTTAAATTTGAGTTTAGTCCCATTTGTCATGTTGGGTGAGATAGATGTGATCAAAAGTAGAATCATGGAGCATAGATATTTCCATCAGAACTGGACTGCAGCTGCCATTTTATTTTATTATAATTTCTTTTTTCTTTTTTTTTTTACATCCAGGGCATAATTTTACTTATCTTAAAATAGACCTCTAAAGTAGGTCAGACAAATGTCTCCTTAAAAATCATTTATTAAAGCGCATGCGGGTGGCCAGCTCTACCTTCTGGGCTTCTGAAATGAGGTGAAATGAATTCCTCCCCTACTGATCACCAGGTATGTGGTGCCTAATGCCTGTGCTGGAGTGGGTGGTCTGATTTATCAGGTCCTGGACTGGATGACAGGGCTGTTTGCAAGTGGTTTCCACACTGTGTCTGTGTAGTTTGCTTTGCAGCCAGTTTTTAGCTTTCTATGTCTAGGATGGTGTCGGACACTCCTGCCCTGACCATATGCTTGTCTTTCTGCAGGAGATGTGTGTGGTGTGTCTTACTTTTGCATTTTAGAAATCCAGCTGCTGACCCTGGGCACTGTTTTGCTCTCTGTGGGATGACTGGTGCCATTGGGTTTGAAGTGTTGTCCATCAACCCAGCTCTAGCAGACTTGCAAAGGAAGGAGCGTGGTGTGGTGAAAGCACCCCACTGGGTGGCAGGAGTTCTGAGCTCAACTCTTCAGTCCACCACAAAAAAATATCACTGTTGATCTTGGGCTCATTTCTTACAGTCTTTGCTCCACCACAGTTTCCCCATCTGTAAAATGTGAATGATTTTTACCTACCTGGATGAAAAATGAGGATCTCATAACTGGAACTCGAGGAACCTAGAGAGAAACTCTGGTCTGGATTTGCTCATGACGAAGCATCTACTAATATATTTTCAGCCTATGTCTGGCAGAGCAAAAATGTTCAAATTTCTGTTTAAATAAGCTCTTTCATCAGATGAAGGAACATACCAGGAACTAACTGGTCAGCAATATGCTCTGCAGAGTGGCCCCTGAAAGGGGAACGCAGACCAGGGATTTCTTATCTTCCAGGTAGTGAGAAAGCTGTGGAGCTGCACCGAAATGAAGTTGGTAACAGAGGACTGACGCAGGGAGCTCTTCACTTTTGAGGAATCCCAGTTATCAGCTGCTGGTCACCTCTGCAGTGGGAGGTCAAGGGGAATGAGGCGCTTCACTCCGCTGGTGAATATTAAACAATAACCAGTGCCATAAAGCTTTTGACTTTAACTGGCATGAATTAAAGGCTTTAGTTAGGTTGGCCTTGGAATTGTTTAGGATGAAACTGATTCCTTTTAGCCTTTGCAAGGGTCCGATTTAAGCTGTTTAGCTGAACAGTGTGGAAAATAGAGTAGTTTAGCTATTATGTGGTCAAACTGAAGAGCAGCCACCATTTACCAATACTGACGGCTCCATAGCCTCACATCCTCTAGGAAACGCCGTACTTATGACACTTTCCATCATGTGTTGTTATGGCCACCAGAGATGAAAATCCAACCTGTTTTATCTATCATGTTTCTTGTCTTCCATGTTGCTTATATGTCTTATACATTCATCGGTACATTTGCTGCAGGGCAACACATGTTCATCTCAGGGTTCCCACTCCAGGCACAAGTGTGTGTTTTGAGACAGAAGGGCAGGGAATGCTTTTGGTAGATGTCAATGTCCTTTGAGTTTTTATGGATAACTATGGCCACAAAGACTCTTATGAAAAGAGAAAACATTTCTGACAGACTGGTTCCTTGTTCTTTTATCTCCAGAGATTTTTAGGCTGGCTACAATAGCATCTTGTTTTATGTGGATGTCTAGAGATTATTTTAATATATATAATACCTGTTTTTCTGCATTGGTCAGTCTCTTTGCCCATCCCACCTGACAGATGTTTTCTTGTAGCAGCATTGAAAGTGGCTGGTCTGTGCAGCCAGGACAGTCCAGAAGCAGAGGCCTATTTTTTTTTTTCTCAAATCTATTCTGCATCAATTCTCAGCTGCCATGAAATAATAGAATGAGAATTTGTGAGCTTTGTATCAGCTGAGAATCTGACCAAAATATTGCACAATGTGTCATTATATACAAATGAAAATATTCTTTTGGGCTGCTTTCTGGAAGGAAAGGAACATTATTCTTTTTACAGATTTCCTCAGGAGCTGTGAAGGTACATGGAGGAACGATGAGAAAAAATTAGGAAAAGGAAATTTGGGGCAGCTGCTAGTAAAGTGAGGTATTAATCTTTCTCCAAGAGGACATGATGATCATTTCTCAGCAACATGCAGAGGGAAGAGAAAAGAGATAGAAATGGTGAAGAAATAGAAAAGGAAGTTTGGTTCAATGGGCACTGTCCTCACTTGGATATAAAATGAAGAAGCACAGAGGAAAACAAATAAAACATGGGTCCCTTTCCAGAAGAAAATAGCCCTGTGAGGGGATGCTGAGGCTGGGCTACCAGTGCAATTGCTACTCCAAAGGCATAAACCCCCTTCTTTGGGCAGCTGTCCTGCTCTACAGCTTGAGGACTTCTGTCCTACCAAAATGAGCATGTGGGTTCCTTGGTAAGGCATTTTATACCAGGACTGGACACAACAGGGAAGAGACTTAATCGTACCCTGGCAGGCAATGAGGCATTTTCCCGTCTTGTTTTGCCCATTTTACACCAGAATGATTAATCCTGGAAGTGGCCAGCATTTCTCTGAACACTTCTGTTCTGAAAAACTGAGCTTCTTGCAAGTCTTCCTGCTCTCCTTTGTGCTGGCAGTTGGAAACACTGCAAGGACAGCATTGTGCGTAATGTCTCCTCACTCCTCACCCAACACTTAGGAAATGCAGAACCATGCAAAGAAAGAAACAAAAATAAAGGCTCTCATAGCCAGACACTTCAAGCAAAGTCAGTCTGAAAGTCTACAGGAAGGTCTACTTGAAGCTCTTTCTCCGTGGTGTTGAAGCTAGACACTGCATCTGCTATGGATGTTGCTAGTACACTGACTGTGACTGTTTTACCTGGAGTAGACCACAGCCCTGGATACTTTTGGGTGGCAAAAAGACAAATTGCCTTCCCCGTGCCTTCTGCCCCTACTGATGGAGATGGGCTTTCCTCTGTACCCTGATACAATGGTCCACTAAAGTGATGATGCAGTAACAGCACTGTCCTCTTCTGCACTATTTGTGTAGGGTCTTACCTCTGCAACTGATCAGAAGTCTTCTGACCAGCTTTTCTTTCACTGTGCTTCTTTATGTCTTCCTCTTCCTTAGGTCAGTAAAAGCTGTTTTCTTGGAGCAATGTTTCTTATTAAGGAGGTTTTTGAGGTCCAGGATGGCCTGTCATATCATTTTCTTCCTATGAATGAAACAAATTTAGAAAGTTTTTGTTTCATTCAGCTGTAGAACAAAAACAAATATAAAAAAATTCACAAAAGATGGGCTTGTTTACTGATACAATCCCAGCACAGCGCCTGTGGCAGGACTCAAGCAAGTTAAAATTAACAGCCTCTCCTGCAATAAAAACCATGTTATAATCATCATGGAGCCTGAGCAAACACTCCCATCACTCATGTCTGTCTTTACTTAGTACAGGTTTGGGAGACATCAGCTTAATCTCTTGCTCTGCCAAAGCAGGTCTCCACTAGAGAAGGATACTGCTACTCTTCAGAATGCTTAAAACTAACTGGGTGTGCCTGTGTGAGTGTTGTCTCCAACCTGGCAAAGGCAACGTGTCTGTCCCAATCACAAATAGTGCTTTTTCCAAGAACTATGGTTTGGTGCCATGGGGAATTTTCTCCCTGTTCCCTGCAGTGATGACTTGTGTGAACAGCAGTTGCTCATCCACAGCCAGGGATATCTTGTACCTAAAGCTGATTATGTGCCAGCCCTGTTAGAAGAGTTTTCACTTTATGGAAAGGTTTATTGTATAGAAATGTAATTTTAAGTGATGTTTAAAATAACCAAGCCTCTGTCTTGGTTGGTACCTTTGATTGTACTGGAGTATCATGACAATTCTCAGAGGTATGAAGCTGCTAACAAATGATGGATCATTTAGATCATTTAGATTTAACATCACTGGATGGATCCCAAGGAATGGCTTACAGGGATGATACTCATAGCAAAAGAACGGTGACAGTCTAAAACTGTGTATTTTTTTTGAAAAAATCTATGGAGAGAAAAATGGCGTAGGAACATTGGCCTGGGACAAAGAGCTGGGTTAAATACCATTGCTGGCACAGGCTTTAGGTGTGTGTCCAAAAATAAGTCATGGGACCTTCTGCCCTGGTTCTCAGCCCAAAAAATGGAGAATCAGAGAAGGATAATAACAACCCCTTTCCTTTATCCTGGCTTTGTATGTGTCAGAGCAGAAATCTTGGGGGAAGGGACAGCATCAAAGACAATAGAGGTTTGTTCCCTTTTCAGACCCGTGAGCATTGCTGTACAACAGACACAGGTTGTCTTATCTGGAGGCCTCTTTCAAGGTTATTTTGTTGAGATCAGTGTTTAATTCTAGGCATTAGAAACAGAAAACTGTTCCAAAGGCCAGATTGTCCACCTGTCCCAGGCAGGCTTCTAGGCTGATTTTGTAGTGTGTACTGTACATTGGGATGTGAGTTCAATGGCAATTTGCAGAGCGGAATTTGCAGAGCAGAGTGGTAGCTTAATTGGCTAATCTCTAAAAGTCTGAGCTCAGCAAAATCTGACCTTCATTCTGAGACAACATTTAATTTTAAGACTAAGTCATTTTTGTCCATGCTTTCATCAGAAAGGCTCTTGCATTTGGGAAGATAACTTACCCATTGTGACATAATGAAAACTGAGGGATGACTTCTGATTCTTGACTTTGTATTCCATTTTGATTTTTTGTACTTTTTTATCACAGTAGGAGCACTACGGTAGAGACAAAAAAAAATAGTTCATTCTTGCCCCACAAGAAAAAATAGTTCATTCTTTCCCCCCTCTATGCTTTTTTAGCAGGAAAAATATTTATTTTCTTTAGCCTTCAGAGTTTGGGGTGGTTTTTTTTTCTGTTTCCTTAAAGAATGTCACATTTTTGATGTGAAGTCATTCTTGGGTAGAAGCTCATTAGGGAAAATATTTTTAGCTGGTTGTTGAAATATATCCGTTTTTCTGCATTTGTGGGTGAGTCTATTGCATGGACTACAAACCCATAAAGAGTATGAGCTACTCTAAAGCACCTCTGTGGGATGACCATACTAGTGTTTGGAAAAAATCCTGAAAATATGAAATATTTCACTGATAGGTATTTTAGAAATATTTATACTAGTCAAGGGACATGTTACTGAGGAGAGCTACATGCTTACACTTTGTCTTCAGTCTGTTCATAAACTGAAGGTAACCTTTCTGAGAACTTGTAAGACAATAAAGAACATTGTAAAGAGAAAAAAGGATGGACAGATGTAAAAAAAACCTGAGAAAACTCCATAAAAACATATTTTCTGTTACCCAAGATCAATGTACATAGTAAAAAAACCCACCCTACATATGGCTAATAAATTTTAATGTTGTTTTGTTTCCATTTTAAAATATTCTGGAGTTGTGCTAAGCAGAATTCCTGAGGCTGAAGGAAAACTCAGGTACTCCAAACAAATACTCTTTGAAGTGAATGTTTTTTGGCAAGGTGTTTCACAGTATGTATTGAATAATTCTATCCAAGATATTTTGATACCTTGTTTTAGGAAAAAAAATAATGCTGAGGATTCAAAGTAAAATAAGACCGCGAGGGAAAGAAAATTAATCTGTTTTCTTGGAACATCCCTCAGAATGTTACAAATGCTGCAGAAATTTATGGGTAGCCAGAAGCATCAACTGAAGTCCTCAGCATTTATCAGCCTGCTACCAAAAATGAACACTAGCGAGTATTTCCATTTCATGTTGGCATGTGTGATCTGGAGAGGTCATGTTCAGACTAGCTCCTTAGGAATGCCACTCTCCAAACTCCCCTGAAAATCCTCAGCATCGGGCAGCACTTTGTGTTTTGAAACACCTGCTTGTTAATCATCACCTTACAGTTAATACTATACTATAATCCTTACAACATCCTTGTCAGATGTGGAAAGTTAAGACAAGAAGAAGTTAAATTCCAAATCATGAAGGGATCCCTAGCTGGCTATCAAGATAACAAAGAAAGCATAGGCATTTCTAAACAACAGGTGAAGCCTGGATTCTAGAGATATTTGGACCCATGCTGCTGAAACCAGGAGATGATGATGAGATGTTTCTACTTCTGTTACAGTCAGCACTTGAAATCTCCCCTCTGTACCACACAGATGATGTATATGTTTGTGGGAGATACTATAGAGCTATAGGAAATGCTGAAGCCCATTAAACATTTGCCAGGAGTGCACTGAAAGTTGTTGCACATTATCTAGGATTGAAGTTGAGTACTTCTAGACTGACTCTCCACTACTGAACGTTAATTGGTGAAATTTGATTTTACTGGTTGGCAAAACGCCTGTGTACCTCAGCAGAAGGTCATGCATGCTGCTTGCTGGGCAAGGAACGTGTGAGAATTTCAAGGCAGCTTTCATCCCTCAGTTTGGATTTTAAGTTCTGATTGGTCTTTAGAGGTTGGAGAGAAAGATGAGGAAAAAACACATTATTTCTTCCAATTCCCTGATTCAGTGGCATTTGTGGAAAGAGCTGTAGAAGCCTTGGATGATAAAAGGACTGGCATGGACAGGAGACTCTCCTCTCCTCCTCCAGACTCAGGCTGGATGCAGCCATGGGGTGGATGTGAGGTTTGCCTATGGACACACGAGAGTTGCACAGTCACGTCCGCATGCTTCTAGGATGTGTTACATTTTATTTTAAAAAGAAACTCAAATTAATTCAGATTAATTGTTCCCAGAGGTACCTAGTTTGCTCCACTGGCTGGGACAGATTCTAAAGGCTGACCTGAGGTCAATGGGATGAAACCCAGCCCAGATGCTTGTCAGGTTCTGCTTCAGGGTCTTGTTGCTATGTGAGTCATTGGACCTTTAATCAGCTCTGATGGTCTAGCCTTAGGGTGACTTTGCCTAAACAGAATTTACTGGTGCTCTGAGGTTTATTTCCCAGCTGTAGACAACTTCCGCTGCACCTCGTCTACAAATAGGATGCAATGGGTCATAAAGCTCCTCTCTGGGGTCTTGTAAGACTACCTGATGTTTGGGATTGCCATCAGCACCGTGCCACCCCATGCCTGCAAAGATGGCATCAAACCCAGGATGGGGGGCTTCAGCCACAGCAGAGGCATTTCTTGCCCAGTCACTAACTCAACACAAATCTTCCTGTTTCTGTGTCACACCAGGAGCAGGAGAGGACCTTGAAAAATGAGGCTGCCAGCACAAAAGCAGCAGGGGAAGGCTTCTGAGGACCTTTCTGGAAAGTTGAAAACAGGAAATGTTTAATCAAGCTCTGAGAAAAAAAAAATCAAAACAAAACTTTAAAAAAATTTAAAATGAAAAGAGAAAAAAAAGTCTCTTTCTGAGCAGCCAGGATGTTTGTGAAATCCCTGTGCCGTTTATTATGATGCTGAGTGTCAGCTGGCTGTTTTATTGGAGACAGCTGGGACACATTACTTGTGCATTAACACTGAGCCAGCTTTCATTTTAAAACTTGCCCGTTGCTGGGAGCTCTCCTTAATATGTTCCTGCTGCTGCCAGCTCTATAATCCACACCAGCAGCCGTGAGGGAAGATCACCTCGCTTTACCATACTTCTTATTTCCGGAGAAAGGCCTCATAAAAATCAGCCTGGCTGATCAGGAGCAGGACGGTCCTTCTCCTTGCTGTGGCTCCGAGGTGGAGCAAAGCTTGCCAGAGCGAGATGTCGGTGCTGCTTCTGCCAAGAGGACATCTGCTCGCGAAGCAGAACCCTTAACGCTCTTATGCATGTCTCTCTTAATTGCTTTCCAGGGACATATTAGAGCTTTTTGCAATGTAAACTGTGTTTCAGTACATCACAAATCACCGAGCAACGGCTCCAGCGTAGATTGTAGTGGAGGTTGGCGAACCCAGTTGTGAAAGCAGCGGGGGAATGAGCCGACACACTCCGGCGGGTGCGAAGGTTTGTCTGTGCGGCACGGCAAGAGGGATTGCTGGCGAGTGCCATGGCCCGCCTGGGGTTGGGGGTTTGGCAATCAGTCTGTCCTCCAGCACATGTCTTCTAAGCACACAGGGACAAAATGTTCTTCTTGGGGATCTGAGAGATGACTGATGTTCCTCACCCCAAAATTGCTCTGTATAAAGAAACTCTCAGGTGTGGATGGAGGTAGGTAAGCCTCTTTCATGCCCCCAGCCCTGTGGTTTGGGTCATCAGAAGCCATCCGTCCCCTGCCTGCCATGCTGGTCCCAGTTCTGAGCATGGTGGTTGATGCCCTTTGGGAACATAAGTGTAAAGTGCTTCTGTGAATTTAGGTCCTGATTTTGGGATGGAATCAAAGGGGTGATGCTGATTTTAGCCTGGTCTCATACAGAAGGAGACTTGTGCCATCGCACAGTGTGGTGTGTGTATGTGTACCGATATATATGTTTATGTAGCAGGTGTGTTCCCTAAATACTTTTGAACTCACAAGCCAATTTCAACTAAACATAACAGAAGGGTATAAATTTCAAACATATTGAGTTCTTACAAGTATAAATAAGCCAATGGGTGGAGGAAAGAGACTTCATTATTGCCCTCACTGATAGTCTGCACTGGCAACTCAGACTTTACTAGGCACTTGAGAATCCAAACAAGAATGCTCCATTAAGTGTTTTAATTGCAAAGGACATTTCCATTCTTGTTTATGCCTTAGTGATATTACAGACTTCACCCTTCTCCCACATGCAGGAAGAAGCATTTTTCTTTTACACTGGGCTAAATAGCTGCCTAGGGAACTAACTGTCCTGAGAAAGCATTTCTTCCTGACATATCTGAGCTGATACTTGATACCATTCCATTCCTCAACAACACTGGATGATCCATTGTTCCATTGCACAGTAAAAATATCAGAATTTCCCCTAGTTCTGTTCATTCACAAAATCACACAACAGTGAGTTCCTCAGATTAATAACACCTGTATAGAAAAAGAAGGGTTTTCTTCTTTACAGGTCTTTATTTTCTTTCATCATTTGCATTTGCACTTTGAGAGAAGATGTGTGTGTGCCATCTATGCACCTTTCATTATTTTGTACTATATTTCTTTATGCTTTGTTTCCATACAAAAAGAGAACCATTGTCAGCTCTGGCTGTATCATCAGTGATGAAGACTTGCTGTCCTCCTCCTTCCAGTGAGGACATGGCTGTGGTGCAAAACCTGCTATAGCTATCTCTGAAATCTCTCCTTAAAACTCAACTTTTGCCATGTTTCTTCCAAAGAATTTAATGACTGGTGAGTACTAACGTGCTGAGATTGCTTTCTAGTGCACTGCTCCGTAATGTCTCATTTCATTTTGTGTCTTCATCTCCCCGTTGCCTCTTACTTTAGACTTAGATTATACTTGGATTAGAAATCGTCTTCAGTTGTTTGTTTTGTTGGGGTTTTTTTCTGCATCAACTAGCACAAGGTCCAATTCCAAATTTAGAGTTCATCCATGGCAACACTGCCATTTTGAACATCCCTTGCCCTTTGGAAGCTGTTTCCATTAGCAACTCTGGTGCAGATCAGTATATGAAGGTTGTTTGTTGGTTTTAATGCAAAATTAGCACAGTTAGTTCAGCTCATTTTCAACAGCTATTTAAAGGATTGCAGAAAAAGCAGGTGAGCAGTGTCCACACTGTCTGCTTTGCTAGATCTGTCAGTGAAGTGATCTTCATAAAAGGAGTAATAGGGGATGTAAAGTAGCATCTTAAACAGGCCCCATTCCCCCTTCATAAAATACTAATCTCTGCCTTCTTTACACCCCCATAATTGCACCTGAACTGGGTGTTACACTGGTGGATCAATAAAATTCTTTGGGTTTTGGTCAGACTCCATGCATCCCCAAATTTTCACTTTTGTTAAAAACATTTCTCTGTTTTTCTAGTAATTTATGCAGATCTGAAACTCTCTAGTTTCTGTATATCCATCCTTACTGACATCCCCAGTAAGCTGTTCTCAGTAAGGGGTTCACAGAGATCTCAGGGGATATGGCACAGAAGAAGGAAGGCTACTTCAAGAGGAGACTTTAGACTGAAACACTATGCAAAACCTATTGTACAAAGGGAAAAGCAAAACAAAGCAGAATTAAGAGCAATATCCAGTCTGCCATGTGGCCCTGAGAAACAATCTGTGTGATTTTGGAAACTCATTTTCCACTAAAGGAGTCTCAAGTCCTTGATGGCACCTGGTAGACTTTAAACTCCTCCTCTGTGACACCAGTTGGTGTGAAGCCAGTGCCATGCTTGGATGTCCGGGTGACTACCCAAAGGGTGCCTCAGCACCAATGTTGTACTGAAATCATAGCATAGAAAGCAGACTGTTCCCAAGGATCAAATTCAGCAGAGCTGTGGTTGCACATAACAATTTAAGCTTGGTGTGGCAGCACTCTATACTGGGGCTAAATGACTGGGAAAACTAGAGGTACTTACCAGACCCCTCCACAAATTTTTCTTGAAGATAAACCACCAAACTATTGGAAGTATTTATCAGCTTCATTAAATATTAGGCTTAATAGTGTAAAGGTATAAGCCAAAATGGGACTGATATACATTCAGAGATCCAAAAGGGTATATGTGTGTGCAGATATCTAATATTTCCAAAAGCTTTCCTCCCCAGGTCAAAAAACATGGACTGGAAATCCTTATGAATAATTTTGGTTTCACTGGATTGGCACTTGTCAAAAGGAAACCAGCTTTCTGGAAAATTCCTTAAGGTCTCCAAATACTTTGACGTGAAGCATGGCAGAAGAGGGAGGAGAGTATCCTCAGAGTCCTCCCGGAGAGGCAGCTAAGGACGTACATGTTCCCTCTCAGAGGCCATTAGGGAGCAGACCTGAGCTTCAGTGAAATGTCTCACCAGCTCTGGGAAACGCACAGGGGTGAATGAGCTACCCTGGAGTGCTTCTTTTTGGGTAAAATTTTCTCTTCACTTTGCATCCTGCCCCAGCAAAGGGCTGTGAACATCAGCCTTCATAAAAAATGGTCTGTTTTGCAATAGTCCTTCAATTCCACTGTCTTGAACCACCTTGTCTTCTTTAGCTCCTCCATTACTGTGCCATAATACTCTGAATAAATGTGAGCACACTATTTTATACCATGTCCTCTGCCTTAGCAGGGAATTAATTACTGGAGTTAAGTATAGGAAGGAGCTCTGCACTTCATTCATTGCAGTTTGCTTTAATGAATTCAAGAACCATTGGGTCAGGCCCTGGGCTCAAGTAAATCTACATAGCTGCACTAGATCTGGTGATGATCTGCCCCATTATTTTTCTTACAGTGTTGCAATTTGCCTGGGACACTTGGTTCAACATTTACATCCTGAGTCTTGCAAAAAGTTCCAGGGGAAATTTATAACCACAACTTAATTAACCATGAATCAGTTAATATTTGGGCATGTGAAGTGTTATATACATGCAAGGGATTAAGCTGTCAGAGGGAACTTTGGTTTTAAATCTCCTAGCAAAGTTGTCACTTCTGGCAGCCTGCTGGTCTCTAAGTTAATGCTGTGAAGGATACACACTGCTGTGTGCAGGAGCAGTGATTCAGGGAGAAGGTTCCTCTATTTCTATATTTCTGCTATTTTGTACAGTTTCTGGGGTTTACTCTGTGTGATTCCCATCAAAATAATACTCCCCCTCTTGTCTTGGGAACCTACCCAAGAAATCAGATTACCCTTTGGTTAGGGGGCTAATTGATGCACAAGTTGCTGGGTGAGATACATATGCCTGTACTGTATGGATCAAAGTGCTCACAGTGTGTCCTGCTGGCTCTGGAAGACAGACACCTGTAAGGACTGTGCAGACCCTGCTATCTGCAGAGATCTTGGCAGCAACCAAGAGATGAGCTCTGTATAGCAGCAGGGATTCAGTGGTGAATTTAAGGATCCATCTGCTATTGCTCCTATTCCTGGCCAGTACTGCTGAAGGATTTATACTCTAATCAATCCCACATTATCTTTTCTTCCTGAGCAGTGCTGTAAGGAGATAGCACTGTGAACATCTGACATTGTCTGTGCTCCTGGCTGACATACTTTGCCCTCGGCCAGATGACACTGTAGATGCAGGCAGAGGTGAGCATCTGCACATTGAAGCCAATTCCTTATACCACCACCCTACTCGGACCTTTGTGCTTCCACCAGAAATTTAAAACAGCTTCTGAACCAGTTGGTCAGATGGGTGCCTTGACAGGGACAGAGATGTTAGTTTTACCTCCAGCTGACAGAAGTTACTTATATTTGGAGGGCGCTGGCTACTAGGATGCTCTTGCCTTGCTATGCCTGGTCATCAGGGCAAGGAAACTGAAGGTTAGGAATAAAGCAGGGTGGTTGTTTTTAATTTTTGCCTTGGTGATGGCAGTTAGCCCAAAGGTGCTGTTTGCAGAGCTCAGAATACTTCTGAGTGCAGTAAACTTCTGTAGTCGTGTGTTTCCCATCTTTCGATGTCAGTTTGGCTTAAGGGAAAGGTTGCCCATAGAAATGTTGCTGTTGCTGTGAGGTATTTCAGTTCCCTGCTGAGGCAGGGTCAGGCCTGCTGGCCCAGAGGCTGCAGGTGACCCGCTGGGGCCAGGAAGGGATTAGGAGCTGCAGACAGCAGCACTGATGGCTGTGCACTGTGGTGGACCTAGAGGAGATGACGTTGCCTAGTTGTGTCCAGGAACACCATTCGTCTTGCAGGACCATGCAGGCAGACAGCCATGGTGTTTTGGCAGGCTCTGCTGTGCTTTAGGATGTTGATGTGGCTGCTCTGAGCTCCCTGAGGTGGCAACAACCTCCTTTCATAGAGCTTCAAAGAGCCAGGTTTGATGTAACAAACTCATTTTTTTTTCTGCCTACTTGAACCTGATGAATGTCCTATGTCTGCAGCAGTTGCTGACTAATAGTGACAGTTCACACGAAGAAAATGAGCATGAATGGAGCATTAATAAAGCTCTGCTAGACCCATTTAAAGCAGGCACTTTCCCAGAGCTAAGAGCTGACATTGTCACCGGTGTTGTGTAACTAAAGGAATGGATGGAGCTGATCTCTTTCTACAACAACCCTCTAAAATACTTGGAGAAATAATGCCTTCATAATGACTTGCCATTATTTAGGGACTCTTGATATCATTTTTTTCTGCTCTGCAGTTAAGATTCACACGCCTTATAACATTTTTCTGGTCAGAGAACCAGAATAATAATAAAAATTACTTTTCTTTCTAGGGGATGGTTTTGCAGTTGTGCACAGGTAGGCAAATGCCACAGATAACGTGGTGACACTCACCATGTCCATTCACTAGTACAACTATAACCGTATTTCCTGCGTTACCCAGTCTCTTTGGGCCTGGTCTGGCTGACTTTACCACATGGAATAGCAATTTACGTTCACTCCCAGGACGAAGAGAGTAGACTCATCCCTCTTTCTCCTCCAAGTAACCAAGAATAATTAATATTACAGAGACTGCTTGTGAATGAGCAAGTGTTATTTATAACACAACCATTTTAACAGAAACTGCAGAATTGTTCCTGTAGGAGGCCAATCACTCAGTATCTGGGCTGTTCACAAGCTTGGGCAAAACAGTAAAAAATCCCATGTAAAACGTAAGTCAAGATGCTGCCCTCTTACTCTGCATGGATAGCACCACTGAAATCTGGGGACCTCTCCCAGAACATGATGCTGCTCCAAGAGCATGGGCGGAAGAGGCCAGCTCTTGACATGGTAGTCATGACAGAAACATGGAGGTGGCAGCTCGCTGCAACTTCTTTATGGATTCTCTCTCCAGTGTGTGTCTGCAAATTCAGACAGAAACTAAAGAGAGAAAAGGCTGCCATTTACTTTGCTACTCAAAATATTTACTCTAACACCTACCAGGCCATCTCATCACACACTAAACAGTACTGTATGGGATTGTACATGCTGATCTCTTGACATGGCCACAGCGTGAAAGTTTTCATGCAAGCAGGAGATCAGTGCACAGCAAGGGAGATGGATATTCACTTGGTTTCCCACAAAAGAAAATCATTATTAATGATTCTGCAAGTTCCCCTCAACACTAATTTCCTGTTCCATTTAATAGGTGGAGAATGTCAGTGCTTTGTGGACTTAAGGGCTCATTTTTTGTCCCTAATTCCAAGTCTCTCATGAACTAGATCCCTACAACATCTATGTGATCAGATATAACCCAGGATGTTTACTTCTTATTCAAACACGTGGTTTCTAACTTTTTGTGTCCCTTGATTATAAATCTCTCATCTGCTAAGAACATGGAATTGCACCCAACTCACATAGGAGCTGGTTCTGCTTTCCTTTACTCCACATCCATCAGGAGCAGCCTTATTGGAGCAGACAGTTGCACCAGCAGGAGATTAGGATCAGAAGAGCTCAAGGCAATTTCCTTCAAACAAACAAACAAACAAACAACAAAAACTGTTGTTGAGTTAGCTCTGGGATGAGCACAGCACTTGATTGATGGAAGCTGTTGTCTGCTGAAGGGTTTTGGATATGGTGTCTTCATCAGTGTGATTGATGAAATTGCAGAGAATCCCCATATAGAGCCACAAGGCACAAACATGTCATTAACATGACTCCACCTCATTTTCCTTAAACCCATTAGCCCGCATCATTGTGGAGGCCTAATTCTTCTCTGATTTATACATTCATTTCAAAGGGAGTGATTTCACAAGAGCACCTTCTGATTTAGCTCAGTGTAACACAAAATCAAACTGTGGTCTCCTGAAAGACCACTTTAATTTCTACTACAGTGTTTTCTCGTGCTCAGTCTGTTGGCAGCTCAGAGCGTGCACATGTACGTTTCTTATGAGATCTCTGATGACCACAGGGAAAAGGCTCTGGGGAGATGCTGGAAATTCATGTGCTATATGGAAACTATAACTTATCCAGGTGCACAGTTCCTGAGAAGTCTGAGCCTCGGAGGAGCTGAAAAACCCTATTTCCTGTGTGGGAGGAGAGGTTTTGCAGAGGTTTTCAAGTGGGAACAGAAACATTTAAAACATAGACAAGAAATAGGTATTGTTTGCCCGGTATTCCTCTGGATGCTGGGTTTTACAGGGGTGTTCATGTAAGAATCAATCAAAATGCATTTCCAACAATGAAAATGAAGGAGGGCAATTAAAAATCAAACCAGCAAAGAACCCACAACCATGAGCAACTATCTATGATAGGAAATTTGTTTTATTATTGCAACAATGCCTAGCTATGCCAGATAAATTTTAGCCCCCACTATGCTGTGCACTGCACAGATACAGTGACAGCTGAAACTCAATACTAGGAACAGGCAGCCTTAGTAGGCCTGCACTCAGGCCTTTGCACTTCCCTGTGCTGTGATAACTCCTCCAGGAAACCATCCCTCTCCCATATGGAGGGTTAGTGGGTGGGTTGGTTGGTTTTTACAAGCAGAGCCTGCTCAACCCTCTCCCCATACACACTCCTGCCTTCATATAGCCTTTCTGAATGAAGAACAATCTAAACTTCACTTAGATGCTTGTTAGCAACATCAACTCCTCTGTTTGCTGCTAGCATCATCTTTCTCATTGCTTCCAGAGGAGCAACAGCTGTTTCCTCTGCATGTATGAAAACCTTTACATTACCTGAGAACTGCTAAATACATCTAATTGACAGGAGCAGTACAATAATCCCAGTGCAAAGGATGTGAGCTGGGTAATTCTTGTCAGTAGGTGCAAACTCTCAGCCCCACACCGAGGAAGCACAGAGCAGCTCCCAATAAAAGAAGGTTGTTAGTTGTTGGAAGAGGTGGTTAGAGAGAACATCTGCTCATGTTGGGAGCCTGTGTTTTACTAATCTGGGGAAAAGAATATGAAGATGGCAAATATGTTGTTGCTTCTCAAGAATGTTTTCCTTCCTGTCAGTGATGTGCAGCTTAACTACAAGATGCTTCTTGTGTATAATAGCACTGTGCTGCTTCCTCTTCCATGAATTTGCAGAGTGGCTTTGTGCACCAAGGCAAATGTCTGATATCCAGTGTTGAAGACTCCCACAGTTTAACAAAGAAGTCTTTACTTGTGTTTGAACATGCTATTTTTGTGTAGTGTTTAATTGTTCTTTTATCAGGAGGGAAAGTAAGCATCTATTTGGTGTTGACCCTCCATATACTACTCCTGAGCTCAGAAACTCTGTCACCTCCTGACTTGTCTCCTGTAACTCAGTTGCTGCAGAGACCAGCAGCTGATAAATTCAGTTGTACCACTTGTCTGAACTGCAGGAGGTCTGAGTCATTACTATTTATTCTCTTGGGTTTTCCTCCTAAAATTATTCTTTTTGGGTTTTTTTAACAATTAACACAACTAATACTCAATTAAATGCTTAAAAATGTAGATAAGCCACCATTTTATGACTCTTCTAATCCTTTGGTATTTCTTCTGGCCTCCCTAGGGTCCTGACCTGCAGCTTGAGAAACTGCTATACTACACAGCAACTGAGACAGTAGGAAGTATCCTTAAATTGCCTTTTAAATGACTGAAACATTTATTTATGATCAAATATGTGGTTTGAAATGGAGCTGTACATCTCAGCAGCTCATTCACAGCTCATAGAGCAGCATATCAACATCAATAGGCTGAAGTTTATCAAGTCTTATTAGATCCATGAATATTAGACATGCTTCAAGTGTTGCCATCTCACTGAAATTATGAAGTTTCTGCTTTGGAAAGAGCCACAGAAGGCTCTGTTAAAAGTTTTCCCCTTCTTTTGACCTTGAACTAATACTTATCGTGGTTTTAGAGTTTTGGAAAATGAGGTATAGAGACCTGAGCTGAGACAGAGGACAAATTCTGAGTTCTGCTTCCTCTGTTTATACTTTAAAATAAAGATAAGACTGTACTGAAGGTTAAGAAACAGTTTGCAAATTGTTAACCAAGGAACATCGATTAATATTTCATTTCATGGAAGAACTGGATGCAAGGTTGTTTCTATGCATGATTTAATAAGGAGGCAAAGGCAAAAGGAAGCTACAAACCATCCATCTCAGATCCCAAAAATCTTAAAATGCTAATGAAAGCAAAGGAATCTTGCAGCACCAGAGACCTTGTTAGGATTCCTCATATACCTTTTAGCTTGGCATTTCATTCTGGGAGCAGTGACACGCCTAATGTGCAGCAGGAGAACTTGCAGTCAGGTAATACAGCTTTGAAGCAGGACAAACAGTGAGTCAGGTGCTTTGAAGAGTAAAACGCTCATAGCAAGGAATGCCAATGAAAACATGATTCTTCCGCAGATCTTTTCACTGCAATTTATTCAGCATAGGCTGTGAGTAAATAACAAACAGTAGAAATCTACATGGGATTAAACACTGGTAATGACAGACATCACAGATAGAATACATGGGCTTGAATTCTTCCTTAGTCACATAAACCAAAAGTAAGTAGAACTGGCTGGGAAAATACCAGCAGAACATTCTTGTCAGGAAATATAATCTCATTGAAATGCAAGTCCTGAGGGAATTGGTTAATGTAGTCACCAAATCATAGCAGTCAGGTGAAGACTTTGCTGATCCATTTTTAAAAAGGGTAGAAAGGAGGATACTGGGAGCTACTCACCCACCAGCCTCACCTCTGTGCCTGGGAAGATCATGGAACAGATCCTCCTAGAAGCTATGGTCAGGTACATAAAGGACAGGGAGGTGATCAAGACAGCCAGCATGTCTTCACCATGGGCAAATCTTGCCTGGCCAACCTATGCTATGGATATCATCTATCTGGATGTTCTGTAAGGTGTTTGATGTGGTCTCCTACAACCTTCTCTCCAAATTTGAGACATATGGTTTTGATGTGTGGACTGTTTGGTGGATAAGGAGTTGGTCGGATGATCACATCGNGAACAGATCCTCCTAGAAGCTATGGTCAGGTACATAAAGGACAGGGAGGTGATCAAGACAGCCAGCATGTCTTCACCATGGGCAAATCTTGCCTGGCCAACCTATGCTATGGATATCATCTATCTGGATGTTCTGTAAGGTGTTTGATGTGGTCTCCTACAACCTTCTCTCCAAATTTGAGACATATGGTTTTGATGTGTGGACTGTTTGGTGGATAAGGAGTTGGTCGGATGATCACATCGATGGTTTGATGTCCAGATGGAGACTGGTGGCAAGTGGTGTCCCTCAGGGGTCCATACCAGGACCAGTGCTGTTTAATATCTTCATCAGTGACATGGGCAGTGGGATCAAGTGCACCCTCAGCAAATTTACAGATGACACCAAGCTGAGCAGTGTGATTGACACACCTGAGGGAAGGGATGCCTTCTAGAGGGACCTGAACAAGCTTGAGAAGTGGGCCCATGTGGACCCTGTGAGGTTCCACAAGGCCAAGTGCAAGGTACTCTAACTGGGTCAGGGGAATCCCTGGTATCAGTGTGGGCTGGGGGATGAAAGGATTGAGAGCAACCCTCTAGAGAATGACTTGGAGGTACTGGTGGATGAAAATCTGGACATCAGCTGGCAATGTGTGTTTGCAGCCCAGAAGATCAATTGTATCATGCGTTGCATCCAAAGTAGCATGGCCAGCCTGTTGAGGTAGGTGATTCTCCCCCTCTACTTTGCTTTGGTGAGACCCCATCTAGAGTACTGCACCCAGCTCTGGAGCCCTCAGTACAGGACAGACATGGATCTGTTGGAGCAGGTCCAGAGGAGGACCATAAAGCTAATCAGAAGTTTGGAACACCTCTGCTGCAAAGAAAGGCAGAGAGAGTTTGGGTGGTTCATCCTGGAGAAGAAAAAGCTCCAGAAAGACCTGATTTCAACCTTTCAATACTTAAAGGGGGCTATAAGAAAGATGAGGACAGTCTTTTTTGCAGGGCATGTTACAATCGGACAAGGCGTAATGGTTTTAAACTAAAAGAGGGTAGATTCTGACGATGTATAAAGAAGAATTTTTTTACATTGAGGGTGGTGAAACACTGATACAGGTTGCCCAGAAAGGTGGTAGTTTCCCCATCCCTGGAAACATTCAAGTCCAGGTTGGATGGGTCTCTGAACCACCTGCTTTAGTTGAAGATGTCCCGGCTCACTGCAGGGGTGTTGGACTGGATGACCTTTAAGGGTCTCCTCCAGCCCAAACTGTTCTATGATTCTGTGCAATCTTTGTTCTGCAAGACTGTGACACTATAGTGAAAGCTGAGATCCTTGCTTAATCGTCCGAGTCAAAGAGATGATGTTTAGGAAGAATGCCAGTTGTGACAAAACATAATGAAATGATTAGAATTGGCACCACTACAGTGTAGTGCACTGCTTATTCCTGACAGCAATCCTGAAAGTCATTTATAGATGGAAAGCACACACAAAAGCCATAATTAGACCATATGGCTGAGAGGTTCCTCTGGTGTAACTCAGCAGAGCTGTACCAGCTTCTCTTGCAGCAGCCAACTGAGTGGAAGGGTTGGATGCAACCTGGAGGATTTCCACTTTTCTTTTTTTTTTTTTTTTGGTAGAATTATCTTTTCCATTACTATGGAAACCTCCAATTATTGGCTTTCAGGGGGAAAATATGTCTATATCTTTGATCTCAACCACAGCCCACATGGTCTATAAAACTTGGAAAGCTGGAGTAGTGGCACAGCCACTCTTCTCTCATCTCAGAACAGAGCAACCATTCTTCATATATATGTATTTTTAACATTTCTTGTCTTGGGCAAGATTCAAGGTGCCAATGACCCTAAATACATGCTTAACAGACTCTGAACCAGAATATAAACAAGTCAGGGAAAGCTCATGTGTGAAGGGAGAGTTTGGGAGTAACCCCCCATGACATGAACTGTGTTACATCTCAGAGAGGGGCAAGAGCTGTAAAGAGAAATAATCACACCTGTTCATTTCAGCTGGAATATGGGCCATTTTCAGTTCTCTCTGCTCCAGGTGCAACTCTGAAGTCAGTAAGGTTATATAAGCAGAGGTGTGGTAGACATGAAGAGGAGAACTGGCTCTTTGAATTTCAGATCTGTTTTGTAGACCACTGAAAATAAAGCCAATGGAAAAGTGCAACATTGCAGCCCTTGCTAAGCTAGGGAGGAAAAAAAGAAAAAGACACATCATTTCCCATGGAATAAATATTGGGGTTTGTGCATATTCTGTTTTCTTGATTGTGTCAGCATCATCATCCAGCCCTAGGAAATATTTATGAGTCTTCCTCTTGCAAGGCCTAAGCATCTTGTAATCAACACAAGTTTTATTCACATAGTACTTCATTAAGGGAAGGGGCACAAAATGTGTTTCTAAAGGCTACATGGGATGGAAACCCTGGTAAGATGATGGTGTCCCTGAGTTACTCAGTAAATCTTTACAACAGCTGGGCATAGAACCAGACCTGTTGGTGTCTATTTTAAGGCCTGAATCATGAGAATGAGTTTTACTTACCCACCTTTTATTTCCTGATTTTTATTTACCTGCTTTCATTTTATTAACTCTTTATTTACCCTTCTCACCAGTACAGACAACAAATCTCTTTCAATTTCAGGCAGAGAAAAGTCTATCAGTGTGACAAGTAGTTGAAATATTTCAGATTTCCAAATATTGGTAACATTTATCATGGGAATTTAAAATTTAATTCCAGAAAACCACAGAAAACTGGGCATTTTTTCATGGTCATTTTTGACCAACCTTGTACAGGATACAGTTGAGGTATGTGGTGGATTGACCCTGGCAGATGCCAGGTACTCACCAAAGCCTTTCTATCACTCCCACCCCCTAACTGGACAGAGGAGAGAAAATATAAAGAAAGGCTCGTGAGTCAAGATAAGGACAGGGAGAGATCACTCAGCAAATACTGTTAGAGTCTAAAGAGACCTGACTTGGGGAAATTAATTTAATTTATAACCAATCAAATCAGAGTGGGATAATGAGAAATAAACCCAAAAAGCTGGAGGGCATTGGCTCCATCAGACATATAGGAAACTTCTTGCAGCTTCTCACAGAAACCACACATGTAGCCCCCCTGCTAAATAAACCTTGCTAAGTAAACCCAGTACAGGGTAGAAGACTGAGACATGTCAGCACCATTTAAAGAGAAATCTTCAACATCAGGTGACAAAAGGCTGGCAGATAGTGCTTAATCCTTGTGCAAAAGCAAAACTTCACATTTATTCAAACTTTCATTTTGTCCTATAGTATAGATCAAGTCTAAAAAAATCTGTGCTAAACATAAGCCATCTCATGCCTTCAACCCTTTGGACTATCAAGAGACAGTCTATTGGGAAGTCCTAGGGGGAATGTCTTGTTAACATATTTCATTCCTTTCAGCATTTTGGAGAACAGGCCATTGCTTTTTCAAGCAGTGAGCAAGTATGGCTTGTCTCCTAAGGCTGCCTGAGCATCAGGAAAAATGAGCGTCAGTCTAGGAGAGTTACAGAGACGCCAGAAGGCCCCAGTGTTTATTAGTGTGGCTGGCGTCTGGATTCCTTTTGATAACTCACGTGTTTTTGTGGTGGTGGGTGGGGAGTGTTCATCTAAAGTGAGGGAAGATGGGGAAAGTGCAATTGTTCAGCCTTCTGCAAGCCACGGCTCTCGCAGGATGCCAAAACAGCCTTTGCTCTGCTCAACAGCAGCAGAAGCAGTGCCGGGTTTATTGAATTATAGCTGGGTACAGCTCTTCAAAGGGATCCTTGTGGCACATCACAGCAACACTATGATCAGTCATGATTTATGAATGTCTTGCAGCTCCTCTGCCAGATGTGTCTGCCCTTTGTTTTCTGCAGGAGCTGGAAGCTTTCCACCCCGAAACCGTCCCACGCAGAGAAAGCATGAAGAAAAGGCAAGCTCTCAGAAAGGGAAACCAGACCTCTTGGAAATGGCAGAGCCCCTGGGCACTGCTCAGATGTCTCAGCCGCCTTTACTGAGCTGCATCTGCTCTTCAGAAGCTGTAGGTCTCACTGACGCATAGACGGATGTTGTGAAAGACAGTTGTGGCTGGGATTTGCAGGGGCTTGCAGGTGGTAGTAAAAGCTTGGAGAGCTGACAGCAAGTTATGTTCTAGTTCAAAAACTCAGAAAAATAACTGTGATCGTTATGGGGATATAAAACACTCAAGATCTGTTGAAGCTGATGGAAAATTTCCCATTGATATCTCGGGGACAGAAATAAAATGGGAATTTGTGATTCCTGGAATGAATTACACATGTAATTAATTCTGTATTCATCTGAAACGCTGGTGGAGGAATCCAGTCCACCTGCCTAAGGCATGTTGGGGAATAATTCCTCCTACAGTGTCTCTGCATAATCAATGAAGACAGTTACTTGTCTTATCTGGGTAGACCTCACATGGTAGACTTAAAAAGTACCTTCCTCTCTCCCCTCACAGCAGATTCATAGACACTTGCTTGAGGAAGCCTGATTCACTTCACACCTCAAATTCACAGTTGCTAAAGTAAGAAGAATCCATTCCCCCCAGATTTACCCCATTCCTCCTGGATGGGGATTACTTGGATTCTGGTGACTCCAGATGAGTTTTATCAGCACAGAAGTGACTCTGCTGAAGCACACCCTAAAGCAGAACTGCAGGAGTTAGAGATCAGGGATAATAATGCCATGGTGAAAATGTTGTAGGAAGCAATCTGACCCTGAAAGGAGATTTACATATCTGACTTTGTAGCCTTCTGGATTTCCTGTTTTTGTCAATTGATAATGGCTTACTGAAGACGTAGCCTAAATAGAAGAAAAACATAAATGGGAATGTATGCTGGAAAAGACATAGCCTGAGGTGCATGTAGTGCAGGAGAGGACATGCTTTTTTGATGGGTATTTAACACTCTTCAGTGGAACCAGCAGGAAGGGAAGGAGAACCTCCTCTTCATGTTCCCAGGCTGTACACTGATGAGATCTTGTCATCAAAGATCACACCCTTGTTAAGGCCAATGTCATCTCCAGGCACAACGTCCAAGAGGTTTGGGGTCCCAGCCTCTGTGGGAAAGGCCATGCAGGTTTGACAGCATGTGCATTCGTGGTGTTTAAGTGGGCTCAATTTAATGGCATGAAAAATAACTGGTTTTAGACAACAGTGAATGCTACCACACAGTGTGATGAGCTATCTGGAAATAAATGAGTTTGGAGGCAGCCCAATTCCTATTAGTGGTTGGCTGTTGATTCCTTTCTAAATACAATTTCTTGGACAGCTAAGCCTCAGAGGTGTCCCTCCTGGGACTTTCTACCTTTGTGTGCCTGGCTTTCCTTTATACAGAGGGCAGAAATCTGGAAAGAAAATAACTGGAGATGTCATCTTCCAGGAATAGCAAGTTTTACTTCGTTCACACTCAAGTCACTTTAGATCCAGGTAGTGGCAAAATGACCTGCCTGTAGAAATTTTTCATCAGTAAATAGAAAGGTGACAAAATCCACAAGTCCCTTGAGATTTATCATTGCTGAAGGGTGAAGAATTTGCAGAATCTGTAAGGAGAAGGCTGCTGCTGGCTTGAGTCTCTTTTGCTGGCCAAACAAAACTCACCCATGAAGGGTATATATTATTTATTATCTTTAAAATATTTTAGATACAGTCCAAGCAGTGGATTAAAGAGCTTTTGGCAACCTTTAGACAGCTTTACTGTCCTCTGTCCTCATGACTGTTCAATGCTGGCTTTATTTTCTAGGGACTCATAGCACTACTTAAAAGCTGGTAAAAGCAATAGAAATTATGTCCTTTCCTTTGAGTATTTGAGGGCCAGATTCTAATGTGTACTGAGTACATGTGGAATTCAAGGGAAATTTTGGGCAGCAATGTGGTGCTTTGCCATTCCTAGGACTTGGCTCCATGGAAACGGCTGTGGTAACCCCCAAATAACATACCCTGCCCAACTTCTGGCTCTCTTAAGAAGTGGGATGGCCCATTGACAATGTTACGCTGTGCCCTCCCACCAAAATCAGAGTGGGCTTGGTGGAAATGTTAGCTAGGGACTGCTGGCACAAGGATATGGGGACTCGGGTTAGCCCTTTGGGGTAAAATGCAGAGAAATCAGAAAATGAGAAATATTTGCAGAAACTCTAAGCTGTGAAATCCCTAGCTCTGACTAGGTTTCTTGCTCCCAGGTGTGAGACACCTGGGACCAGTTCCAGCTCTCTTCCCCTCCTAGGCCCAAGCCTTAGGGTGATGAAAGTGAAAGACTTAAAAAATATCCCTTTAACACGGTTCCCTTTCTTGCTTTATGAAAGGCTATTGCTGTATAGCAAGAGGCCACTCTGATGTCACATGTTGGGATGGATCTGGCTCTCTGTTGCAATCACCTGACACCCCAAGCAAAGGTAACAGAGAGATATAAGGAAAGGGAGTTTCACCCTTTGGTCCTGGAGCAGTGTGAAAGAGTGGCTTAGGTCTGGACTGATGGTGATCATCCCAACCAAACAAGCGCATAAGCAGCAGCATTGCACAATGTATAATAGTGCATAATGAGGGTTCCAGAAGCCACATCTGCTTTTGGAGAGAAGTTTATTCTTCTGCTCATCTGAGAACACTAGTTCCTTTGCTCAGTATCTGAGCGTGTGTGTACCTGGGGCAGTTTTCGCTATTGCTAAAATAAAAATACACGTGCGTAGAGGGGAACCTCCTGACCTGAGCACTGACTGATCTCTGAATGATGGCTGTGGTGTCTGAATTGCTGTCAGCTATGTCTGGGGCTTGAAAAGGAGCTGGGAGCCCTTCACTGCAAGAAGTGATGTGCTTTGCTGGCCATGCTGGTGGCAGTGGCAGAGGTCCTTGCCAGCATCAGCAGCTGCCGCCAGACCCTTGCCATCGTGCCCCCATTCTTTTTACGGTGAGAGAAGGCAAACACTGTGCAGCCCCTGCAGATTTAGTGCTAAACAACTCTTTTTCCCAGCCCAAGAGCTGCCAGGAGGGACTCGGTGCTGATGGGCTGTGTGAAAGGTGCTCCTGTCCACTCAGCACAAAGCCACTTATCAGGGCCAGGAGGTGGGAAGGGGGAGAGTTACTGTACAAACAGTCATTCAACATTAATTGCTTTTCATCTCTCGGCAGGAGTTGGCCTTTCAGCCCCAGGAAAAAATAATGGCCTGTTCTGATTGTATCTTTTCAGGGACCGTGTACAGCGAGGGAGGGGTGTTTGGCAAGGGCAGGATGAAGTTTTTGGGAGAAATGAATCGACTAGAAAGTGCTGGCGTCCTTCTGGGGCTGGGAACTGCTATGATGCTAATGGAAGTGATTACTACGTGTTTACAACCACCAGTGTTTGTGTCATCCCCGGATTTTGTGTTGTGAGTCCATTTTCACTCCCAGTTCCTGCTTGTCATGGTCTGTTTCTTCTTGTTGTGCCCTGATCTTGCTGATAACCCCATATATTTGATAAGGAGATTCATGTGTCTGAAGTTCTGGTCCTGCCAGCTCTGGTGCCTTTCTTATGAGTCATGCAATATTCGTGTTTTCCTTTAAAGCTTCAGCAACGAGGTGCCAACAATTGCATGAAAACATCAACATTCACTGGAAAAAATGCCTAGGCCGTCTAAGAAAAATCTTGAAAAAATAACCAAATAGTGCCCAAAGGCATAAACCAAAGTTCTGATATTAAAAGAAACCCCAACGTTTCTTCTGTTTAACTGCTGTCATGGGCTTTAAGCTTCATTCACTTCTGTAGAACACCTGATAGTAACCATCCTGAAAGCTTCTTCAGATCCAGATTGTACTGTAAGATCAGTGAAATACAGATCATTGATTTCATAATAATGATGATGACTTTAGACCACAGGACTAGGAGGTGTACGTGGGTCAGCAAGCCCAGAGCTGTGCCTGCGTACTTTATCATAGCCTTTGAAGTCATTGCAGACCTCCTTCACACTAATGTTCTTGTCACCATCCAGAAAACGTAAGACCTTTTATTCAAATATTAGCTGCCTTGTTCAGTGTAACCTGCTGTCCTTCCTCTGTGACAGGCTGTGTTTCCCTCAGTGTTGATGCAAAAATGCTAACCACTGAGCAGTCAGGTCCCTACTTGCACTCCTGCCCCACTATCTGCAGAGGAAAATGAACCTGACAGTGTCCTTGTCCTGATACTATGTCTGCTGCTAACTAATGTCAAGAAATAGGAAATATCTTTCTTTATTAGCCTGAATTATGATTGCATGCTCCCAAAATAGTGTCTGCCTGAAAAATGAGTCAGCAGGTAGTGAAGCAATCTGAGGTTGTTTCTGACATGAAGTGTTTTCATTTGTTTTTGAAGTGATTTCAGGCTCTAACTCCATTGTTCAGATTTACCCAGACCTCCCCCCGAATTTGCACTGCAGAGGAAAAAAAAGCACTTCAGTAACTTAATTTAAAGCATATTATAGAGAGTTGCCAGCAAAAACCCTCACTGACTTGCGGTTAAGGTCAGGCTCATCCATATTGACCTAGGAGGTAAATATAGACCAAGTTCAAAACCAAGATAAATATTCTCCTTATGGGACAATGCATCTTTATATTGGCTAGAAATCTTGACTCAATTCTTCTTATACCCTCAGAAGAGAAAAATGGGAAAACAATAAAGAGAAACAAGCATATTTTTAAATAAGGGAAAAAACATACTTTTCAAGGCAACATAGTAATTTTTCTGATTTCAAAACCACTCATCTCATTGATTTTTGATCCAAACCACATAAACTCCACATAAAAATATAGCCTGTCCCTATGGGGAATTTAAAAGTATACAATCCTTAGCAATTTTCCTTTCAATATAGCACGTGCCAGTGTGGAAGAAAAAAAAAAAACAAAACAAAAAAACCCCAGAATTAATAAAATTTATAATAGGGGATTATCTGCATTAATCCAGGTGGTGCTGTGGAATCCTACAGCAGGGGATGAACTGTATTTTCAGGCAGATGATGGGGACCTCAATGGGATCTTTGTCCCTGGTTTCAGTGAGGCTTTCCTTTGCTCTGCTCCTACTGAGGGCCACTATACGAAGCATTTACCAAAATTATGCTAATATACAAACGTTTTCTAGCTTGTAGGCCACAGCATGTTAGTGAGACCAGAACCACCATAGTTCAGGATGGGAAAGGTGTGGCAGGCTGTAACTACCATTTTTTGTCTCACTGATCTCCGTCTTGTGCAGCTGGATTTCCCCTGTTATCCTTAGCCCAGGACACTGTGGAGGGCTTCGTCCAAATCCTAATGAGATCAGCAGCAGAATTCCTCACCCACAACACTGGGCTTTAAATTGGACTCATCAAAAATTTTGTCTCCTCATATTAACTGATGACTCGGTGAGTTCCTAAATAATTCCACCATTCCAATAGCAACATCTTAGTGTCTTATTATTTGTCATATTTTGCTTACCTCAGTTGATCTTTCCACCTTGATCTGGTGTCATTGGTGGTTTTCCTCTATGCCTCCTGTGTTGTCTGGTGCAGAGCTGAATGCACTCCTGATGTGGATGGGCTAGATGAGCAATGGGAGTGTGGCAGCATCCTCCACTCACAAAGCTTCATTTTTGCCCATGCAATCAGGAAGCCTTTGGGGTCTGGAGTGTTCTGCTCCATTAAAGCAGTCATACCAGAGGAAAAAAAGAGCTCTTTGTCAATGAACACTTGCAAAGTGTTTTGAGGGGTTTCTTCTCTGCAGTCCTTGCAGGACAGTGCAGGGGATTCAGACCCTGTCCCGAAGAAGGCAGATGGACCAAATGACCCCTCCAAGTCCTTTGGAGCCCTGTTTAGTATGGATGCTTGAGTCCGTCAACCTCAGGGTCATCTTTGATCTCCAGCTTCCTTTTGTTTTCAATTTTCTTTACATCGTAAAACTTTGCAGCACCCGACAGGTGGCTGACCTTGCTGTTTTGGGAGCACACCAAGTCATTTGTTGAGGCCATACAGTTATAGAAGGTGGTTATATTTGAAAATCATTTATCACAATCATTTTGGGTGGACTGAAATTGCAAGTAAATGACAGCTTCTTGGGAAGTATGGTGATTTTGAATATTCCCATCCTTGATACTCCTGTGTTGAAATTTTCTGAGTTAGCTTCCAGAGAATTAAGCAATTGTTACTGATAGATCTGTGCTGTAAGTATATTGTCATGCACATTAAGGGATAACGGCTTTACTTACTCTTACATCTTGTTGACTCCATACAGAGGCACACAGGATATGCAGGTATTCCTCCTGCAGTGGCTAAAGGACTTCATGGAGCCAGCTTCACTCTGTCCTTGGAAATCTGCCTTTGAATTGCTAGAAGCTCAAAACTTGCCACATCTCATAACTTTTCTGTATGTTTCTAAAATACAAATCCAAAATGGGGTTTGGATTAAATGTTTTCCTTTGGGCATTCTTAAATCATGTTAAAAAATGAAGCTAGGGGGAGGAGAGTGTTTTAGAACTGACATTATTTATTTTCTTTTCCTTGCGATAAAGCCTCGATCCAAAACTCATTAGAGACAATAAGAAAGCACTCCTACTTCTTCAGTGGGTGGGAGTCCAACAAATCATGTCCAGAGGCCCTATGTGGAATCGTACCTTTCTGCTGACTCACTTGGGCTTCTTCCTTACACTTTGGTGAAATGCCCAGAGATTCTTATCAACCCCATCAAACCCTCCTGGGTGCTGCCGGCTGTAGCAGGGCTGTCAATCAAGCTGGTGACTGTTAGGGTGCATCCAGCGGAAGCGTTTATGGGGAGCACACCTGGCGCTGAGTAGGTGTGTTTGTTCAAACAGTGCCGGGAAAGCTCGTCTCCTGACCCGAAGCCAAACGCCTCCCAGCTCAATGTGCCGACAACATGCCGCAGCACTGAGCTGTTTGCTTTCGGCTCACCCCCTGCCGCAGGCCGGCCGTGCCGCGCCAAGCAATGTGGTTTGCCTTCAGAGGTTGCTGCCATGAGGAGATGTGTTTATTGCTCTCTTCCTTTGAGGCTGAGCTTCCTTGGCATTTACAAACACAAGGTTGCCTCCTCCAGAACAGAGAGGAGGAGAAATGTGGGGATTATGGAGGAAGGGGTGACAAAAATGGATGGCTTGAATTTTTGTGCCGGCAGGAAGTTTCTCCATCTTTTTCTGTTCCTCCACCATAGTCTTGGTGAACTGGGTCAATATCTTTGGATAAAAATGAGAGCTGAAGGTGGTGGGAAGACCACTGCTGTCCTGACATTCTTTTCAGAACATGGCTTTGCCCTGGGGAAATGTTTTCTTATGACTATGTCAACAAAATCTTCTGATTCATGACAGTATTGCTTCAGGCACTCTATCCTTCATTGCTCCACCCAAAATCCTGCTTTGCAAAGGATGGAGTAGGAGTAGGTCTTCCATGAGATACAGCTCTAAAGAGTCAGCGATGGAGCAGTAGTGATACAAGTGGAGGGCCTTATCTGTTGTGCAAAGGGCTTTTTTTCTGGCATTTTAGAGGCTTCAGCTGGGGTGCCATATGACTAAACACATGTAGATGCAAGCTTCCCTAGAGAGGAAGGATGGCTCAAAAGCCTTCAGGTGGGGCAAGATTTCACACCTGCTCCAGACTCACTTTCAGACCATTTTGTAGTGCTTTATTTAGTTTGTGGGACTCCTTCTGGTAATCTAGAAGAGCTGGTGACCTGAACTGCTCAGGTTTCTGCAATCAACACATTTAAGATTGCTTAAATTTTCATGGAACTGTTTAGTTTGGGAAGGGAATCAACAAACAGCCAATGGAAAGAATTCAAAGGAAGGAAATATTTAAAGCTCTAAGCTGATCTCAGTCTCCTGTGCAGGTTGTAGGCACAAACAGGAACAGGGTGTTAAATCTTCCTTATATACAGGGAAAAAGACAAAACCAGAAGTATTGTTAAACACTGTACAGTGTCAGGGTTGTAGGTCTGGGAAAGGTTTTCAACTCATAAAATGACTTAGCAAGTTATGTGAAACTGGTGAAATTTGCCTGATTTGCAAAATTAAGTGTTGGTAGCGAACAAATCCATGGAACAACTCCATTGTAACTGCCTCCAGAAAAATAATACAGAGACTGAAGGAAAGATACAACATCTTAATCCCCAAGTGGAGACGTCTTAAGTGTCGAATCCTGGCATTGACACTGGAAACGGCTTAGAAAACAGCAGTCATTCAGGTCAGGGAGAACAAATAACCATGTCTGGAAATTGTCTCGGTGCCACTCATCTCAGTAGGAAATGCCACAAAAGTGATGATGAAAGAGAGCAGATTGCAACCTCTCCCTGGGAGGTGGGGAGCCCATGGGAACAGACTTAGACAACTTCACTAAAAACAACCAGACAACTTGTTTTTATTATATAGAATAATATATTGCCTTGAAATTAACCTGCATATTCACACTGGCCAGGTGGCTTACTGTAAGACTATGGTGACATGGAATTACAATGGGAAAAAAAATAAATATCCCTCCATAAACATAGCATTCATCTTGGATAATTAATAGATTGTATTGCAAAATGTCCAGTATCTTTCCTGACAGCTTGTAGGTTTCCCTCAGCAGACACCATAGTGGTTTCATAATAGACTGACTGATCACTCTTCAGCATTATCACATCTCATCCTCGCCAAGTTCCACGGCATTTCCTGTTTACAAAAACAGGAAACTGCTAGAGCAGAAAGGGCAGGTTGCAACAAATCATTTATTACTGCTGGGTTTTTCTCTACTCTCACTAACTACCCTGAAACCAAAAGAAATGGTGATGAGAGCATGGTCCATATCCATGCAATACAGAAAGGGATGTAGTTCACCGCCTCTTGTGATGGCATTATGCTACGCTGCCTTTTATCCATGTGGAGGCATGTTTTGCTTTACCCAGTGACTTTACTACTTGTAAAGGCAAATAATTCTCCTGCATTAATTCTAGTCAATGTTGGACTTAAAGCAATTCATGTATTGCTTACTTCTCTGCCTGAATGGTGCCTGTAACGTCTCTGAAGTTATAGCAGATTGAGTAATCTGATTACCTGATCTCATAACGGGGCACAGCATCATTATGTGCTCTTCATAAAACTATTGAGAGACCTGAGTACATTTTCTCACCACCTGCATCTTTTGAATTGCCACCCTGGTTGGGCAGTTGGAGGGTGTTTGGCCACTAACCTACAAGACTAAATAGTTTAAATTCAAGTGTGATGGAGGATATGGTTTAAGGAGCAGGATCTGCAGATGCAGCTGGGATGGTTTAAGTTGCTCAGTCTGTCTGCACATCCTGCCATACGTGATGTCAGAGGTTTGGGAGAGTCTTGTCCTAGCAGGTAATGCAAACTTGGACTTGAAGCAGAGAGACAACATACCAGTTCTGTTGCCATTGCTAAACTTGTCATTTAAATGTTGATTGAGACTAAGAAAGAAAATCTGAGGTTTTAGCATTAAGAAGAAATGTAGCAGAACAGACAAACCTTGAACATCAGATCATTTTGCAGTAGGGTAGTGCAAGTTGCCCCTCTCCACATTCAACTGCTCTGGTAACAAAGCTGTCAAGCATTAGGTTTCCAGGGATACTGGTATAAACCACCTATTGTAATTAGGCAGGGAAGGTGTTAAATAAGAGGACACTTTCTATGGATCCTGTCCTGGCAAGTCCTTGTGTAAAATGCAAGGGTGACAAGGGCATATCCTCTCAGCTTGGGGCAGGAGGTCTTAAAAGAAGAAGACTGAATCCTTTGGGTAGGTGCTGAGTTACACCTGCACCCTGCTCAGTGCTGGCCTTTGCCCATGGACCTGTCATGAGCAGTGGTGGCTGCTTCCTGCTGGCACCCATGGGCTGAACTCCTGGCTCTCCCAGGCTCTTTGGAGAAGCTGTCGTGAGAAAGGGCCTTTTTCTCGGTGCTTTAAGGGTTTTCAACAAAAGAGCTTGAAAGGGAAAACCGACAAGGGCTGCTTCCAAAGGAGGCTTGGCAGCACTGTCTTCCCAGCCTTGCAGTCCATGCCACCCCACCAGCGTACAACATGGCCTTGGGCAAGGTTGCCTCAGTTCTGAGGTTGTGGTAAGCTGTAAATATTTTCCATGAGATTAAAAAAAAAGAAATAAACCCTAGTTCCAGAGGCAGTTGTCTCCTCAGGGCGGCTTTCGCACTCAGGGCAAGGTCTTGCAGCCCACAGGCGTGGCAGCAGCCAGCATGCAGAGCTGGAGCATGCAGGGCTGGGAGCAAATGTGTTGCAAACTCTGGTGGTTTGTCACCTGTGACTTACTTTGGGGAGTTTGGGACCTCATGAAGCTGAAAATGCTTGGACCCAAGTACTTTGTTTATAACTAAAAGCAGTTTGTGAACGAGTCATCTCCATCCCAGGGTATCCCAGTCGCTGTCCACACACTGGGGCTCCCATTATTTCAAGGACTCTTTGTTCATAGTTTGGGACTCCCATTATTTCCCATTATTTCCATGACTTCTTGGTGAATGCAATGGAGTTCAAACTGACACTTGGAGAAAACAAGGACAGGAGAGACCCCCTCACCCCTCCCTTCCCCAGACCCTCTGGGACACTGCATTGCCTGTTTTTTGGGGGAAAGCAATTTTCCTTGAGCATCAGCCTGTGCTGCTGTTGGCAGAAGCATCAATCACCTCCATGTAGCTGTGCTGCCACACGGAAGCCATCCCCCTCTGCTCTGCCCTCCCCAGGGCTGGTGCGCAGGAGCAGTGCTGGCTGTCCTCCCCTGCTGGCAAAGCCCCCTGCTTTCACCGCCAGCCCGTTAGCATTATAATAGGGGAGAGCAGGCAAACGCAGTTCTACTGGTGCGAAACTGGAAGGAAAACCCCGGCAGAGAACTGGAGGAAATGAGGCCGTAATACACAAAGAGTCCTGAAGGCAATGGGAACTGGGGCATTTCTGTGGATTTGGCCATAAAACAGAACACGAGGTCACACCGGCAAAGCAGGGTTGGACCTCCAGACCTAACAGAGAACTGGACTCTCTTCCTCCACCCTAGAACTGTGAGAAGAGATGTACAACAAAGGTTGTCACTTGTTATTCTCTGCATTTAGGAGCTCTCCCATACGGATCCTACCTATATCCCCACATTGGGACCTTTTTTTAATCAGAATCATAGACTTACAGAGTCATAGAATGGTTTGGCTTGGAAAGGTCCTTAAAGACCATCCTGACATGGGCAGGGACACCTTACACTAGACCAGGTTGCTTGGTGTGGAGGCAGTAAAGCTGGGCAAGCGGATGCAGCCCCCCACCTGCTTGTGAAACCATGGCAAAGGCAAAGAACTTGACAAGAAAACTGCATTCTTTAACAAGAGCAGGAGTGGTATGGTTTGTACAGCCAAAACAATCTCTCCTGGCAGAGCATGTCGCCTCCTCCAACTGATAGATGCTGGCAGTTAGCAGTGTTTGCAGAAGGGCAATATTCCCCAGCTCTTCATTGGTGTAACCTTTATAGAGGGAGCAGGAGCACAGAAAGACAAGTTTGCGCTTTCTAGCTCAAGCCAGCCCTTCCTCTCACATATCATATTAGTGAAGAATGATAAGAAAATAGTATTACCCAAGAGACCCATGGGAGCACACAGCTCCTTCTGCCTTTTGGAGGGACCAGCATTTCTATGGCAGGTTGTGGTGAACTCTTCTCCTCTGTCTGTGCTGCTCCAAGTGCTACAGAGCTGTCAGGTCCCACACAGTGAGGATGAGCTTGGGATGTCTCAGCTGCTCAAGTGATAGGCATATCATCTGAGTTATTTGTTCAGATTCCTGACAATGACACCCGGACTATGAGACACCTCTGTCCCAGGAAGGATACCCTTTAGCATCTCAAATGGAGCTGGACACAGATCGCTCACTTATCTGAGCCTTTAGCTTATTGTAGATGCTTTCATGTATACATCTAGAGAGCCAGATGTGTTGAATCCCACTCTAGGAAGTTAATCTCACTCCAAAGTTGAGAAAGCAGTCATATGCCTAAGGAAGACAAAGTATCCATCCAGAGATTCTAATCTTTAAGGACCTCATATTAAATGAGATGAATCCTGGGGTGGCAGCTGAAGACTGGGCCGTGTCTCCTAATCTACTGTGCCTTGGGCTGTCACTCACAGATTTGCAGTGTAGGGATGCAGGTCCCAACTATTCCTCTCCCTCCACTGGGATGCAGCTGGTGAGGACCACACTTGGCTGTAAGAGAATTGAGGTAGAGGGAAGGTGGACGAGAAACAAAGTATCTGAGAAGAAACACAAATTCCTGTCACTGCAAAGGGACATGAGCCCCACCTCCAGCAGAGTCTGCAGCTCCTGCCCTGTGCCTCTTATCTCTTCATGTCAGGGACAGAACTACCACAGGGACAGGGTGATGGCAGAAAATGTGTTGCTACAAGAAATTCCTAAATATGAGAAAGACATACACAAAAGTCCTGGATACAATGAAACTGAAGGACATACTCCTTTTCTTGATGGTTTGATGAAGCTCACCAACTCTGGACACCTAATTTTTTTTTCTAGACACCTAATTTTCTTCTTTCTCCTCAAAGAAATGCAAAATATTCACAAGCCACCCATGTACCAAGGACCATGAGAGATTATTCAAGTCCCAGTGTGAGCTGGTGGAGAATGGGGGTCAGAGACCATGAAAAAAATGCAGTTTTTCTAACCTGACATGGAAGTTGTATTATGAACCTTTGTTTCTGCACTATGCAATTTCCACACTATTGGATTATTTCACACTAACTCTGCATTTCTACACCCTTCATGCCCTTCTCCACCCTACCAGTTCTAATGAGCCAAAAGACTGACTCATATTTATGTGTTCCTCTGTGCACAGTGAGGCTGATGGGACTGAATCCACCTGGCTGGCCTGTGTTTGGAGGAGCAGCAAGTAGACAAGAAGTGGAGAGAGGGGAAAAAGCACCCAGTCACATTCCATTTCTAATCTGTGGAGAAAAGCAGTCTTTGTAGACCTTGGTAAATTTAAATGTCCATATAATGTTTTCCTTTAGCTTAAAACCACAAGTGGTGTTGTCTTTTAAACAGAAGTAGTATTTTGTGAAAAAAAAAAATCAGTCTTTGATTTTACCTATCAATAGAATGAAGAGCAGGTAGATATTCACCCTCCCTTCCCTCCTCCCCCACCCCAATGTGACTGAAAAATGCAGAGAAAAGAATGAAATGAATTTGAAATTTTCTTGGAAGCCTTCTGATTGTTTGGCAAAACAGTTTGTAATGAAAAATGTGATTTCCTATGGACTGAAAACCAAATGAAATACTTTGTTTGGAGTTCTACTGGATTGAAGTTAAATATGATTCCATTTTTTATGGAGTATGGGGAAAGGAGGTAGAAGTCAGACAAATAGGGAAGGAATCAAAATCAAAATGGAAACTTTCTGTATCAGCAGGAGCTTTTTTCTTTTTGATTGAAACGGAAAAGTTTCACAACTGCATTTTATTTTTTAAGCAAGCTAAATAGAATTTGAACAAAATATCATTGGCTTAAAATGAAATTAAATAACAATGTTTCAGTGATTTGCTAAATTTGATCCTCAGCATCCTATACTGACGTATTAAGAGATGTGTCAGAATGATATAAGGAGGCTCTGAAACACCCCTTCTCTTATCCATGTATTCATGTCCCTCAAAATCATCATAGTCAATGAAGTGAAATATCTGTAGTTAAATGAACCTGACTAAGTGCAAACAGATGTACCTGGAGCTTGGCTGGAGCTGTTCTCAATTGTTCAATTTTACTGACAAAATTCTAAGCAGGTTTGTGGTAATTTGAAAGAGCAGTCAGTCTGTTTTTCCTTTAAGTTTGGAAGGTACCTAGCAAATTGTTTTTCTCTTCCTCTTGCCTCTACTTTATCTTCGTTGTTTTGAGGGCTTCCCGTATCAAAAATGTAATGTTGTGCATTCTCCCCTACTAATAACTGTGGCTCTTTGGGAGCTTTCCAATAGACTGATTTTTGTCTGTGGAAAAAAGAAAAACACATGAAGGATGTTCCTGTACCTGCTGGAAGTAGGGCAAATAAAAGTCTTTTGAGGAAAATGCCCTGTATGCTGCATAGATCCAATTACAAGTTAGCAATTGCTGGTAGATTTCTACCATGGAATATACAGCCCCCCATATCATAATGCAAATCAAAATTATATGTGCTTAGCACATCCCAAGGCAATCTCTTCACTCAGCAAATGTACACAAAGGGCCTATTTTCCAACTGGTATCTATATCTCCATACCCCTTGGAAAACTGCTGCAAGGTTTTGGTTCCAACTCTATCTTGGTCCATATCCCACAGAAAACCTGGCTTTGCTTTTGGAGCTGTGGAGAGGCTGAGGGAGACATTTCACATGAATTTGCCAGCGTGCACCTTGATTGGGCAGTGCTTGCTGTGCAGATCACTGGTGTGTGGGAAGAAGAAGTTATTGCCAGCCAAAATACAGGTGCATAGCATAGAGCTGCTTCTGCAGCCCACGTGTGACAGGCATCCAAGAAATGAAGAAAATAGATTGTGGGCTGTAATTGGGCCCTGACGGCTGGTACTTCTTCCCCTTTTCTGAAGGTTCTTATGTTTTATCAAGCCATATTATCTCTTTAAGAGCAATCACTCTCAGGTCACTGGGTAGCAGGGGCAGTCCAAGCACAATAAAATAAACTGGGCTGCTGATTTGAAGCAGATTGCTCCAGCTCTGCAACAGCGCTGGTGCACATGGCTGGACACCACACTTCCAAACCTGACACAGGCTCTCTGACCCAGCCAGAACTGGGTTCCAGTCATAGCTCAGAATAAACTTAAGCAAGTTTAATGAATATTATATTTAAATGTATGTGGCTCTGTGTGTAAACCTCTGTAACCAAACTGAAGCAAACTGGAGCTTGTGTTACAAGTGCTGTGGAAATATCAGCATTTGGCTCTTTTCATAGCCCACTGTTTGTAATACCAAGCAACAAACACTACAAATAAGAAGCCATAGCAGACCTCACCTCCTTCTGACGCCTACTATCTAATGGAGACCAGATGCCAAAGGATATCCTGCCTGCAGTGAGTCAAAAACATGGTATGTATCCAGAAGGAGACAACATGGTGGTGCAGGGACCTAGTAATTCAAGGGCCCACCACGTCTCTTCTGTCCTGGTTAATTTAATCATTCTGTCTTGGACTTAGATGAGAACAGGATGAGATAAAAGCACTCTCAGGGCATCATTTAAAGTCCACAAAAGTCTACAATGGGAAATGATTTAGTTTGAGGTATTGTTTTGTGGGTTTTTTTCTATTTCTGTAAAAACCTTTTTAACTGGAAGTTCCTCAGTAATTCCCCAGGTTATATTTCACGGTGACTTTAATGTTTGTGCTCAGGTGTGGACATTACATTGAAAATGAACAGTAGTAGCTGCCTATATTCAATTACAACTCAATTTCCAGAAGTAATTCCCCTTGTTAAGAGGGCAATAGAGTTTTTGGGTGGGGGAGAAGCATTCTCTCTGGCTTACGCCAGAACATGCCATTCTCATTGGGAAACTAAAGGAGGATGGTCTAGATGAAAATGCTCATCACCAGGTAAAAATGGATTGGAAATATTTACTCAGAAAACAATTAATAGAAATGGCTTGCACTCATATTGGAGGATGTACTAAGAGGCCTTCTGAGACAACATTTTAAATGCTGAGAGAACATCAAGATTAGATGAGCTTGGAAGAAAACATTTAAAATTAGAGGATAGTGTTAGGATTTAAAATTATCTTTACAGATCAGAGACAGAAAAAAGTAAAGGAGCAACTCAGGAAGAACAAGATACTCCACTTAGGCAGAGGTAATTGTCCAAACATGCACAAAAGCAAATGGTTGGACAACAAAGTATCTGGGGGCTGTATTGAAAAACAAGCTGCTAAGAGTCAGAAACTCTCCTAAAGGCATGGCAGGCTTGAAGGTCTATATAAGCATGAAACATCCATGAAGGAATTCTTTCATTCTGCTTAACACTGGCAAAACCTCTGTTAGGGTGTTGTGCTCTGTCTTGAGACATGTTCAATGTGTAAAAAGTTGCTAGAAAGGGAAAAGCTGTAGACTGCTTTTTATTCCTGATGTCCATCATGTGTAGAGCAAGATGTTATCTTGTTTATGACTATTTTTTTTTGCTTTTCTGTGCTCTGTCAGCAGTGTGGGTTTTTTTTATTCTTATTCACATTTGGTTAAGAACACAAATTTATTTGGATATGTGTGTGTAGACTTGATATAAAATGATGTGCAAAGTGAGTTTTGTGAGATTTTGAAACAATCTGGGCACATGGACAAGCGAGTACAGTTACTATGGGGGTGCAGAGTAGTCAGTTGCACATTCCTAGCAGCAAATATGAGATAAACCCCACCTTGATTGCCAGATGTGATGCAACTTGAGCAATGGACCAAAACTTTCATCTCTGCAATGCACACTACCCAGGATGCCAAAGAAACTTGGTACTTATGCTGTAGCCTAACATGTAGATCCACCTTCCTTTTTATGTACACACACAGTGTAGCCAAGAATCCTCCCCTTGCCTCTGTGTGCACCAGCAGGAGTTCCACTGGCATAAAAGTGGGAGGCAAAGGCAAATGTCAGGAGAACAAAATCAGACACATCCTATGTTTTCCTAGGCACTGAAATGTCTGAGGTGTGTAAATCCTAATTATTTCCAAGATACTTCAGAAATATGCAACTTTGGATCTGTGGACAGGAACAGGATGTGCTTAGAAATTATTTACAATGGATAATGGAATGCTTTCTTGCACCTACCACAGCATCCCCTTCACCACTGACATTATCTTGCTAAGCTGAGTGGTAGGAGAGGCAGAACACTTAGAAGGAGATAAATGGGCTATATTTGAGCACTGTATACTTGATAAATTATCTGTGCATACAGGCTGCCTTTCATCTCCATAGGAAGGAAGGGCATTTCAGAGCACTGTGATCTCCCAGCCAGGGAGAGAGCTATCTCTGCAGTGCCAGAGGCAGCCAGTGCATTAGCCCCTTTGGCTATCAGCACATTTAAACAAAGCCATGTCACAATTAGCAATTTGCTATTTTCTCACCATTGCTTGTAATTTGGGGATGTCAGTGAGTTGCTTCAAAGTGGGTTCGTGCCCTTCGTGTTGCTGCTTATGACACACAGCTGTGGTTTCCAGACACCGGTGCATGAGGGACTGGTTTTGTAAATGTAACTTGAATGGTGCATCCTTTCTTAATGGGCAAAATCCCTCTCATCAAAGGCAAGACTGATTAATAAAATGCAATCCTCCATGCCACTATGAACTTAAATTTCTTCAGACATCTGTCCATGTGTGAGGATCTGGATGCAGGTCTCGCTTTCACACAAATGTCCTTCTGAGAGGATGTAAATGCTCAACTATGTGCGAGATTTTGAGAGGTTTGCATCTGTTCCCAAAGTAGACTTCATGAATTGCCATGAAGGTTGCAGAAGCTGGGATTAAAATAGTGAAAATCTCACACATGTAAGATCAAGAACTCAGAATATTAATGACACAAGCTGATTTTACAAGATTCCCATCATTTTGAGCATCTCAAGAGTCAAGCAAAATCTCAGAAAAAAAGTTTATTTGGGGAGAATAAAAGCGGTTTCTTCTTGAAAGGTCAAAGTTTTGAGTTACATTTATTTTTTCCTTATAGACAACACTCAAACTAAAGAAACATTTTTAAAGTAGAGGTATTTAAAGTGTTTACCTCAATTTCACTGATGGACAATGGAATTTCAAATAATATTTATAGATATCTTTCCTTGAAAAATATTGTTGTGGTTTTTTTTCTTTGTAAAGTCTATTCCTGTTAGAAAATAATTTGTGCTCCAGTCCCAGTGAGATCTAGTCCTAATTGCATCTTGTTTAAGGGTGTAATGGTAAACAGGTTATAGGAGAAGCAAACCAGGTCTCTGTGGAATCTGTGCAATTTCATACAGAATGTTAAATGTGTATTATTATTGTTATTATTTTTTAAATAGCAATTAAACCTTCCAAGTAAGAGCAGAAATGTGATATTAGCCTTTTTCATTACGCTCTGGGATGCCCTTCACGGAATTTTGTTTTCTGGTTCTAGCTAACAATAACTGAAAGAATGAAAGCAGTCTTGATTCACGGCATGTACTTCCCCAGTTTTCCCTTGAGTGCCTTGGCACCATCTCGCAATTAGTGCTGCTTGGTTAATTGGTGCATCACTACTTTAGACTCTGAAGAACTTGAATTAAGCTTCATGAACTTGACTTCCAAGGACAAGGTCTCTTAAAGAAGCAACAGCAACAGTGGAACAGTGCTGATCAACAACTTGAACAATGGAGATACCCAAAATGCTGTGTATGGGAATGTCTCAGTGTTTCCTCACACCAGGGAATACAAGAGTTTGCAAACTTTCTAAGAGGGTGGCCTTCTGTTGAGACAAGAACAAAAAAGCATGCACAATTACAGGTTAAAACTGTCTTTTACTGAGACTATATTGCCTTCACAGATCTAATAATTTGTCCTCCTAAACAACTTGTTTTGCCTTAGATGAGTGAAATGCAGTTTGAAGTTTGGATGGGTCTACCCAACACTTGCTGCTGGGCATTGTGTGGGACATAGATTCCTGTGCCACAAAAGGATCTCACCAGGAGAAACACCCACCTGCCTTGGATACTCAGGGTTCCTGAATCTCTTTCTGGAGGTGCCCATCCCTCCATGGGACTAGGGGACATGGGACACCCTGATGTTGGGCTGCATTTCTCACTTTTTGACAGCTGAAAGGAGAGGTGGCCTGTTGACTTGAGGGCATGATGGAAACCTTCATATACATGTAAAATTATTGAGTAATCTCCACAAGCAGGGTTTTATGAGGGAAATTAGAGAGTAACAATCTTCACCTGACTTTTTTTGAGGTTCACCATCACTATTTACAAAGCAGTAAAGGTCAGTACCATTCTGCCTTATACACAGGTGAGAGAGCAAGTTCACTTGGTTTTGGAAATAGAAGACATACTGAGATGTTTAAAAAGGTTTTCAAATGAGCTTGCCCTTTTCTAGCATTTAGGAACAAACATTAGCTGTCCCTCCAAGTTTTAATGCCTATGACCAAATACTTGAAGGTATTTCTGGAGTGCCCAGAACTATTTCAGTGAAAGTTGCAATTACAGAAACGATATTGCTTTCAGCCAGCAATTTCCCACAAGATGAGAGCACCAGACAGCCCCTGGCCACAAGCAACAGAAATTTGAAAGAAAATAAAGGGTTTATTTAAAAAAGAGAAAGATCATAACTTTATAATAACATTATTATTCTAAGAAAAATACTTCCTTATGAATTTGTAAAACCACTTTAGGCTTCAGGTTTTTTTCCATGCCCCAATTGCAATTAATTCCAAACCATGAAATAGATCATGCAATAACGTTAACTGGATGTGGGTGTTGTTGGTTCCCCAAAGGCTGTTATTTCACTCTGGTCTACGAACTGGTGTTCAGGATTGCACCCTGCAGACTTTGAAGGTGTATGAAAGAAAATAGGCTAAAATGCTGCCTCCTAGCTTTTCTTCTTGATGGAAAAGAAACATCTCTATTTGTTATTAATTACTTCAACTGAGGAGTCAAGGTTTTGATGCATTTCTTTTCTTCTGGTTGTTCCCAAATAATTTATACATTTGTTTCAAATTTTGAAAATGTTGAAGAGTTGACTGATTTTGTGGGTACTATTTTTGATTATTCTACTCATTGTAGCTGTGCAAAATGCTATTGTTTTTGTGTCTGTAGTGAAAAACCACCCTCATTGCAGAAAGCTATCCTGGAGTCTTTCTTTCTCTGCAGCAGTGATTTTGTCCTTTTTGACCAGAAGAGTGAAATGACAATCTTCTTCCAGGCAAACTGAGTTTAAAGATGCCAAAACCATTTAATGGACTGTATTTTTAGTTTTCCACTGCAGAGAAGTTGCCTGTTTTTGAGAAAGGCTGAGCAGTGAGTGACAGGCCTGTGGATTAACGATTGATAAAGACAGTGTTTATTGGTTGTATGACCTAAGTGGAAGAGCAAAGAAACTAAGAGCCAAGAGCCAGCTGGTATTTAGCCCTGAAAGAAATACCATCATGAAGGTTAGTATTCTTACTGCATTTTCTTAAGAAAATACAAAATAATTGCTATTTTTCCTACTGTGTTTCCTCACTATCAAACTCATTGTGCTATTGCTACTGCCAGAGTTTATTTATTTAGGGAGCTAATGCACAGTGGAGGTGGAGGAAGGAAAGAGGGACTCTTACCAGGTTTGCTGTCATGGACTCATTCCACTGTTAGAAGTGGAAAGGCCTCACAAAACATCCTTGCAAAAAGCAGCATGCACATGTTATATAACTAATACATATAACAAAATTTTCTGACGCTGGATTTATCTGACATTTCAGTCCATACTGTGATGTCCACACAGGACAAGAAATAAAGATTCAGTATGCAGCCGTTTACATTTAGTCACTAGTTCTGTCAATCTTAAGAGTGGTCTTGATTTTTCAGGGGTTCCAGATGTACTTAAAGTTGCGTGTTCTCTACCTCTAGCCATGGACTTCAGCTTGTTATTGTACAAGGTTTTGTCAGTAAAGCATCAGGGTTGATACAGCCTTTGTTAGACTGATTTGTTTTGAGATAGATAGCTCATGTGACTAAAAGTTTATGGAAAAATAAATTGCCTGTGAAAATTTGGTTTACCTTTTATTTTAAGGCAGCACAGATTGTGCAGCTCTGCTCAGTCATGCATGTTGAAGTTGAGATATTTTTTGAACAAAACTACTTTTGATGCAACAATTGGTAGAGAGACAAATGACACAATATGGTTCTCTGAGTTTCTATTCCCAGCCTGCAAAATGATAAAGAGCAAGTGAAGAAAAGTTGAAGAACAACTCTTCAGAGGAGACCAGAGAACTTCTTTACATGATAAAAAAATCTTTAGCTGTGGAAATTTCTTCTGGTGTGTGAAACAGGACAGAAACTTGTGCTTCTTGCAAACACCTGCAGATGAACTGACATGTTCAAGGGACATGGTTCATTATGGGAGAAAAATTCTGAAACTTTTGACTCTCAGATTCTCCTGCTGATATATAAAGTGTGTCTTCAGCATGGGCTTGGTCCCATTTCTCCAAAAATAATCTGAGTGTGAGGCCAATAATGACATTACATGAACCTTGGGTCTCCCTAGTCCCAAGCTGGATAAACTTGCTTTCTGGCATGAGTCTGAGCACCATCTAGCAGCTTTAAAATATACTCATCTGCATGGGACATGCAAAGAAGCTTCTTCATATCTAGCATTGAGACAGGAAAGATGCCCCAAACAACCTCCTTCCTGAAGAAAAAGAGTATGAAGATGGCCTTTGTCATGATGGACTTTGACACAGAGAGCCTTAGTTACCTACAGGAAATAATACTGTCAGGAATGTACCTTAGATCTCACTTGTCTATAGGTTTTATACACCTGAGTCCAGGATCCCAGAAAGTTTCTGTCTGTCATCTGGGATCCATAGCCTTGAATACACCCCCAAAGGGACTTCTGTGTCCTCTCTTTCAAGAACTAAGTAGGGGTTTGTCTTTTCCTTCAGGACATCACTGTGTGAGGATAACCTGCACTTCATCATTGCCCAAGTTTAGAGCCTGCCTCATGGTGTTCAAGTCTATTCCACAGCCCCAAGGCTGTAGCTTTTTCTGGAGAGAGAAGAACTGAAGGTTTCTTGGTGAGTTTTTGGAAGAAGAAAAAGACTTATGAGACCAGAGAGAACATGGATGAGACAGACTTTGACTGGTGGGGTAAGTGCTCCAAGACTTGCTTGATGTTGTGTTGAAGTATTTTACATTACATTCAGCAAAAACCAGAAACAGTATTTTGAGCAATGTCAGCACCACAGTCTCGCTCTCCCACTTAGAGCCCTCAGGTTATAATGTCACATTTACTCATTCCCACATATTCAAAGAAATCTCTCAATTTTGTACATAATGGCAGAACTCCTACTGGATAAAAGGACACTGCTTCCTATTCAAGTTGGCCTGCAGGCCAATTAGGACACTGTTCAGAGGGAATTTGGATTTAATTTCCCTGAGGAAAGCACAAGAACAGAACCTTGGTTTCTACATTCTAAGTGACCTCCCACCATCCAAGTGTTGAAAGGGTGAGTTGGGTCTGGTCAGGGATTTTACGGGTACATGTATCTGCATGTATGGGTTAGAGGGACAATTAGGAGGATGTATCTATGTGGTGCCATATCTGCCTGGGCTATTCAGATGTCTTGAATATGCTAGGACATCTTGCACAGCCCTGGATTCTTTAGGCATATTAATCACACTTTAGTTCTCCATCAAAAATCATGGGAACTTTGACATACATGGGGACTCCTGGGTAGTACATGTCTAATGTTAGAGTAAATGAATGCCAAAGGGGAAACTGGTGGGACTATACAGTGCAGGGTGCTTCCTAAATACACACCATTCTGGAGAATTAAGTTATTTGTCTCTGTCTTTCCACACAGAGTTGTTGTTACTGGTTTCATCCCTTCCTAAAAGAAGACTTACCCATCTGGGCTGGTCCCTTGTCAGCCCCCTCAATTTGTGATACAGTCTTTTGAAGCAACTGTTCCAAACCTTGCATGCTGAGGATTTCCTAGTGATCCTATTTTCTGTGTTGTACCAAATCCTACCCATTTCCTTCCTTGACCAGGGAGATAATCTTTTTCTGTGGCTCTCTAGCAGAGGCAGGAGGTTGTTTATGATCCAGACTTTCATTCCTCAAGTAGGTACAGCCTAATTCCCAGCCTAGACTGTGTAAAATCCCCTTGCCAGGGAGTGTTTGCTGTACACAGGCAGCAGAATTGAGTTGACAGTAAACTTGGAGGGAGTAGCTTTCACTCTAGACAGCAAAGGCTGGATGCAGTCCTCCCAGTTTCTGTGCTAAACTGAGTAACATAAAAGACACAACAATTCTTTTTTTTTTCCTCCTGATTGTGTTTTTATTAGATATAATGTCCTTTTGTCTTCAAGTATTTAAAACATCCAGACACAGACATACTTTACTGTATTAAGTTCTCTGGAAAGTAGATGTTGGTGGCTCACCGTTTCTGGCTTGGTATCTTCATCACTGTACAGAAATATTGATTTTGTTTCTCTCTTCAATAGCTCTACTTGAATGAGGCTTAACATGCCAGTGAGGCGAACGATAACACAGGGCTGACACCGTATCAAATTACCCTTTACAAAGCTGTAACATATGTCCAATACCCAACTCCATGTAAGCCCTAAAACATGATACTCTGCTAAGACATGCCCAAGATATGAAGGGGAACTTCTGTGCTTAGACATAGAACAGGTTTGAAGGTTTTTCTCCCTTTTCTCCCACTGTTGCTAATGCTGACAAAGAAATCAGAGTGACAACTGTGCCTACTAATGTGTTTAAACAAATTTATTTGCTTAATAAATAATTTATTTCTGAGTGGCAGTAGAAAATTATTCCAACTTATTTCCTCATCTGGGGCTGTTAAAGCTTTTGGAGTTAATCTTGCCTGACTGCAAAGGAGTTTATGTCTTAGTTATCGTCCAGAAATATTCTTCACAATCAATAGAGATAAAAAATTGCTTATAAGGTGTGATTCATATTATCCTGAAAGAAATGTTCAAACTAGCCCATTCAAAACAGAACTACACCCTAAAAATACCTCTGTTCACCGACTATACAGACATCTTGTAAATGGGCTAGCTCAGATATTGACATCTACCAGAAAAGTTGGTGAGAAGGGGCATTCATCCCACTTTGGCAGTCTCAGTGGTTGCATATGAAGTAACTGCTGCTAAGGAAAAAAATGGAAAAAAAATTCCTTTTTCCAGTTGTGGAATACTCTTGAGTCAGGGATGAGCTTTCACTACAGACTCAATCCTCTCAATCCCCAGCTTTGTCTCAAAAAACTGCACCAATACAAAGGTGGAGGTCTGGTACTCAGCTGTGGGTCCTGAGCACCGTGAAAATAGCAAATGCTGTTTGCAGAAAACATCACAGAGACTGTCCCCATCTCTAAGGTTTTGAAAGTGTCATGCCAGAGAAACAACTCTCATGATTCTTTTAATAAGAGGGAAACAGGCTATGTTAAGGTAATTTATCTGACATTTTTTGATACTACTTCTCATAAGTAGTATCATAAGCTTGGACAAGCGTACTCTGCACTGGGTTAAGAATTGGCTGGAGGGCCGGGCCCAGAGAGTGGTGCTGAATGGGGCTGCGTCCAGTTGGCGACCGGTCACCAGCGGTGTCCCCCAGGGATCAGTGCTGGGCCCAGTCCTGTTCAATATCTTCATCGATGACTTGGATGTGGGGATTGAGTCCATCATCAGCAAGTTTGCTGATGACACCAAGCTGGGGAGAAGTGTTGATCAGCTGGAGGGCAGGAGGATTCTGCNCCAGAGAAACAACTCTCATGATTCTTTTAATAAGAGGGAAACAGGCTATGTTAAGGTAATTTATCTGACATTTTTTGATACTACTTCTCATAAATGTCAAGGAAAGTTAGACAGCTGTAATTATTCACAACACAGATTAAGGAAAATCCATGCCATGGAGACCAAAAACCCAGTATCAATATTTGTAGAAGATGGTCCCCACCTTCACACATGGCATGGGAAGGGGAAGGAGACAGTGATGCTGGAAATGCTGGAAAATAACCCAACCTCCACGTGGCACTGGGGAGTGATACATTTCCATCCCAGCCTGGGAGAGAAACTCATCCAGCTCTAGTGTCTGCTCTTTCAAAACCTTCCTGAAACATTGGAGCAGGTGCAAGGAAAAAAAACTACAAAGTCCAGACCCAAATGATTTGATGATTGCAGGAAATGCTGTGCAGTGAGCCCCTCAGTGAACTCAAATTCCTTATTTCAGTTTATCAGAAAAGTTGAAAGAGGACTTCACTGTAGTGTGTAATTCATTGTTTTTCTTCAGGAATAATGTGGTACCTACCCAGGGCAGGAAGCTAGAACAAGGCAATTCCAACCTGGAAATAAGGCACATTTTAACTGTGAGGTTGATTAACCATTGCAATGAACCATGGAAAGACTGATAGATTCTGTCATTTCTCAATGTCTTCAATTAAAACTGGATGACTTTCTGAAAGAGCTGTTTTAGCCAAACAAAACTTGTTGGAAAATTTAAAGCCTGCATGGTACAGGAGTGGCTGAGGACTTTTCCACGGGGAGGAAAGATTTATATGATCACTGCGTAGTTTATTATTTCTGTTTACATTTTGTAGAAGAGTTCAAATACAAGAGAGATGCTTGAGATAAGTGCAGAAACAAAAAAGACAGGTCTTGGCTATCTCCTAAAGATAAATGTCAGCTGAAGTTAATGTGGCTAAATCAGATAATGAGTTTATCTCAAAGAACTTGTATTGTGAATCTGTTCTGGCAATTTTTTTTATTTAGACACCTTTATAGATTTTATCTGAATATTTAAAAAGACCACCAACAAAAGAAATTCAGACCTTCAGAGTTGCCATAACCAATAACTAATGGATTTGTCTCCTTTCTCTCTGATTTATAAGTTCCCTTAATTATAAACATTCCTCCAGTTTTGCTAGCTGACCCAAATCAAAAGGACAAAGTCAAAGATCGCTGTTGCACATTTTAAAATGCAAGACTGTCTCCTTCTCAATAAAACATGATGGATTCATGGTCCAGCACAGAATTCACAATCATAAAGCTGGGTGATAGAGGTTAACCACCACATTGCAAATACCAGCACTTTGATTCATAACTTGAAGAATAAAACATACTTAAAGAAAACCCAGAGTTTGTAATTTTACAAACTATTGACCTCCGTCAAAGCTGGACCTGCCTTCTTGCTGCTTATGAAGTACCCACTTCCAAAATGAAACAAAGACTAAATAAGCTGGAGTGTAGCAGGGTGCCATACTCAGGAAGTCAAACCCACTTCCCTTCTGTTTGTTTCTTTAGATACTGCTGAATCAGACAGTTCTCTTGATTTATTTAGCAATAGATTTACATAGTGCTTCAGGGATCTCAAAGACTCGCAATTGTAGCCAAAATAAAAAAAAAAAAGCTTTCAGGAATGTAAAAGAAATGTTCTTTACATGCTTATTTTTTATAAAACTATATAATTTTATTTGATATTTGTCATGATGAGGTGGAAAATCCCTCTCCTTTTTGAAAAACTGGGGGAATCTAAAGTCAAATGATGTGCTGGTAAGTGTGTTTGTCATACCACTTGTACTTCAGCATCCATGCTCTCTGCTGTAGGAATTTCCTCTGGATTGCAATATTTATTTTCCTTTTTGAACTTTTCTTTCTGCGGAATAATCCAGTATAGAGCCAAAGCACTCTGGAAGCAAATGGCAGAAGATCTGCTGGCTGCAAAAAGTAACCTGCAAAGAACCTGCATCAGAGCCGCTTCCACTTTTGTTCTTTTATTTTCCTTCTGGAGCAGAGAATAGCATAATTTACCCTAATTATATTTTTATCCTTCCTCCTTTTCAAGATATCCGTTCTTTACACTCCCCTAGTACTTTCTCTAAGAAATAGTTTATGACTTGTCTCTGCCATCTGTAGAGTCCTCAGGGGCCAAGTAGGGCCATTAACTTAATTCTGGATGAGTGTGTGTGCAAGGTAAAAGTATTTGAAAAAAACAGCGTGGATACAAGGATCATGTTCATGCACACACTGCAATTTCCCATAGCTTAAATGAGGATTCTTTTTATTAAAATAAGAACTTAATTAGTACACATGGGCATTTGAGGATCAGACTCTACATACCATTCATATGGACTTGATTTAAAGATCCTGAAATTAATTAAAAGTACTAGTAAAGGAGTCTGTTTCTAGTGGGAATAATATGCTGATAACTCTCTTAGAGTATGCAGAAAGTTGTGACTGACCTCTCATAGATCAAAAATAAAAATAAGAAGGGATGGCAAAAGTCTTAGGGAGGGTTTGATCCCATATAACATTATACCCTGGTGTGGGGCTTGTCAGTCCATTGGAGTGATAAACCCAACTCTGAGAAAAGAAAGGGGTACTCTAGGTCCACTTGGCTGGTAAGGAGGGTGGCAGGATTTCCACTGTTTGAAAACAGCTCTGTTTTGTCACTTTTCCATCCTAGCATGAAGCCATCTCCTCTTGTTTGTTCCAGGGAGCAAAGCAGCATTGGAGTTATATAATATTTGGATAGGTGACTGCATGGAAACGACTGTTGTAGGAATAAGTCAAGGACTCAAGGGCAAACCCTTGGTAAACACTAGACATCAAGCATTGGATGTTTTTGTCTTCAGTGTCATTTGAGGGCTGCCTGGTTCACTTCAAGACCATATTTGCTGTCCTTAGAGAGTGCACTCTGAAGCCACAATCTATTCAGGGAGGTGGATGAGTATTGAGGCATTTCAGAGGAGACACCTGAAGCAGATTAAACCTTTGTCAACTGTCACCCAGCTTTAGTTCCTCTGAAGCCATTTGAATACAGAAGTGAGATGAGCCAAAATCATTCTCTACAGGCTGTGTGGAACACATCAGTGACTGTTCTGTCCTGCTGTAAAACTGGACAAAGAAAGGTGGAAGTTTTTCTATGGTCAGCTCCTGCAGGCAGGTATAAGGCACTGTGGGGAATCAGTAGGTCTGTGGGTGAGGGGATATCTCATGGTGGGAATCACTCCGTGTGTATTCATGTCTTGGACTCTTTCACTACAACGTCATCTCAAGAGGGTGAGTCATCCCAGCATCCCCAGACTCTATCCAGACTGTTCCCAACAAAATGCAGCTTTGGACCAGTGTATTTAATAAAGCAGTTGAAAAGGCAGGTGGCAGTTTTGTGGGGCAGATCCCATTCAGCCTTTGCATTCAGTCTTCTGGGTTACAAAGGCAATATGTTCATGAGACAGCTACTGCAGCTGGTGCTCACTGGCGTCTTGGAGACAAGCAATGGTGTCAGGGCACCCCAGGATCTCTAGTAAGACATCTGTGTTGACAAAATAAATATCTGATAGAAAATATATCTTCTACATAAGGGCCTAGTCCAGCTTTCAACATGTCACAGTGTTGTCCATGGGCATAAAAGGAAGAAAATAAATAAACCAAATATCCAGCGTGAAGGCTATACAGGCTACAAAACAATTTTGCTTTAAGTAGGACTTTGGAGATGTGTAGACCTTCCTCCATTGGATATTTTTATTTGCTTTGCCATAAGCAAAGTAAAAAGAATTACTGACTCTCCTGAAAAAAAAATAGAATGCAAATTCACTGACCTGTGTTTGTCAGATGAAAGCAAAGTGAATGTGTGTGGAAACTCATTGCTGTTGTGCTTGGCCTCCAACAAAAAAACAACCTCTTTTTCAAGTGTTGAATGAGTTTTGGTACTGCCCATGAGGTTGGCACTTTACACAGGTGCATGCAGCCTTCTCCTGTTTCAAATTTGCCAGATTCTCACTATGGTAAACAGAATTTTTTCTTTTGAATATTTTGCTTTGTCTGGGCTTAGGAAAAATAATTAAAAAGAGGAATCCTCTCTGTCACTCAGTCACTCACTCTTTGCAAGGGCATGATATGTTTTTGACTCTTTCATAAGTAAATGTGCTAATTTTTTTGAAAGGTTTCCCCTTATTCTTCTTGTAAGTAGAACATATTGGTAGCCAAAACAAACACAGAGAGAAGCCAAGAAAAGAGTAAGATATAGCTACTTGTATGAGTGATCCAGCAAGGGAAATCTCCAAAAACTACTGTAACTGCTATAAGATTTCACATGGCAAACTCATCCAAAATTAATGGTTAGAAAAGCATTCTGTTCTTAAACACCAACAGGATAAGAACAGCTTCTAACAGTAAAAAAAAAAATTAAAAATCCTTCTTTTAGTATGGAAGGACTGTCTTGTGGTTAAGGCCTTGGAGTCAGGAGACTGAGGTTTAGTACTTCTCTCTCCCAAGTGACCCAGTGTAAGTCAGTTAATCCTGTTTTATCTTTGTTTTTTATCAGCTCACAGTCCTGGTACTTCTCACTTAACTATTTACTTCCCTTAGTTTACCTTTTTCTTGTACCATGAGCTTTCTGTTATCATGTCTGTATAGTGTCATAAAAAGAGGCCTTGATCTTGTTCTGAGCTTTCAAATTGCACATTTTTTTTTTTCAGTTAGATAGTGGGTTTTGATATAAAATAAACTTTTCTGAAAGTTTTTGCCTATGGCCCTAAAATTACACTTTTCATAAAAAATCAGAATGTTGGGGGACATCTCCTATATTACAAAAACACCTTGAAATCTCAGGATCTAGCTAACTTCATATTTCCTCTCACCTGTAGTCATTCACAAGAGAGGAGACAAATTGTCTAATATTCTATATCTAATGTCTAATGTTACAGATTGTGAGTTGTTATATGCTAGCCTTTTGTAAAGGTGGTTAGTGTAAATATTCAGCATTTGGTATCTTGTCACAGGGAATACATGTTCCCTATGCAGATGAAATCCTTAAAAATGACCTTTGTTTTGATCCTCTTGATGTCACTGCTATTTATAGAGAAAGAAAGAAACAACAAAACCAGCATGACATGTACTGCTATTTTTGCATGCAAGGAAGAAAGACCAAGAAAATCCTATTGCACATGAACTATTTGGTTTGAATAAAGAATTTATTGACCAATCTATTGACCACATACATGAAACAGGCACTATGATTTGTTGCACGACAATGTTTATGAAAACAAGGAAAGTCTGAATAAACTCTGTCCATCCATAAAACACTCAAAATGAAGCAACATTTCACCAGGAAGATGCGAGCAGGGTTTTCTGACACACCCAAAGCTGAACAGTGCGTTAGTGGGGGAATGGTGTGTGCTGACATTTTCCTTTAACAGTTCACCAGCTGGCTGAAACAAGACACAGAAGCCATTAACCTCCAGAGAGCTGCTCTGTGAAAGTGAGCTGGGATGAAGCTGCCTTTTCACAACAATTACAACCACCAGCCCCAAAGCCCCATCTCTGTTTCACCTGAGCTGTCAGTCCAGTGCTTGGGAATATCCAGTGGGCAGTGTAGATTTTATAAACCACTTTGTAAGACAGCTGTAATGCTGGTTTGCCCTTTGACATTTTTCTTTTTATTTAAATATATCATACTTCCAATCACAAGCCTTGGATGCTGTTCTGGTAGGTCCTGAGAAAATGGCTGCTAAAAGGGCTCCTGAAATGTAAATAAACTTCCTAGACAGGATGAATGGACAGTAGAGAAGTTATTCACCTTTCAGTCAGGAGTCTTCAGGCATTTGAAGCAAAAGCAGTGGTGCCAGTCACCTCCAATGTAACCACGCCTGGTAGAGCCTTTGCCATGGAGTGATCCTCCAGCCTCCTCACACCATTTTCTTGCCTGCAGTCTCTGTTTTATGCACCATCATGCAGACATGCTGCTGCTGGCAGAGTCAGGAGGTGTCCTGTCTCAGCCGAAGCCAGAGTTAATACAGCCAAGGGCAGATTCAGGAGGGGTACCGCTGGGTTGCCAGGCCAGGCAGTGGGAGGAAACTGGGAAACCTGTCTGCCCTCTGCTAACCTGACCCACCTTTCTCCACCCTGGCTGCCCTGGCTAACCTCCCCAGAGTTACCGCAAACTTGGAGTTGGATCCATCTGTGGGTTTGGGTTTGGTTTTTGGGTTTTTTTTGTCTTTAAAATGCAGCAGTTTGTTTTTTAAATAGGAACTGATGAAAGCTGTTGCTGTTCATATTCTTCCTTTCTATGAACTAAAGTGATGACAACAGAATTTCTAGTAAATTATAACATAGGCAGTCAGTTCCAGATTAGTTTTGAAGTTGGATTTTTTTTCTGGGAGGGTACAAAATATAGCCAGACAAGATTTAATTAAATACTTGTATTTCATAACTGTAATTTATCTAGCTCAATATGTCCTTTCCCATGGGTCTGTTTGGATACAGGGAATTTTTAGCTTTCAAACTGCCAGACTTGGAAAGTTCTGCATGTCCACAGGACAGGTAGAAAACATCCAGCAGCAATGCTGACATGCTCATGATGCCCTCTTCATGGTCTTCACCTTGATCCAAAGTAGCCATGTCTAAGGATGAGAGGATAGTTTCCAGGCCACTTAGCATCTGGTCTCTTGCTGAGGTTGCCAAGACTGTATGTTTACCAACTAAAACCAGCCAACATATTTTGATTATAACTCTTACTACTGTGACTCAGAAATAATTCCATATGGTTGCAGTCTGGCTACAGCTCTTTATGGGCCAGATCTGGAACTGCTTGGTGTCAGTGGAGAAAGTTCCAGTGATTTCAGTGAGTTTTGAAACAGGCTTGTGTGCATGAGTAAGACCTAGAAAAAGATATATGTGATGTGTTATCTTCGACCCTGTTAGCAAAGATGCAATTGCTCACCACATTTAAAATGCAGCTCTTTGTTCCTCCCTGCTTATGAGTTCTGTTGTGGTGGTGAGGTCTCCTAAGCAGTAAGTAGCTACCTGGCATGGCTGGTGCTCAGTGTTCCAGTCTTTGTTGAGAGCACTGCTACATCTGTGTTTACTTCTTTCCAAGATCTCAGTCAGGTGCTGAATCCAGTTCTTCTCATGGAGACACCATTGCCTATGCTCATCCCCTTATTGCAGAGATACTGAAATAAGAAACTTACCTCTTTCACAATATTGTTCTACAGCACTTTTCTAACTTGCAATTTCATCTGTAATGACTGCATGAGCTACCCTTACATTTCTCCAGATCAACTGAAGAACACTGCAGTTTTCCTGACAACCATCACAGAAATGCTCAAGAAAAGATTTATATGTCCATACATACTTCACTGTCTAAATACTTTCTGTATGAAACTCATTCTAAGAATTCATTTGTCTCATAGCCTGGAAAATGCCAGTTGTCCTTTGTGTAATGAGGATAAATGAAGAGTTAGTTCTTGCTTGTGATTTCTGTTGGGTGATCAGCATGGAAGAAGTTTGCCAATGCTCCAATGCTTGTCCTGTCCCTCGTGGACTGGTGCCTTCCACACAAGAAGGAGTAGGCATCATGCCCTGAGCCTGTAGGGAAGGGAGTCACACAACTCTTCTGTAAAGTTCTTTTCTGGGAGAAGGTTGGGAGCCATGGATGCAGTGCTGGGGGAAAATCTTGCTCTCTTGCAGGGGATAAGCAAAGGACTTTGGTTTTTATGACCTTTTACCTGGAAGCCCTCTTCATCTCCGGAAGATTAATTGCCTGGAAAAGATATGAAACAAGATGGAGCTCCTCAAAGGGACTCTCCTCTCAACTGCCACGGGACCTGCTGACAGAACACATTCTGTCCTCTCTCCTGCCTGGATCCTAGATATCTCCTTTCCTCCTTGGCAGATTATGATTGTGCTTTTGTGAAATTTCTTAGCCTCGTACTTGGGACTGAAATAGAGTGAATGATGTTGCCTGTAACAGATGGTACCAAATGTCACCAAGCAAAAGGAAAAAAATAAAAAAAAAGGCAGGGAGGTTGCAGTAGACATATCAAAGCACAGCTCCAATTTGCAAGGGGAAAATTATAAACAGTGTTTTGGCAGTGTTGAGATTTTATCTTTTTGTTCAGGAAAATTTTATTATCAGTAGTTGTAGATATGACACATAGTTGGGATGGGACATCTATTCCAGATGTTAAAACCTGGTTTTGATGAGTCTTAGTCCTTGCGAGACAGCACCAAATTCCTTCAAATTCTGTTTATATTAGTGAAAACCAGGGGAACTCAGCTTCTTGCAGAGCTGGACATTTAATGACAGATTCAGGAAAATACATCATTTTCTCCAAGTTACACGTCACAATACTTAGCTCTTATGTGATTTGCTTTGAGAGGGTTTTACACGGAATAGTTCAGGATGAAGGACTGAAGTAATTTGAGATGCATAATTAGAAGTCACATCACTTCCCAGGCAGCTGAAATACAGCATTGTGGCTTCATTGGCAGGTTCTTCTCTTGACACCTATGTTTCACATTCTTGGCCATGTTTAAACAGAGCCCAGGATACCCCATCCATTGGCCTGTAGCACACAGAGGCACTTCCTAGTGAAAGATACTGATAATGAAATGATAATTTTATTACTGGAATAAACTGGAAGCCAATTTTGTTGGTTTATCATTCTGAGGAAGACATCCCAATGAGTTAGCTGGAGGATGTCAATCTAGGCACACAGGCACAAAGAACATTAGCAGAGAGAGCTACTTAGGTCAGGAAAGTAGGGAAAGGTGAGGAGAGTAAAGAAAATGGGAAGAAAGTGATTTCTATCTGTATTCACTTAATTATCAGATCTGATCTTTCCCTTGAATGTGAGATTGATTGAAGGGACAAGGATCCTCACAGATGAATTTATAATATAATTGGATGTTACAAAAATCCTTTGCACTTTTGGACTTGCTTTTCAGAGAAGCTGTAAACTCCTGGCTACTGCTGGAAGTGAACAACTGTCTAAAGTAAAGATCTTTCCATTTTTTAAAAGCTGTATTATTTTTTCCACTTTCTTCAGAGAAAGATCTTGACTCCAGAGCAACCAGAGATTTGTTCCTATTTATGTACAGGATTAGCACAAACTCCCATGATCAATATTCCAAACAGTGGCTTCACTTTCTGCATTGTGTGAAGGTGGGCTAGAAATCATGTTGCAAGAGCACATCTAATTTGGTTCTTCTTTCTAAGGATTTACTGCAGTTTTAGTGAAAGGACAGTAAAAACATTGCTTGGAACCTGCCGCAGAGCAATTTATAGCAGCTTACAGCAGTAATTCATGGAAGTTAATTATATGACCTGCTTTATGAAAGTTCACTATTCAACATTTAGTGCTTGCAGACTTGGCAGAGTTTCATGCAGGCTGGACACTGAACGTCCGGTGAACTTTGTGTATGAACACAGTTTACAGAGGTTAGGAGGTCTTGTAACCAGAGGCTACCACCCAGTTGTGTACATGCGAATGACCCCACTTGCCAGGAGAAATGAAGGGGTGCTGTGCAAGGATTTAGAAAGGATAATAACAATAATAATAAAACAATGTATTTTCACAGAATCAGTTCTGTCCTTGAAACATAGAGAAAAAGAAGAAAATGGAGAAGCTACTGAGCACTGAGATGAGAACAACATTCTCAAACACCAAACGTGTGTCATCTCCCCTCAAAGAGAACTAAGAGAACTGCAGGACTTTCTCAAAGGTGCTTCTGAGAGCTTGTGAGCAGAAGAGAAAACCATGGCTGGGTGATCATAAGGCAAACTACAGAAAACAAAGGGGGATTTGGAAGGAAACTCTTCCGCTGTTTTGTCTTTCCTTTTTCTTTTTTTTTTTTTTTCAGCTGTGGTTTATGGAATAATGATTGACTACAGGCTCTTTTGCTAACATGTTTATTTTGGCATTGTTTGTGCTGTCGCTGTCATGTCCCAGTTATTGTCTGTGTCTTGTTTTCATCTTAAAGAAGCCCAGAGGAAACAAAAATCTTCCTAGACCTATAGTTAATGTATTCAGCTGTGGACACAAGGAGAAACCCTCAAACTACTAAGTTTATGTGTAAAATGGACCATTTGCATAAACATTCCTGCTGGGAAAATTGTGTCTACTCTGCATCACTAAGGAAGCAGAATCTGTGCTGTCCCTGTTCCATAGAGCAGAGCATGGGTTCAGGGGCCCCAACACCAGGTCTGTGTAAGAACTCAGTGACTGGTCTTTCTCACTTGTTGGGAAAATGGCAGTTGTGTGTCTGAAAAACATCATCAAGTACAGCATCTCCTGTGTGCACCTTCCAACCACTGAAAAGTACTACTTGACTTGGAGACCCCGTGTTAAGAGGCTTATCTACATCCTGAAGGGAATAAATCACTGTGCAGGTGAATTTAGGAGAATTTAGCAGATGAACCACTAGAGATGGGCAGCATTTGCATGATGTGCAGGCACAGCCTGTGCTCTCAGATGGGCATCTAGTTTGGTTTCTCTAATGAAATATCTGTAGAAAGCATCTGTACTATCTGTGGTGCTCTACTTCTAAACAGAAAGTTCATTCCCTACAATCAGCTGTCTAAGCAGAGGAGCACAGACTCTCCATCTGAAGTTTGTTTAAAATCATGAAAGAGAAAGAAGTACATTTCTTCCAGCCTGTTTTTGGGAAGGCAATTTGTCTAGCACTGTTTGAGCCATTAACATAGAGATGACAAATATGGGTGAATACAAATAGGAGACCAAAAAAATGACATTCTGAATGCAGATGGGACAGTCAGGGGTGACGTGGGTGAGCAATGTGTTCAAATTGTAGCAATGCATTCAATCCTTTGTTGGTTGGAGGTAAAGAAATGAACACTGTCATTAACCTCGACTGTGCAGCCAAATCTGCATTTGCATTAACATTAAAGATCCAGATACACTGTCTGAAAAAGTATGATCCTCTTGAGAGAGTCACTATCCCCGTTCAGCAATGATGTTGAAAGAAGCCACCATGTGAAGGTCACTTCTCATCATATCTCACAGAATTACTATTATGCTTATGACACTCTACCAACAAACCGGCTGGGATTGTTATGACTTCTACTATTACCAGGACTTCTAGAAAACTAATTGAATATATGATTAAATTCTGTGTGATTAAATTCCTTCTTCCAGTGTCCCAATGCAAGCTAAAATAATAAGGAAGGTTCACAACACACCATCATATAATTCAAGCTGGTAATTTTTATAAGGTCAAAACACTCTGTGGCAATATCACCAAAGACTGTGTGTCTTTCTGAAGCCTGAACATATATGATGAAGACCAGCTTTGTTTAAGGTACCGACAATATTTTTACCCTGTGGGGAATGCAAGCTACCTCCTTAAGGCATAAAAGACACAGTCAGCCGGAAGATGGACAATGTTGCAAGTGGGAACTCAGATTATCTCAGATTAGCCTCCTGCTGTTGCCATTAAATATGAAGGAGAGTGGCTTCTGAATGTGGACATTTAAATTAGGCAAGTCAAGTTAAAAAGTGTGAATAGCTCCACCTCCTTTTCTTGTCCCCTCCATTTCAGTCCTGAGAAGAAAATATTTCTAATAGATGCTTAAGGAGTGATGAAGTTAATTTACAGGATTGGTTGGGAGGCTGTTACTCAAAACTTAGACCAGAGACCTAGCTAGCAACAAGGACTGTCCTTTCCTCTGTAAAGCATCACTGCTGGTGAAGTACCTTCAGTGATGTGACCTCAGCAACACCACTGAGCCAATGCTGTTCAGGTGATGGGTCCAGATGATCTTGCCAGCAGGGGTCTTGACAACTAAGAGCATGTTTATTTTTCTATATGGATTTTTTCCTTTCTGTTCTTAGCCCTGTGGATGAATAGGAAAAGAGCCATCTCCTGGTAAACAAGATATCCAGACAGAGCTGCAAATCACTGCAAAACCATTTTGTTGTTTGAACAGATCAAAATGGTCCTCAGGGGCTTATTTATGATCTTATTTTAGACTCTTGTGGCCTCAAATTATGAAAGGGAGGTGGCTTTTAATCTATTCCCTACGTTTTTGTCTTGATTTGTTTTTCTGAGTTGCTGGCAGTGATAATGACCTCGTTTGTATCAAAACTGGGGTGGGGATATAAAAGTGAGGTCAGGTTGTTTGTCTGTGTTGAGTATGCTTTCAGTTATATCAGCAGAGAAGGAAACATTAATGATCATTAACACTTACACATGCCCAGACGTTACACACACAGAGACACAAAAGCTATTAATAAAAATATTCCTTAATGTTACCAAATTGTTCTTGTGGTAAAAACTTGGGTGGCTTCCAGTTTTCCATAACTAGGTTAGGCTGAACTAATTGGGATGAAATGAAAACCATCTTCAAGCCTCTGTCAAAAATGTTTGGATAAAAAAAAAAAGCTCTGTTCAATATTTTTCCCTCCTTATTTTTCATCTTCTCTTGACTGTGGTCCTCTGGTCATTAGCCAGGACTTAAAGATGTACACATATAGAGACTATGAAGTTATAATTAATGATAAAAAGAATTTGGGGAGAAATATTAAACCTAGAGATTCAGGACTTACCATACTCTTTCTAAATGTTAGAAATCAGGTTTATTCTGTCTCCACTGTAAGTTTAGGTCTTTCAAGCACTCAGAGCTGAGTCAGAGGTAGAATACTAAATTGTGCAGATGCTGACCCAGTAACTTCTTGTGTCTAAGCAAAAATTATGAACTAGTGAATAGTAACAACATTCATCTAATTCAGGTCCTGATGCACTGGCCATTCTGGAATAGGTAGGTCTGATGCAAATTCCTGGATCTGCTGTGTGTGTGCCATGGATCTGTATTGCTTGCAAGAGCTTGAGTGATCTCAGGCATCTGTGACAGTATATACAAGATGGAATTGATAAGCACAGAGAGAGTAACCATTTCTCCTGACAGCTGGTATCTGTAGTCTTTGGGTTGCTGGAAGATCTATGGACAACTTGTGTTCCACTTAAATCCTGTTTAGGCTTGAGTGTCAGCTGAGATACAGTGACTGTCAGAGTGTGTGTTCTCAGCCCATGGCTAATGTGAAAGAATGCAACTTATCTAAAACTCCTTCTACTATGGGTTAAGCTAGATGGCAATAATTCACTTTTGCTGGATGAGGATAGCCTACCTCAGCTACCATAACTAAGCTGATTTGATGCTGAATCAGAGGAACGTGCTTCTGTGCCTGCAGTAATAGCAGCATCCTTCAGTCCTAATCTTGTGATCCAACTGGAAGAATTTAGTCCTGTTGAACCCTGAGAAGAACCATGACCTCCTCAGTGCCTCCCATAATGAGAGCTTCCATAATCTTTGAATTGCATCTGAGTCCTTTCTGGTGCTTTGAGATGAGGCAGGTCTTCGTGTGACATAGCTGCAAAGACCAGAATGGTTTTTACTGTAAATTATTTAATCTCTTTCCTTCCCCAAGCAGTTCAGTGCTCCATGATTCATACCAGCCCAGAGGAACACATCTATCTGGACGAACTTCTGCAGATTACCCGGAATCCTATCTAGACACTTTGGGGAAATACCATGAACTAACAAGCTGTATCTGCATCAGGATGAGTAAAGCTTCCTTACAACACAACTGCCTGTGCTCAGTCAAGATAAACAAAGAGCATCCTGTTGTGCTACGAGGAGGCGAGGCTTCAGTTTTTCTTATTTATTTTTTAAATATTTAGATTTAGTAAATATCTCCACACAATAGGGAGTGCACAAGTTACCCAAGCAGCCCTTCGCAGTCCCGTGCTTGCCAGCAGTATGTGGTTCAGTCACTAGATGTCTCTGCGGGCTGCACAGAGGGGCCACCAACCTTGGGGTCTCTGGTGAGCAAAGACAAAGCTGGGAGCTGGGCAGGAGGAAGCCTTGATTCACTGTGTGTGAGTCTGCCTGCTAGGCACAGTTGCTTGTGCTTAATAAACCATTTAGGAAGGTCTGTGTTTCTTCAATTGGTTTGGTCCATGCTCTGTAATCCCATCAGCCCTATGATTCAACAGGTAGTACTTACTTAACATGTTTTTATGTTCATGTTGTGCGGGAAGAGCAGCGATAAACTCATCTTCGGGATTGTCCTTAAGAAGCTCAGTAGCAAATATCACAGGAAGAAAATCGGGCAAAGACCACATGTAAAGATTGAACCATGGCTCATGAGGGGAGGTTTGGAGCTCAGTGAAGGCCACAATCCAATACACTCAGGAAACCTCTCTATAAGAGCAGTCTGCTGCCAGATCCATACTCAGCCACATATTCTCACAACACCTAACAATGCAATGACAAGACAAAAGCACCAGAAATCCCCCAGTAAAACCTGTGTGTTAAGGTCACCAGGTCAATCATGGCATTCTACTTTGGTGTCTGGGAATGTTTGTAAGATGCAAAACAAAATGCCAGCTCTCATTACACACCTGGAGGCATCTCTACAAAATTATGAAGGATGCAAAGCGTGAATTCATGCTTGTTTTTTCCTTCTGAGAGAGTGTGAGGTAAGAAACAAGTATTTGACTTCTCTGGGAACAAGCAGACAAAGAAGATTCATGTTTGAGAAAAGTATAGTGTAAAATTGTATGTGAAAGCCACAGTAGGCAATAGGAGTGGGCACAGCTGTGATTCACTACCATGAAAATATTACATCTTACTGGTCTCACAGTATGTGTGTATGTGTGTACACATGTTGAAATAATCTCCCTGAACCCTTATAAGAAAGTGTTGGCTTCTCGAGGTAGGCAGATAGTTAGATGTTTGGTTGCTGAGCCTGTCCCTGGCTTTCCAGGGGTGATTAGGTGTTATTGCAACAACACAAAAAAGCCTTTGATAGGAAAGTTCTTCCTCAGTAGAGTAAGAAAAGATGACAGTAGGACAAGATACAAGCACAGACACTACATATAACCCAGGCTCATAGCAAAGGGACAATTCCACTTCACCAGAGCAGTGTGTGGCCTTTGAAGAATACAAAAAATATGTAATTCATCTCCCAAGATTACCATGGAGTAATCAATGTCATATTAATTATACTTGACACGTTAGCACCAAATGAAGTTACTGTCTAATTAAAAGCACAGCATCACCTTGCCTTGAGAACAATCCTCACTTGTCCCATCACAAGAGGGTTTATAGCTTCCCTTCCCACCTTCTGTTCTTTGAATCCAAGTTCAAACCCAAGGGAAAGTTTGCTTATGGATTATGTCCAGATGTATCTAACATTTTAACTCTTACTTTCAGTAGTTCTCTTGGCATGAAAGATCTGGGCTGTTTCTGAGCATACTGTTGTTTCCTCTAAGGTTGGAAAGTGGTGGTGATATCACTTTCAAATCATACTGAACTGGAACATATGAAAAGATCAACAATTCCTATTAATTCTCCTCTCTGTCCCAATAAAATTTGAACTATTTGGCTCTGTAATTGGACTAGATAGAACACTGATTTGACTAGATAAAATCATCTTAACTCCATGAGTTTACACTGGATTTAGGCCTGGTTCAAGATAAAGCTGTAGGGTTTATCTTGGACCAAGAGGACCCAAAGAATATCCCAAATGGTATTTAAGGCACTGGAGAGTCTCCACAAGCATCCAAGGATGCTCATTCCTTCTAGCAAAGAGGACAGGTGTCCCATATATGACTGCTGACCTTTTATGGATCTCAGCAGCTGTTCCTGACTCTGCAGTGGTTCAAGAGCTTGTGTGTAGGTGGACATCACTCTTCTTGGTGCCACTGACAAGGCTTTTTTAAAAAGACTTTTGAGTTCTATCTCTATAGTCCTTTCAGCATGTCCTTCAGCACATGTCCCATCAATGCTGTGGAAGGGTTCTGGGTTCTCTTTTTGTGACTTTCTACACAAATGTCCTGAGAAACTCTAACAATCACACATTCAAAAACACCTTTTCTTTACACTCTCCATACATCCAGGAGAACCACGAAAAAACAACAAAGGATTGTTTCCCTAAGCTATTCTTTATATCACATTCCTGCTTGTTTCCGTAATTTTACATCATAATCCATTTCTGGTCTTTTGTTTTCCATTATAATTATAAATGGTTTGAGGAGAATACTGTCTTCATGCCCGTTTTTCAAGCTGTTCCAAATCAGATATTCTGATGCTGGGCACTGTGTTAGCAGCAACAACGCAGTAATAATCTAACTACAATTTTATAAGCAATAAAACTATTCATGAAAAATAAGGTCCTTCATATGTGTTCCCTGTTATCTTTTTAAACAATCTATGACATTCTGGTCTTTTCCATTACTATACTATTGTCCTGTGTTTAATCTCATCCTTCCATTGTAGGTTGTGATGAAATTTTCCTCACTATTATAGCCGTCTTGTAATTTTGCTCTTGAAAATAATGTAAAAGCACAAAAACTTTTTTCTCTTCTGATACCCTGGAACAATCCAAGGTTGATGGAATGTCGAGCTGTGGCTGAAACAGATATGTCTGAAACTAAAAGAAGCAAACTAGTGAGCAGTTTCTGAGGGGTAGGAGGTCACTCACAGAGATTCTTAGGTCTTTATTCCAGGGAGAATGTCTTTGCCATCACTGCTTTTCATTTAATATTTATGATAACGTGACATCGGGATATTTGAGACCTATGTGAGGTTGGGAGTGGAGAAGAAGCTTCAGAGTGTGTAGTTGTAAACTACAGACTAAAAGTCTAATTTCCTTGGCTCTCTTCATAGCCATATATTCTCTGGCAAAGGAGAGTTCAAAGAGGTGATGTAGCAGGGAGAAGTTGCGCAGCACACACCTGTCAAGAGCATGTAGAGTACGTGCCTTTGGGTGACATCAGTGAGGAGAAGTGGGATATATCTCTGATAAATCTGGTCCATAGGAACACAGTTCACAGAACTAGAAGTGCTTCAGCAGAGTTCATCTCCAGCTGACAGAGACAACAGGCTTCTATAATCTTGGTCATAAACTTATCAAAACTCTGTAAATGTTCATTTGTTTTTGTTTTTCTCTCATTGCTCCTAGTAGGACCTCCAGTTAGGGACATTATTTTAACCTGTAGCCTAAATTAGTTTATACATCAATTACTATTTACCACTTCCTGCCTTGCTGCTCTTTTTTATTAAATAGTTTACGTGTTAACTTTTCCTCTACTAACACAATACTCTTTGTTTTGAGAAAGACACCACTGAAAATGAAGGAAAGGTTTAGGAACAGTGGCTTACTGATAGTATATGAGCTTTTCTTCTTGTATTGAAAAAGTTTTGGAGAACATCAGCTGTTTTTGTTGATTGCGGGTTGATGATCTAGTGCAGTGTTGGTTTTAATAGTGACACTCCCTTTGGTATTCTATAGGACTTTCCAGGCATACAAAGATTTAGAGAACTCGGTATCAGTGAGTCAGGGCATTCTCTTAATCAAACCTACATAAAACCAGGATACTTGCTGGGTTTATTGATTTCCCTGTGAGCCTGGAAACATCTGATTTTCCTCTAGTGGCCTGGATGAGCTCTTGTCTGGCTGCTCTGGTATTTTATCTTCCTTAAAATTTGACCTGAGAGTCATGTCACTGGTAGCAGTTTCTTTTTGAAATTGTTTCCTTTAAAAATTGATTTACAATTCCTCCTTATGATAGAAGGAAGTGAGTCATTAACAAGCTGCTCTTAAGATTTTCTAGAGCTTGACCTTTCAGCAGCAGACACTATCCTCTCCTCAGTGGACTGTATCGCAAGAGTTTCTAATATAATTAGTAGACATCTTGGGATTTAGCACTTAAGTAATATCTTAAAATGTATTTTTTGTTTCTACTGGCATTTCAGAAGAAAGCAAAAGCTTTGGTAACCACATAATGTAGCCAAAAGACTTCATAAAGAGTGCAATTAGATGTCTGAAAATACCTACAGACATTTTGAATTTATGGGAAACTTGAACAAAATGAGAACCACAGAATCATTTTGATTGGAAGAAACCTTCAAGATAATCGAGTCTAACCTCCAACCCAGTACTGACAAGTCACCACTAAACCATGTCCCTAAATGTTACATCTAAATAATGTCTTTTAAATGCCTCCAGGGATCATGACTCCACCACTTCCCTGGGAAGCCAGTTCCAGGACTTGACAACCCTTTCAGGGAAGAAATACTTCCTAATATCCAATCTAAACTTCTCCTGGTGCAACTTGAGACCATTTCCTCTTGTCTGATCACTTGCTACATGGGAGAACAAATTGATCCCCGTCTTGCTATGACCTCCTTTTGTTTAGTGGACTTTCAGTGCTGCTCTTTAAAAAGCTCTTACCTGTAGAGAGTGATAAGGTCTCCCCTCAGCCTCCTTTGCTCCAGGCTAAACAATCCCAGTTACCTCAGCCACTCCTTATAAGACTTGTTCTCTAGACCTTTCACCAGCTTCTTTTAACGTGCTCCAGCATCAAAATGTCCTTCTTGTAATGAGGCACCCAAAACTGAACACAGTATTTGAGGCGTAGCTTCACCAGTGCCAAGTACAAGGGGACAATCACTTCCATAGGCCTGCTGGCCACACTATTTCTGATACAGACCAGGATGCTATTGGCCTTCTTGGCCACCTGGGCACACTGCTGGCTCATATTAAGCTGGCTGTTGACCAATACCCATAGGCCCTTTTTCAATGGGCAGCTTTCCAGCCACTCTTCCCCCAAGTCTGTAGCCTTGCATGGGGTTGTTGTAATCCAACACACAGGGTCACAACAGAGAGGCAAAGGAATATCCTGATGTTGTTCCAGGATTGTGAGGTTTAAGCTCACACCAAAAGAACTTCAAGTAGGATCCTGCCTTAGGCTTCTGTATCTTTGCTGGCATACTAACTGCCTCCTGGGAGAGTGGTGACTCTGTTACATCTGCCTAACTCCACAGCTGGTCTCCAGAGGACAATTTGCATCCCTCAGCAAAATGGAAACCATAATCCTTGCAATTACTGAGAGGTCATTTTAAGGCATGAGGCTTCATCATATTGGTCAAGAACAAGCTTGGTAAGAGCAAGCCCTACAGCTATGGGAGTCAAAACTCAGTGTTTGAAATGAGTATCCTTCAACACTAGCTATACAATGATATCCTCACAAACCTTAACTTTCTGTAAATATTGATTCAGATGTTCCTTTAAACACATTGGAAGGAGAGCTAATCTGGATCCAGGTTACTGGAAAGAGCTATTTTTAGCTTGGGACAATGAAATTCTGGTATAGATCTAGTGGACCTTCAATGATACAGAGCTCATTATAAAGTTCTTAGTCCTTTTAGACTTCTGATTGCAGGTGGGTGCTGGAATTCAAGTGGTTGTTCAGACCTCTTATTGTGGTGCAGGATTGTCTCTGCATTCATGGAGGGAAGTTGAAGAGTTGAGTGTGTGACTGTGAACTACATACAGCTGTGATCCCTTTAACTTTTTAAAAACCTGATTCAAATGAAATATCATAACACCTTTAATGCACAGCTTTGTAGAAGAGAAGGGAAAATGCATTCATATTCACAGCTAAGCCAGCTTTTCTTCTGAAGCATGCCAGCCTCTATTTTCCTGGTGTTAATGGCCATTTTTCCAGTAGGTCTTTTGGCTAAGTTAAAAGACATGCAAAACTGACTGAAGAAAGATCTCCTGTAACCCTCTAAAGTGTTAATAAAATAGACTTTTTTTTTTCTTCTAATAATTATGTTGCACCTTCGCTGTGTCGAGGACTCAGAGAATAATATTTGAATCAGTTACTGACTATAAACCCATGCACCTGTGCAGAGGCAGCACTTTTTTTATGCTGAGTGATTAATTAAGCACACATCTGCCTCTGTAGTTATCTGTGTCCTACATGCAAACTCTTCATTGAGTGGAAAAATAGAAGGTCCAGTTATGTAAGCATATGATGCAAGTTTTATGATTGCTGCTTAAGATGTGCTCCTACTGTCAGGAGTATGTGACTCATATAGGAGGACACAAATGAACATAACTGTAGTCCCCTTTGGAGATATCTGCAAGATGATTCAAGCTCCCCTTGACTTTGCTGTGGGTCTCAACGCTGTATAACCATGCTGCCCTCACTCACCTTGAGCACAGAAGTGGGTTAACCCCTGCTACCTGCCTTGCATCTGCTGGTAAACTCAGGGAGATGTGCTCATAAGAGCTGAAGGATCTTTGACATATGCTGTCCAGATGTCATTAAACAGTTATGCAGGACTCATGCACTGCTCCATCATTAATGTTACAGCTGATATCAATTTCTTGCAGCTGGGGAAGGTGGGAAGAGTGCAACTTTCAACTGCAGCTCCCCCAGAAGAGCCAAGAAGCTGTTTGCCCTTGTGTCCTGCTTGCTACTATTCTCCTAGTGAGAAGAGGGAGTGGGATAAGGAGTGCAGCCGTTCAGTTCTTATTTTGTTGACGTGGCACAGGCTGCCATTAGATTTTGCTGAATTAGAAGGGTAGTAAAACAAAAAGTTCCATTTTTTGGAAGTTTTTCCACAGCTAGAACGGATCTCAGTGATTTTCTGTTTACCCTTGTTCTTTCATCAAGTCATAACAAGAATTACTGCATCTGAACCACTAAATGCACAGATATCTTCAGGCACCCAGATAACATGCTTGTTAGTAACACAGTGCTGAACATAGTGTATAATCTCACTGCAAAAACTGTGTCGAGAATCATATTTGTCAGCACTAATTATTAGAAAATGGCTGTATGCTGTGGTTTTATTTTACACAATTGAATTCTCTCATAATGATCCCATGCCTAGAAATTACTTAGATTTTTTGATTGTTCCATTTTTTGCTCTAATAAATTAAACTTTCTTCTAATTACTAAAAACCCTTGCCCAGCTGAAGTGCAATTTTTTTTGTGTTCACTAAAAGTCTAGTGAACTAGAATACCGCAATTAGGGCATTTGTTGTAAGCATTGTTGCAACCAATAGAGAAGTGATTAAGTTATCCTCAAGGTTTTTCTTGCAAGTGGTGATAGTGTGACTGAACCCTCTTCAATATTTTCTTGTAGAGGTGCTCAAAACACTGAGTGATAAGAAGAAAAAAAAAAAAAAACAACTTAATTTTCTGGCTGTTCTGTGGCTCTAGCTGTGTCAGGAGAGCAATCTAATCTCTATATTGGGAATAAGGTCTTCCATGGACCAGAGTCCCCAGACAGCCCAAGCTGAGCTCCTGCTGGTGTTGTCCTGTCTCCCCACATAGCCACTTCTTGTGCTAAGCATCACCTAATGCTTCTCTGTCATTAATAGTGTTTCCAGTGGAATGGAATTGTCAGTATTTTATCCTAAAGACTCCCTGTAATTCTAAACTACTGTATTTATTCTACTTGGATCATTTCCTCAACCATAATGGTCATAAGAGTCTAAAGGCAGATGAGGAAGCCATCTCCATAGGAAGGAGCCCTCTGCTACCTATGGCAAAGGCCTCCTCAGCATAGTATCTGCACAGCTAAATTCATGATTTTCTAATATATTGGTCTGATTGATAACCCACAGATGCTTTCTGTAGCTGGTGGAGAATTTGCAGGATGGACAACTTCCCCCACACTGCAAAAAATTATCTGTGCAAAGACTCCTGGTGGTGACGAGTTTCCTATCTATCTGAAGTGTGAGTACTGGTGGCATATATTTTCATCTGAAATAGAACAAAGGGGAGACAGCTGGTCAGGTGTCTGGCTAATCTAAACTGTAAGAAAGTCAGTGCCTTGAGTGCAAAAAATTGAGGACCTGGCGAGGAGTGAAGGGTGACTGGGGGTGGTTGGAGCTCACCATAAACAGAATTTTAAGCCAAAAAGCAAACAGTGACAGCTAGTTTCAAAGAAAAGAGGTGAATGAACTACTGCTCTTAAGTATTTTGAAGAAAGATTAATGTTTTCATAATGATTCATGGTGAAAAAGGACACAAAGGAAAAAACAAGAAAAACATAGAAATAGTTTCTTAGATAAAGGGCAAAGTTCTTTGTATGCTAAAAGCATGAAAGACTGTAAAATATCATAGTTGTGAAATGTCTCTAGGGCTGGATTCTCCACTCCGTTTTCCCTGTTCCTCTAGTAAAGTCAGCCTCCTGATTTTCTCAAATGTGTTAATTTCTAGATTCAGAAAATATGTATGTACTGTCACACCTTTCTAATTAGCCTACTCCCAGATTACCAACTACTGAGGCATTCAGAAAAGCCTAGTTTTATTTTCTGAAATTTAGGGCCTGTTACCCATTTGTAGTGTGGATGATTCCTTTTATCTGGCAGTGTGAGGACATCGACAAGGAGTGGGCATATAATTCACATCATCGGGCTGCAAAATACCACCTGGGAGGGGGGAGAAAAACCCTTCTCTTGAGCAGTTTTCATTTATTGTCTGTACCACATCACCTTCTGGATGCTTCATGGGTTTGTGACTGTGATAGGTGCTGTGTAAATGAAGCACCATGGAAAAGAAAGTGCTTGGAAGCCTATTCCTTTCTTCTTTCTCCTGGTCTCTCTTACATGGGGATATATTATTACCTTGGCTTTTGTCAGCCACTCTGAATTTCTTTATTTCCCTCCTCACTTACCTAAAACAACTCACAGAGACAGTTTTCTGTAGCTAATCTGATCTGAGATCATATTACTAAACTTTCTATACA